>BLSH010321725.1:621-11407 GCA_018402905.1 Glandirana rugosa | reverse complement strand
CAGTCTCTTATGCTTTTTGATGACTCTGCTGCTGTGCTTTCCGTGGGCCATCCACATAGCTCTGGCCCAGAAATGGAAGACATTGAGTGCACTGATGCCCAACCACTTCTGGTTCAGGATGAGGACATGGAAACACCACGGCAGCACGTCTGTGATGATGATGACAAAACACAGGTGCCAACTGCTGCGGCTTTCTACAGTGTGCAGACTGACAAGGAGGGCAGTGGTGAAGGGTGAGTGCAAGATGATGTGGAGGATGATGAGGTCCTAGACCCCACATGGAATGAAGGTCATGCGAGTGACGTGTGCAGTTTGGAGGAAGAGGTGGTGGTCGCACAGAGGCATCAGCACAGCAAAAGAGGAAGCAGGTTGCAAAAGCGGAGCGAGCGTCCCCTAGACAGTATGCCTGCTACTACCCACCACACCCAGGGACCTAGCACACAAAGGCAGCTCAAAGACGTTCCCCGGCGTGGCAGTTCTTCAGACAATGTGCTGACTACAAGGCACAAGTGGTTTGCACACTGTACAATGAGAGGCTGAAGTGAGGCACAAATGTTCTAAACCTGAGCACAACCTCCATGACCAGGCATCTAAATGCAAAGCACTTGCTGCAGTGGAATAAGTACCTCAAAATCCAAGAAAGGTCTTAGCCTCCTCCTGCTTCCTCTTCTGCTGCTGCCTTGGCCTCTTCCTCCACCTCTACAGTACCAGTGTCACCTGCCACCCAGCAAACAGACGATGTGACAGCAACACCACCATGTTTGCCACCTTCCCCAAGCATTTCCACACGGTCCCATGGAAGCTTATAGCTCTCCATCTCCCAAACACTGGAGAGAAAGAGGAAGTACCCCCCTACCCACCCACGATCCCTGGCCCTGAATGCCAGCATTTCAAAATTCCTGGCCTTTGAAATGCTGGCATTCCGTTTGGTGGACACGGACAATTTTAAAAACCTGATGGCGGTGGCTGTCCCACAGTACGTGGTTCCCAGCCGCCACTACTTTTCCAGGCGAGCCATCCCTTCCCTGCACAAACAAGTCGGGGACGAGATCAAGTGTGCACTGTGCAACGCCATCTGTGGCAAGGTCCACATAACCACTGATATGTGGACCAGTACGCACTGGCAGGGACGCTATATCTCGGTAACTGCACACTGGGCAAATGTAGTGGCGGTTGGGCCTGAGGCGGCTAGCCGTTTGGCGCATGTCCTTCTGCCACCGAGGATTGCAGGGCATTTCTCTTTGCCTCCTGTTGCCTCCTCCTCCTACTGCCCTTCCTCCTCCTCTACCACCTCCTCATCCGCTCAGCGTAACACCTTCACCACCAACTTCAGCACATCCAGGGGGAAACAACAGCAGGCTGTTTTAAAATGGATATGTTTAGGGGATAAACCCCACACTGCGCAGGAACTGTGGACGGGCATTGAACAACAGACCGATGAGTGGTTGTTGTCACTGAGCCTCAAGACTGGCCTGGTGGTGTGCGATAATGGGAGAAATCTCGTAGCAGCTCTGGGCCTAGCCGGTTTGACGCACATCCCTTGTTTGGCGCATGTGCTGAATTTGGTGGTGCAGAAATTTCTAAAAAACTACCCGGATATGTCAGAGCTGCTGCAGAAAGTGCGGGCCGTCTGTGCGCGCTTTCGGCATTCTCACCCTGTTGCTGCTCGCCTGTCTGAGCTGCAGCGGAACTTCGGCCTTCCCTCTCACCGCCTCCTATGCAACATGCCCACAAGGTGGAACTCCATCTTGCACATGCTGGAGAGACTGTGGGAGCAGCAGCAGGCAATAGTGGAGTTTCAGCTGCAGCATGCACGGGTCAGTCGCTCTGCGGAACAGCAACACTTCACCACCAACAAGTGGGCCTCCATGCGAGACCTGTGTACCATATTGCAGTGTTTTGAGTACTCCACAAACATGGCCAGTGCCGATTCTCAGCGTTTCTATCCCACTTCTATGTCTCCTTGAAAAAACACTTCGGGCGATGATGAAAGAGGATGTGGCACAGGAGGAGGAGGAGGAAGAGGGGTCATTTCCATGGTTATCAGGCCAGTCATTCACAAGTGGCTCGGAGGGTGGGTTCCTGCACCAGCATAGGGCAGGTCAAACATTTTCAAGCCAGGGGACAGTTCTGGAGGATGAGGAGGAGGAGGAACCGTGTTCACAGCAGGGTGGCACCCATCGCAGCTCGTGGGCATCACTGGAGCATGGCTGGGGGGGATACAGAGGACACAGATGATACACCTCCCACAGAGGACAGCTTGTCTTTGCCTCTGGGCAACCTGTCACACATGAGCAACTACATGCTGCAGTGCCTGCTCAACGACAGCCGAGTTGCCCACATTTTAACTTGTGCTGATTACTGGGTGGCCACCCTGCTGGATCCCCATTACAAGGACAACGTGCCGTCCTTAATTCCCTCACTGGAGCGTGATCGGAAGATGCGCGACTACAAGCTCACTCTGGTAGACGCGCTGCTGAGGGCATTCCCAAATGACACCGGGGGCTCAGTGGAAGCACAAGGCGCAGGCAAAGGAGGAGGAGGAAGAGGTTGTTAACGCAGCTGTGGTACCGCCAGCACCTCAGAAAGCAGGGTTAGCATGGCCGAAATGTGGAAAAGCTTTGTCAGCAGCACGCCACCACAAACAGCACCACCAGCTGATAGGCAACGTCTTAGCAGGAGGCAGCATTTCAGCAACATGGTGGAACAGTATGTGTGCACACGCCTACAGGTACTGACTGATGGGTCTTCCCCATTCAACTTCTGGGTCTCCAAATTGGCCACATGGCCTGAGCTTGCCCTTTATGCCTTGGAGGTGCTGGCCTGCCCTGCAGCCAGTGTATTGTCTGAACATGTGTTTAGTATGGCAGGGGGCGTTATCACAGAAAAGCGCAGCCGCCTGTCCACAGCCAACGTGGACAAGCTAACCTTTATTAAAATGAACCAGGTATGGATCCCACAAGACTTGTCTGTACCTTGTGCTGAATAGACATTTAGACCGGCCTCACGCAGCCATTGGTATCCTTTTTTTTTTTGAATATGTCTCAATATTTTGAGGGCTACCCCAATTCTAAAAGAAAACAAAACAAAAAACAGTGTTGGCTTCCTCCTCCTCCTCCTCCACCACCGCCACTTCCACCTACACTGCCACGGTCACGGCCTAGTCAAACTCTAGGCTCCTACTCCACATCCACCTCCTCCTCCCATTTTTATTATTTTATGTGATTTTAAGTTATTTCCCTATCCACATTTGTTTGCAGGGCACTTGTCCTACTCGTTCCCCCCTTTTGCTTCCTTTTGCAGCCTTCTAGCCCTTTCCATGACTTTTTTACAGCCATTTTTGTGCCCAATAGTTCGGGTCACCATTGACTTCAATGGGGTTCGGTGTCCAGGGTCAAGTTCGGATCAAGTTCGGTTCCGAACCCGAACGGTTTCACGAGGTTCGGCCGATCCCGACGAACTCGAACATCCAGGTGTCCGCTCAACTCTAGTGTGCACTATATATCTGTACATACAGTATATAGTACACTTGACGTGGTGTATTAAAATATATGCGTCCTGGTATATATATATATATATATATATATATATACCTATACACACACAGCGTATTGAGGCTGCACTATATATCCGTGCATTCATCGGTGTACGGTGTATAATACACGTGGTGTCTTCAAATATATACAGTCTAGTGCATTTATATATATATAAAGATACACGCAGCCTATTGAGTGTACACTATATATCGGTGCATTCGGGGTGTACGTATGGTATATAGTACACTTGACCTGGTGTATTAAAATATATACAGTCTAGTGTATACAGATATACACACAGCGTATTGAGTGTACACTATATATCGGTACGATATATGGCACACTACTTGGCGTGGTGTCTTCAAATATATGCAGTCTAGTGTATCCAAATATACATGCAGCGTATTGAGTGCACACTTTATATCAGTGCATTCGGGGGTGTATGGTATATAGCACACTACTTGGCGTGGTGTCTTCAAATATATACAGTCTAGTGTATCCAGATATACATGCAGCGTATTGAGTGTACACTATATATCAGTGCATTCGGGGGTGTATGGTATATAGCACACTACTTGACATGGTGTCTTCAAATATATGCAGTCTAGTGTATCCAGATATACACGCAGCGTATTGAGTGCACACTATATATCAGTGCATTCGGGGTGTACGGTATATAGTACAGTGTGGTGCGGTGTTAAAAAAAATACCCATCATGTCAGAAAGGCCACAAAGGAGAGGCAGACTGTTAGGAACAGCAGTGTCTGGGAGTTTGCGGCACCTTGCCCCTTTTCCGCGGTGGTGCGCATGCCTGTGCGCGTTCGCGTGCGTCTGTGCGCGCTCCCGTGCCAAATGTCTCCATTTAAGTCCTGTGGAGCCCAGCAGCGAGTGCTGTCCATTCTACAGCGTCTAGTGACCTGTGAGCCCCAGCTCTACCTCTGTTTCCTGTGATTACCTGTTTCCTGTTGACCCGCCTAACCCTGACCTGCTGATTGCTGCCTGCACCGACCCCGGCTTCCTACGACCACCCGATTGCCTGATCCTCTTGTACTTCTGCTGCCTGCCTGATAATGACCCTGCTTGGACTTGACGACCCTTCTGCTTAACCCTTTGGTACCGTACAGCCAGCCGGTTGCCGACCCAGCCTGCACAACCATCCCTCTGATCTGCACGACCCTCTGGATCTTCACATCTCCATCAGTGACCTTCCAGCCCTCGTGCCATCCCGCACTCTTGGACTTCCTATCTGCTCTATCAGGGGTCCCAGAATCGGGTGGGCAAGAGCGGTTGCTCCCTGCACAAGACAGACTCCACCGCCAGGACCGGGGCAAAGAGGGCAAGCAGCCTCTGTGTCTTCAGTGAAATGTGGTGGTGGTGGTGGTGGACATGTTGCATCCTCTGCAGGCGGGTCATGCTTGCCCTTTTTTTCTGCTGTTGGATGTGCTATTGAGCCACAACATGCAGAAGAGTTGGTGGAGTGGATAACAAAGCCGTCCTCATCCTCCTCATCCTCTGCTACCCAGGCTCGTAAAAGTTTGCCTTCCAACGCATCTGGCAAAGCGGTCTATTCCACCGGATCCTTGTCCACAGTTACTCCTTCTGTAGCAGCCCACCATCATGCATGTAGGAGTTATCTAAGTTGTTCGACCATAGTGTCAGTTACATGCCGATGGAGGATGCGCAGCAATTTGAAGGCTCCGATGTTGGTTGCCAGGTTGAGGAAGGGAGTAGCGTGAGCCTAGAGACAGGGGGTGTGCAATAGGACAAGAAACTAGCAGTCATGTTCCCCCAGCTGCAGCATACCGCCAAGTTTGCTCCAGTGACGAGGAGGGAGGGTATGATGAGGACACAGACTGTATTTGGGTGCCTGAGAGAAGAGGAAAGTGAAGAGGAGGAGGAGAAGGCCCAACTCCAACAAGGCAGGATGTCCGTCAGGAGCCAGCTTAAAGGCAGCCACCCAATTGCATCAGACCACAGAGCTCCACAGGTGCAGGGCACTGCTGCCTCCCCGACTTCCAAAATCTCTTTGGTGTTTGCATTTTTCAGCACATGTGCAGTAGATTGCACTGTTGCCATTTGCAATCTATGTCTGAAGCGGGTCAAGCGCGGCCAGGACTCCAGCCGCTTGGGCACTACTGTCTTGACATGACATATGATGACCAGCAATGCAGTCCGTTTGCAAGAGTACCTGAAGAACCCCCACCAGAAAACAAGGCGGACTTCTCCTTGTTTCTCATCTGGGATCTCAGCCCATACTATACCTGCAGTCCTCTCCAAAACCTGCACTGAGAGGAATGAAGGTTTAGCAATGCGTGCCACAGCTAGTACTTGCAGCCATTCTGCTAGCAGTACACCACTAGGTGAATTCAGCAGGCAAATATCCCTATCCCAGTTGCTGAACCGTAAAAACAAATACTGTCCCAGCCATCCACATGCTCAGCGTCTTAAAGTGGTTTTCAACTCGTGACTATAATAAGGCTTACCTGTAGGTGCCCTGCATATCTCCCAAACCTGCATGGTTCAGGAGATATGCAGTGTACTAGATGTGCCGACGTCATGAAACGCCTCCGTGCCGTTTCTTCACTGAGATCGTGCCATGACTGGCGGCTCTCGCGTGCATGCTCGGGAGTGAAGACACGCTACTCCGGCCAGTCACAGAGCCGGAGTCGCAGCCCCGGAAGGAAGAGGGGCTGAAAATGGACGCTGCCAGCACAGGGGACATCGCTGGACGTCGCAGACTTCGTTTGTAGGTAAGTACTAAGCGATGCATAGTAGCCCATTATGTTTTTACTTTGCATGGGAATATAGAGGAAGTAAACCCCATCAGGGTTTACTTCCTCTTTAATGCTAGCTTGGCCGAATTGCTAGCTCTCCAACTGCTGCCTTTTCAGCTGGTAGACTCTGCCACCTTTCATGAATTTGTGGAATGTGCTGTCCCACAGTGGCAGGTTCCCAAAAGACATTTTTTTTCACGTAAGGCCATTCCAGCTCGCTACCGTCATGTGGAAGGCAATGTTTTGGCCTCGTTGGACAGTGCAGTCAGCAGCACGGTTCATATTACTACTGACTCATGGTCCAGCAGGCACGGTCAGGGACGGTACCTTTCCTTCACGGCGCACTGGGTAACTCTGCTGGCAGCTGGGAAGGATGCAGGACAGGGTTCAGTTTTGGAAATAGTTCCACCACCACGCCTCCAAAAAGCTAGTGGTGATTTTGCCACATCCGTCTCCTCCACCCCTCCTCTTCTTCTACCTCTGTGGCCTCTTCTGCAGAACTGTCCTCTGAACCTGCAGTGCTCCCTAAGCATTCAAGGGGCTATGCAAGCAGTCAGGCTAAAAGATGCCATGCGGTGCTTGAGTTAGTCTGTTTTGGGGACAGGTGCCACACTGGGGAAGATTCTTTCAGCTCTGCGGGGGCAGGCTCAGAGGTGGTTGATGTCATGGCAGCTTGAGCCAGGAATGGTTGTATGCGACAATGGCACCAACCTTCTCTCTGCCTTCTGACTGGGACAATTGACACAGGTTCCATGCTTGACACACATCTTGAATTTGGTGGTGCAGTGTTTCTTGACTGGGTACCCAGGCTTACCAGATATCCTGAGGCAGGCCAGAAAAGGCTGTGGTCATTTCCAGCGTTCATACAATGCCAGTGCCCGGCTGGCTGACATCCAGTGGGAATTCAACCTGCCCAACAACCGCCTCATTTGTGACATGCCCACCAGGTGGAATTCAACATTGGCAATGCTGCAGCAGCTGCACACACAGCAGAGGGCCATCAATGAGTACCTCTGTGAGCATGGCACCAGGACAGGCTCAGGGGAGCTTGGCTTTTTTTTGCCACATCAGTGGCTAATGATCAAGGATGCATGCGCTGTCCTGTCACCATTTGAGGAGGCCACAAGGATGGTGAGCAGCAACAATGCATGCATCAGTGACACTGTCCCACTAATATTCCTTCTTGAGCACACGCTTCATGGAATCATGGACAGGGCACTTGAGGCAGAACAGAGGGAGGAAGAGGAGGACTTCATTTGCTCTCAAGGCCCCTGTCAGGGATCCAGTCCGGCGCCGTGAACGCGCGCGCATATGCGCATGCGTGCGCAGATTAGTGCAAAGATGCCCTCAACTATTCACAGGCGTGCACATGTGCGCATACGTGGAAATGTGAACCACGCGTGCATGAGCATGCGCACGCGTTAATTTGCTTTGGCGCCCAATAGCCTTTAAAGGGACAGTAGTTGCATCCTGACTTTGCTGTCTGATCTGCAGCTAGTCCGTACCTGTACCTGCCTACCCGTTGCCTGCTTCTGATCTGTTACCTGATTGACCCAGCTTGTTTTGGACCATTCTGCCTTCTACCCTAACCCGGCTCCTTTTGACCCTGCTTACGTCTGCCTGCCTGATACCAGTTTCCAAACTCAGCTTGCCTCTGACCATTCTTCGCCCACCGATTCTGCTGCTCCATTCATCTGTACCTGACCCAGCTTGTCTGACTATTCTCCTGCCTGCCCTGTATCTGGCTGTCTGCTGCCCAGTGCTCTGCATCCAGCTCCTGCAACCACTGTCTGCTGCTGCTGTTCCAGTCACCAGCTGTCTGCTGTCCGGTGTTACCAGCTCTGCTTCCAGCATCCAGTCTCCTGCTGCTTGCCAGAGGCACTCCTACCTCGCTGTATTCACGAGACCACTGTCCCCATTCCAGTGGGCTCTGAGTCAGAGCTGTATGAGAGGTCTCCTCCTACAAGAGACAGCCTCCACTCTCAGGTATGTGGTTCATTACAGCCCCTTTTATGCAGAGAGCATTCCCGCAGAGCCGCCAAACACACGGGAGGAGGATTGTGTCAACATGGATGTGGAGTATAATACGCAGCAGTCTTCAAGGGATCATGGTTTTCAGGCCCTAGAAACCCAAGCAGTTGAACGTGGCTGGGAGGAGGTAGTTCCTGATAATGTCACCCTCAGTGACCCAGAGGACACTCATGCCTCCTCAAACTTACACTGCATGGGCTCTCTGATTCTGAAAAGCCTGCGAAAGACCCTAGGATTCGTGGTATCAAGGAGAGGGATCATTACTTCTTGATTCACATTACAAGGGTAAAGTTGCAGAACTCATCCTGCCTGAGCAGAGGGTGCAGAGGATGAAACATCTGCAGGATACATTGAAGAAAAGTTTGTGCAACGCCTTTCCAGACCCTGGGAGGTTACCATGTCCTGCTGCTGGTCCTGGACAACGTGCTTATGAAGCTTCAGTCATTCAGAGGCAGAGTGGTGGAGAAGGTGGCCGGCTGAGCGATGCCATTAAAAAAAATTTCAGTCCTCAGCACCCAGGCCTGATAGTTTCAAGAAACCATTGTCAACGTTTGCATTATATGGTGCAGGAATATATAGGGGCAAGAGCAGACTTGGAGACCTTTCCTACTGAGCATCCACTTAGTTACTGGGTCTTGAGGATGGAACACTGGACGGAACTTGCTCAATATGCAATTGAGCTACTGGCCTGTCCTGCATCCAGCGTGCTTTCTGAATGGACATTCAGTGCTGCTGGAGGGTTCGTAATTGATCAAAGAGTATGCCTGTCCACAGACTCGGTTGATAGGCTCACATTTATAAAAATGAATCAGTCCTGGATCAGCAGCTATCAAGCCCCTGATGCTGATGCAACTGATTAAATTTGCTAGGGATCTGGGATCCCTTGAAGACTGCCACTGCTCCTATTCCTCCTGACCATAATCTAGAACAATATTTTTTATTTAGGGCACCAGCAACACCCAAGGTCCAATTTTTCTGCACCTGGTTTACAGGGGCATGCCATAACAATTTTTAAACTAATTAAAAACATCAGGCCCTGTTCCGCCGTCCAACAAGAGTAACTGCAAGGGGTTACAGTGTTCTGGCACTGCCAGCACCCAAGGCCCAATTTTTGCCGCCTGTTTGACTGGGGGTTTTCGTCACAATTATAAACTAATTTATACCATCAGGCCCTGTTCCTCCGTCCAACAAGAGTAACTGCAAGGGGTTACAGTGTTCTGGCACCACCAGCACCCAAGGCCCACTTTTTCACCACCTGTTTGACTAGGGGCTTTCGTCACAATTTGTAAACTAATTTACAACATCAGGCCCTGTTCCTCCATCCAACAACAGTAACTGCAAGGGGTTACAGTGTTCTGGCACCGCCAGCACCCAAGGCCCAATTTTCACCACCTGTTTGACTGGGGGATTTTATGACAATTTTTAAATGAATTTACAACAGCAGGGCCCACGCCAAAATTAAAAACAAAATGATGTGGGGTTCCCCCCCAAAATCCAAACCAGGTCCTTCAGGTCTGGTATGGAATTTAAGGGGAACCCCGTGCCATAATTTAAAAAAAATGATGTGGGGTCCCCCCCAAAATCCAAACCAGGCCCTTCAGGTCTGGTATGGAATTTAAGGGGAACCCTGCACCAAAATTTTAAAAAAATGACGTGGGGTCCCCCCAAAATCCAAATCAGACCCTTATCCGAGCACGCAGCGCTGGCATGACAGGAGGGGGTGGGGACGGGCGAGCGCCCACCCTCCGAACCATACCAGGCCACATGCCCTCAACATGGGGAGGATGCTTTGAGGTCGCCCCAAAATCACCTTGTCCCCATGTTGATGGGGAGAAGGGCCTCATCCCCACAACCCTGGCAGGTGGTTGTGGGGGTCTGCGGGCAGGGGGCTTATCAGAATCTGGGAGCCCCCTTTAATAATGGGGCCCCCAGATCCCAACCCCCCCTATGTGAATAGGTATGGGGTACATTGTACCCCTACCCATTCACCAAAAAAGGAATGTAGTGGTAAAAAAAAACAATGTACCCCATACCTATTCACATGGGGGTGAGGCGGGATTTGGGGGCTTCCAGATTCTGATAAGCCCCCCCCGCCCACAGACCCCCACAAGCACCAGCCAGGCTTGTGGGGAAGAGGCTCTTGTCCCCATTAACATGGGGTCAAGGTGCTTTGGGGGGGGGGCAGAGGCCCCCCTCCCTCAAAGCACCCATACTCCCCATGTTGAGGGCATGTAGCCTGGTACAGTTCAGGAGGGGGGGGCGATCGCCCGTCATCCCCCATCCTAACCGGCCAGGGCTCAATGCTCGGATAAGGGTCTTGTTTGGACCTTAGGGGGAACCGCACGTCAATTTTTACTTAAATTTGGCACAGGGTTCCCCTTAATATCCAAACCAGACCCAAAGAGCCTGGTTTGGACTGGGGGGGGGGGGGCTCACACTCCCCCC
>BLSH010321721.1:518425-532017 GCA_018402905.1 Glandirana rugosa | reverse complement strand
CCCCCCCCCCCCCCCCGGGGGCTGGGCGACTGGTGGATTTTGGGCTGTCTGGTGGGGGGGTCTCAGGGATGCATTTCTGTCACTGTCCTCCTCCCCCCCCCCCCCCCGCGCTCGACTGCCTGCGTTTTTTCTCCGCTGCCATGTGGCGATCCGCCTCCATTTTGCGCCGGATCGCCGCCATTTTGCCGTAGCTGCGCCCATTTTGGAGGATGTTTTGGCCTCTAGTGGAGGTGCGGCGACCATTTTGCCATAGTCACGTCCTGTACAGGCATGTTTTGGCCTCTTGTGTCCGCTTGGCAGCCATATTTGATGTGTCGGCCTGGAAGAAAAATGTGCATGTGGTGCCGTTTCGCTCTCTCCTCTCCTGACAACGGCAGCAAGGCAAGGGGCGGTCAGCATACTTCTGGGACGCAGCGCTTGAGGGGCAACAGCACACAGCAAGTATAGCTGGTCCTCCTGGGGTGTCGGCGGCAGTGGGCACAGTCCTCCTGGGCATTCTCCTGGTCCTTCTGTGGGCGGTGGGGGGACTCCTTAGGGGGGTGTCGCGGCCTATAGGCCTAGCAAGAGCTCCGGTGGCACAATCTTCCCCGGATGGTGCGGCAGAAGCGCAGGCTGCGCTGGGGCCTGTGGTCCCTCTGGATCAACTGACATCCATTTTGGGGGACTTCTTTTCCCGGGGGTGCCATGCTGTGCAAAAGGGGTGTCCAAAAAACTTCCACCCCCCCCCCCCCGTTTTTGGGGGAGGATTCTGAACCGGAGGGGGCCTCCGTGGTCACGGGGACCCCTGTGGAGCTCTCAGAGGGTGAGCTGGAGCCATCAGACGGTGAGGAAGACCAGGGGGCCTGGGTGGCGCGCGAAAAGGCGCTGGTGGCCTCCCTGATCACCAATAGCCATGTGTCCTTGCGACTGGACCAGGCCGGGAAGTCGCAGGAGGCGTCCTACGTCTGTGGGTCGTTTAGACCGTCATGAACCCCCAGGGCATACCCTTATGATCAATTTTTTGTTCAGCTTGTCTACAAGGAATGGCAGCATCCGCAGAATTCCTTTTCATTGCCCAAATGTTTCTCTGTGCGCTATCCTTTTGAGGACAGCTTTTTGCAGAAGTGGGCATCCCCTGCAGTGGACCCTCCGGTGGCTTGCCTGAATAAGGCGACGACCATTCCCTTGGAGGGGTCCCCCTCTTTCAAGGATCCAGCCGATAGGCGGACGGAGGCGGTATCCAAGGCGCTGTTCTTGGTGGCGGGGGCGGCCATGAGACCGGCGTTGGCGCCAGCCATGGCGGCACAGTCCCTTACCGAGTGTGCGGTTGCATTGTGCAACGAGTGGGGCTGCGGTTCTTCGTCTGAGGCGTCGCAACAGGTGGACCATCTGATACAGGGTCTTCGGTACCTGTGTGACGCACCTTTGGACCTGCTCCCCATGCTGTCTAAAATGTCTGTTTTTGCAGTCCTCATCAGACGAGTGCTGTGATTGCGTTGTTGGTCGGGGGACCACGCGTCCAAAAAGGGCCTCCTTGACCTTCCTTTTCAAGGTGGTCGGCTCTTTGGGCCCCAGTTGGATGAAATCATCAAGGATTTCACCGGGACGAAGAGCACTTTTCTTCCGGAACCCAGGCGGTGGGAATCCCGCCGTAAGCAGGCTCCTGCAGCTTCAGGTCAGAAGCGTTTTTTTTTCGTGCGCCCGGTGCAGCGGGCAGGGGTTCCAGGCCCGGCAAGGCTGCCGCGGGGCCCGGTAAGCGTCCCTGGCAGCGCAAGAATGAAAAGTCGGAGGAAAAGTTCTTCTCCGCATGATGGGCTGCTCCCATCCGACTTTCGGCTTCTGGGGTTCTCAGACAGGAGGACTGCCCGCATCTCCGACCGGTGGGTGCGGGAGGTGGTGTCCTCTGGGTACAGGATAGAGTTCAGCGCTCTACCCCCAGACAGGTTGTTCCCTTCGAACTTGAGACTACCGTAGGGGCGTCGAGAAGCTCTTCTAGGGGCTGTTCAGGCGCTTTCCGAACAGGGGGTGATCGTGACGCTTCCCCCGCTGAAAAGGTTCCGCGGTTTCTATTCAAACCTCTTTGTGGTGCCCAAAAAGGGTGGGGTCAGGCCAGTTCTGGACTTAAAAGCCCTAAACCATTTTGTGAGGGCGCAAAAATTCCGGATGGAATCTGTCCGCTCGGTCGTGGCCGCCCTGCACCAAGGGGACTTCATGGTGTCTCTGGATATTAGGGACGCGTATCTCCATGTTTCCATTTGCTCCCATCACCAGCGTTTCCTGCACTTTGCGGTGGGGGATCTACATTACCAATTTGTGGCACTCCCCTTTGGTCTGGCCTCAGCCCCCTGGGTGTTCACCAAGCTGTTGGCTCCGGTTCTGGCTCTATTGAGGCAGACAGGCATTGCGGTGGTAGCATGCCTCGACGACCTGCTATTGCAAGCAGAGCCCGCCTCGGCCCTGGAGGAGAATGTGTGGCTATTACCATGGCCTCGCTGAGAGACTTCGGCTGGCTGATCAACCTGCAGAAGTCGACCTTGACCCCGTCCTGTCGTCTGGAATATATGGGTCTGATACTGGACACGGAGGAAGCGAAGGTGTTCTTGCCTCCGGCCAAGTTGCTGTCTCTGCAAGTAGCGGTGCGAACCCTGCTGTCACGCCAGTGGTCCTCCTTACGGTTCTGTATGCTGGTGTTGGGGCTCATGGTCTCGGCCTTCGAGGCGATACCGTACGCCCAGAGTCACACTCGGCTACTACAGCGAGCGATTCTGTTAAGGTGGGACAAGTCTCCATTGTCCCTGGACCGGCTGATCAAGCTGGATCATCAGACCAGGGGGTCGCTGACCTGGTGGCTGCGGGCTCCGGCTCTGACATTGGGGAAGTCTTTTCTCCCCCTGAATTGGTCGGTGGTCACAACGAATGCCAGCCTATCAGGCTGGGGAGGGGTCCTGGGACAGTTGTCAGCTCAGGGCCGTTGGTCGGCGAGGGAGTCTCGTCTCCCGATAAATGTGCTCGAGTTGAGGGCGATCAGGCTCTGCCTCTCCCACTGGACGCCAAGGCTGCGCGGCCGCCCGGTTCGAGTTCAGTCGGACAACGCCACAGCTGTGGCATACGTGAACCATCAGGGCGGAACAAGAAGCGCGGCAGCAGCTGCAGAAGCGGCTCTCATTCTGAGATGGGCAGAACTTCAGGTACCGGCGATCTCCGCCGTTTACATTCCGGGCGTGGAAAACTGGCAGGCGGACTTCCTCAGTCGCCAGAAACTGGACCAGGGGGAATGGTCCCTGAATCCAGAGGGGTACCTACAGATTTGTCACAAGTGGGGCACGCCAGACGTGGACTTAATGGCGTCCAGGTTCAATCACAAGGACATTCTTGTGCAGAGCAAGGGATCCGTTGGCAGCCGACATGGACGCCCTGGTAGCGCCTTGGGGTCGGTACCGGCTCCTGTACGCCTTCCCTCCCCTAAAACTTCTACTGCGGTTACTGCGCAGGGTAGAAGCGGAGGGGATTCCGACAATCCTGGTGGCTCCGGATTGGCCTCGGCGCCCTTGGTACGCCGACGTGGTGCGGATGGTGGCAGATGTTCCTTGGCGTCTTCCGCTGCGCGAAGACCTGCTATCTCAGGGGCCCATCTTGCACCCTGCTTTACCCTCGCTGGCTTTGACGGCGTGGCTATTGAGTCCCAGGTGTTAAGGGATAGGGGTGTCTCTGACTCTGTGATCCCTACCTTACTCAAAGCGTGCAAGTGTACTTCGTGCAAGATCTATCATCGCACATGGAGGGCATATATTGCCTGGTGGGAGGCGGGGGGTTGGAACCCCCGCTCTTATGCTGTATCTCGGGTGCTGGCCTTCTTGCAGCAAGGCCTGGACAATAAATTGGCCTTGAGTACCCTCAAGGGTCAGATTTCAGCTCTGGCGATTCTTTTTCAGCGTCCTTTGGCGACGCATTCTCTGATCCGTACATTTGTACAGGGTGCATGCCATGTGGCTCCTCAGGTACGGTCATCCTTGGCGCCGTAGGATTTGAATTTGGTACTTTCTGTACTGCAGAAACCGCCTTATGAAAAGATCAGGGATATTCCCTTACAACTGTTGTCGCAAAAGGTGGCCTTTTTGGTGGCCATTACATCCGCCAGGCGGGTGTCTGAATTGGCGGCTTTGTCATTTAAGTCGCCCTACTTGGTCCTTCATAAGGACAAGGCCGTGCTGCATCCTTCTTCTTTTCTACCGAAGGTGTTTTCCTCTTTTCATCTTAATGAGGATATTGTCCTTCCTTCATTATGTCCGCACAAACCCCACTTGTCTATGATGGGCTGCGTCTGTCAGTGAACTCAGAGAAAAGGATTTTACGGTAAGTTCTTAATAAAATCATATTATTTGGTGAGATACTCCTGATAGGAAATCATGTCTAAAGGGATGCAGACCCCTCAGCTTTCCTCGTTAGAGGCCTAGAGGTGCAGCAGCTGATTGATGATGATGAAACCACTCCCATTAGATTCACTTTCTTCATGGACACAGACAAACACACAGGGATTTAATCAGAATAACAAAAGGTAGGAATCTGCAACAAAGTTTGTTAAAAATCCTTGCAATGTACATAGATCATGTTTTTTTTTTCTCAACAAAAGTGGAGTTACTCTTTAATATTTCTTTACTGACCTATGGAACTTTCATCACCATTGCCCTGCTGTTCTTTTAAGTTTATTTTTGGCAAAATTTATCACCACCAGTATTAAATTATCCCTCTAAGGCCACTTTCACATGGCCGATTTGCTGCATACATCAGATTTCAACAGCAAGAATCAGTAGATTCTTGCAGCTGGATTGCCAGGCACAGGTGAATAGCGGCGGTCAATCCACCTTTACAAAGTATTGACAAGTTGACCACATCTATCACTGTTTGTATGTAGCTGCACACCAAGCTGTTACCTGTGGTTAGGAATGGGTGTCATAGCCTGGATGCAGTCAGATGTGTCCAGGCTCAAACGTCTGTCTGTAACCACAGGTAACCACCTCATATGTAGCTGCATGCAAACAGCTATGGCTGCTGTCAGCCTGTCATTACTTTGTACAGGCTGAGGAGCATTCGCTATTCGCATGAACGTGTCATTCCAGCCACAAGAATGTGGTGTATGAAGCTGAACAACCATGTGAAAGAGGCCTATTCTGCTTTGACACTTCATCTAATGATGAAGAAGTAAGCTTCTTGTTAATAGGAAGTGTTTTGTTTTGTTATTGATGCCGAGACCTGTTGGTGTATTGTCTAAGGATGTGTGGCTCTGTCTCTGTTTTGTTGGAGATGGATTTCTATACGTGGATGAGTCTTATGATCAATCTGCTCACTGTGAAGATACTGATTGACAAGAGAAGACGTCTGAGGGAGAAGAAGAGACGCCGATTATATTGGGTTCATCCACTGATCTCGCAACGGCTAAGCAAGGGTCACTTCCACACTGTGTATCTTGAACTCCGAAAGTATCCAAAGAAATTCCATGAGTATGCTCGGATGAGTGTCGCTACCTTTGATGAACTGTTGGAAGTTGTTAGACCCCAGCTGACCAGAGCATCTACGAACATGAGAGCTAGCATTTCTCCAGAAGAGAGATTACTGGTGACATTGCGGTAAGTGTAAAATGTTTCAAATCGTATTCTTTTATATGGCTTGGCTTCATTTTTTTTTTTTTTCAATGGCTGTTGCTTATGAGTCAGGCAGATCTTATTTTTTACTGTGTCAATTTGCCACTTTTCTTGGACCACAAACTACAAATTGTTGTTTTCGGCTCCCAAGAATTCCCCCAAATGCACAAGTCATGTATATTAATATTGGGTACCTGTAGTGAATAAGGGCCAACATTTCTAATCTGCAGTAATTGACTATTTTTCTTTTTTTCCCCCCTTCCAGATATCTTGCTACAGGGGATACATTTGCTTCACTCCATTTTCATTTCCTTCTTGGAAAAATGACAATTTGCAAGATTGTCCATGAAACCTGTGCAGCTGTCTGGAGCTTGTTAAGAAATCAAGTGATGCCTGAGCCCACAGAAGAAAAATGGAGAGCCATCAGTGAAGGATTTAAGAGCACTTGCCATTTCCCTAACTGTGTTGGTGCTTTGGATGGAAAACGCATAAGAATTAAAATGCCACCCAAAAATGGCTCAGAGAGTTCCAGATATAAAAATGATTTCTCCATCGTGCTAATGGCCATAGTGGACAGTGCACACAATTTTGTGGCTGTAGATGTTGGAGCATATAGAACTGTCGGGGATTCAAAAATATTTCGCACTTCTCCAATGGGGAGGAAAATCCTTGAGGGCAAATTTAATATTCCAAGCCCAAGGCCCATAGAAGAAGGTGGGGATCCGCTGCCATTTGTGTTTGTCGCTGATGAGGCCTTCAGCTTAAGCAACAACATAATGAAGCCTTATCCTAAGAGAGGCCTGGATTTCAATGGAAAAATCTTCAACTACAGACTGAGCCGTGCGCGACGTCAGGTGGAATGCGCTTTTGGAATTCTAGTGAATAAGTGGAGGATATTTCAGAGCACTATCCAGCTGAAGCCTTCACATGTGGACATGATAGTAAAGAGTGCATGTTCTCTTCACAACTTTGTACTACAAAGGGAGGGCTATTCCAATGACTTGCTGGATCATAATATGGAGGATTTGGAGTGGCCTGCTGTGCGATATCCTGATCATGCTGCAAATATAAGAGAAAAATTTGCTCAGTATTTTATGTCCCCTGCTGGTGAACTTTCCTGGCAGTACAGCAAAGTTTAAAAGATCCATCAGCCTATAACTTTTCTTTTTTTAATATATTAAGAACTCCCAGTGGTGAGATCTCCTATGCAGAGTTCCCAGATCTGCACAGCTGTTGTGGCCAGCAAAGGGACCCTGTTGCTAGACCATTCATCTTAGCAACAATCCTCCCATAGGATGTGCATTTAATGTTTTTTATGCATGTTGTTTTTTTTTGTAAAAGCCTCCCTTGTGTAGACATCTTAAAGCCTTGAGACTACTTCCGGTTGCTACTATTTTGGATGTGATGTCAGCAGCCCTGCTAGACTCAGAGCTGTCATCAAATTACACTTTTATAGTATTCCTTAGCTACATAAAAGGTTATGTAGAGCGACCAGGGCAAGGGTGCTGGGCCAGCACAGACAGTAATTGGACACAAGCAGAGGCTATGACATGCAAGGAGGGAGGGGGCTGTGCTAGGGAACAGATTCTTACTAAAGAGTCACATTTGCTAGCAAGTTCAAAGTCACAATACAAATGGAGAAATAGTTGATTATGGGGAGAAAAAACCACTGCCATAAAGCACTTAATTTTTATGCACTTTTACCTGACCTTTTTTAGGTTGGTGACAGGGTCTGTTTAACTGAGGTCCCGCTCTTTGCTGGATTTTTAATTTGTTTTATAGAATCAAGAATACAGGAGGAGTGAGGACACTCAAAGATCCATTGTGAGTGGGAACAGAACCAAGAGTCCCTGAAAAGTTGTACTGTAAGAAACCAGGGGCAACTTGTGTTACCACAATCCATCTCTAGGTGAAATATAATTTTTGGAATGGCCCTTGTCATTTCTGTTCTTAGTGGTTATTGTAAATATTGTATATCATATGCTCCGAACGCCCCAAATTTTTTTTTTTTATAAAAAACCTGCAGTATTTGTGACTTTTCTTTCTAATAATTAGGACCTGTGTCAATGAGCTTTAATGGGTGAATACAGTATCCTTTTGACACCGGTTTGTTCAGAATTTAGAACGGCCGTTCAGCATTCATTGCAGATGCAGCTGACCTGATTTAGCTGCTTTTGCGTTCTCATGGACTTGTATGAGCAAACAAGCTGTTCTGAAGTACAAAAGCCCGTTGACAATGACCCAAAAGGAAAAAAACTTTCCATTAGCAAAAATATTTGTTTGAAAAGCCTCCGGTGCATCTTTAGGTACTTTAAAGTTTACCTTGTGCAGAAAATAACCTACGCAGTCAAGGAGCCCCAGTAGATATTAAAAATCTGTGCAGTTTTGTAAAACTTTACTGTTTTACTTGTAAGCCATTTGAGTACCCATAGAAGCCTAGCTAAAAAAAACCTCCTAGTTAGCAACCTCTCCTGACTTGTTGCTAGGACATGAAAACCGTTGGATGCCCACACCCAGCATTGCAGGAGTGAAAAACAATGGTTTTTGCATCCTAGCAACAAGGAAGGACGTGGGGGTTGCTTACTAGGAGTATTTTTTCTAGCTAGGCCTCTGAGTGGCCAACAAATGTCCTACAGGTAACACAATAAAATTAATGATCATTTTACAAAGCTACACAGATTTTTAATATCTTTTGGGGTCCCCTGACTGCATAAGCTATTTTTTGGAAAAGGTGAACTCTAGCCTTTAAAGCACAGTTCCACCCAAAAGTGGAACTTCCGCTTGTCGGATTCCTCCCCCCCCCCCCCTCAGGTGGCACCTTTGGAGGGGGGGGGGAGGGGGAAGAGGACACCTGTCCTTTTCCACACATCCGGGAGCCCAGGGCCGCGGCTGTCAGCAGCAGGGCTCCCTCCTCCTCCTTCGCCGCCAATTAGAAAGCGCAGCGACGGCTCGCGCATGCACAGTAGGGGCCCGGCTACATTGCCGGGTTCCCTTAGTCTCAATTGCGGCGGCCACCGAAGATTGGTGGGCGGTGCCGACATCGCCAGACTCCAGGACAGGTAAGTGTCCTAAAGTTAAGTCAGCAGCTACTGTATGTTTAGCTGATGACTTTTAATGTTTAACTACTTCACCCTCGGAAGGATTTCCCCCTTTAGGACCAGAGCACTTTTTGCGATTCGGCACTGCGTCACTTTAACTGACAATTGCGCGGGCGTGCGATGTTGTACCCAAACAAAATTTGCGTCCTTTTTTTCCCACAAATAGAGCTTACTTTTGGTGGTATTTGA
The DNA here is from genome assembly GCA_018402905.1 of Glandirana rugosa. Taxonomy (NCBI): domain Eukaryota; kingdom Metazoa; phylum Chordata; class Amphibia; order Anura; family Ranidae; genus Glandirana; species Glandirana rugosa. The sequence continues at coordinate 523,112 of BLSH010321721.1, read as the reverse complement.
TCCCCTCTGTGTCACTTCTGATCACCGCTATAAACAAAAAAAAGCGTCAGTTTTGCAAAAAAAAATGTTTTTCTTACTTTTTGCTAAAATACAAATCCAAAAAAATATAATACATTTTTTTTTTCAGCGGTTTCGGCCAATTTATATTCTTCCTCATAATTTTGGTTAAAAAAAAGTCGCAATCGGCATTTATTGATTGGTTTGCGCAAAAGTTGCCGCGGATGATGAGAATTCATTTCTGGGGTTTTACTAGTAATGGCGGCGATCTGCAATTTTTAGCGGTACTGCGATATTGGGGCGGACATGTCGGACTTTTTTGGGACCAATGACATTTTTACAGCGATCAGAAACTTAAAGTGGTAGTAAACCCTCCTATCATTTTCAGCCAAGGAAGCTGCCATCTTGGCCTCTGTTTAACCTACAACTGCCTTGATGCTGCAGCTATGACACCAGCCATTGGATGGTTTGACAGTTTGGTTTAGAGCACAACCAATGGGGGTGTTACATTTCCGGCACATGCCGGAAATGTAACTGGTTTTTAAACTGTTAAATGGATGGGTTTACTACCGCTTTAAATGTCCACTGATTACTGTATAAATTTCATTAACAGTGAATGGGGTTAACCTACAGTGGGCAGGGAAGGGGTTAACTGTGTTCCCTGGGTGTGTTCTAACTGTGGGGGGGGGGGCTGGGCTACCATGGGCATAAGAGATCTAACTGATCCCAATGACAGGGGTCAGTAGATCTCCTATGCCCACACTGACAGAGCGGGGAACTGCTGTGTTTACATTGGCGGTTCCCCATTCTTTTTGCTGTGGTTGCTCATCGCGGCTCGCCGCCAGGCATCGGGTCCGCCCGAGCCGCGAGCACACTCCACCGGAGTGCGGCGGGAGTGCGCCTCCTATCAGCCACTCCGCAAATCGCAGCTTATTTACGGTGATTCGCAGGACCCGTCCACACTGCCTCAGTAAATCTACTGCGCGTGGTGTGGAAGGGGTTAAAGGAGCGGTGGCAGGCGGCGGGCCTCCACTCTAACCAGTTGCCGACCGCCCTATAGCAGTTTTACTACTACACTACACACTACTACTTCCGTGCAGTGGGCGCGAGTGCGTGCCGCCAACGGCTTACTTCCGCTGTGTTTCTACGCAGCGGGAGTTGATCATTCGATACACAGGCAGAATGGCAGTCTGCATATTTTTAGCACTGATCACTGTGTTCCTGTCACATGTTCCCAAAAAAGTGTCAGTTAGTGTCCCATTTGTTTGCAGCAATATCACAGTCCTGCTAGAAGTCGCTGATCTCCACCATTATAAGTAAAAAATAAATAAATAATATAATTCCATAAAAATATCCCATAATTTGTAGCCGCTATAACTTTTGCGCAAACCAAAATATATCTGCTTATTGGGATTATTGGGTTTTTTTTTTACCAAGAATGTGTGGCAGAATACATATTGGCCCAAATTGTTGAAGAATTACAAACCTTTCTTCTGGCTATGCCTGCGTAGTAGAAACCTGCAGATGTCTATAGTGCTGTCTCCTAATACAGGAGTCACTTGATGGCCTCATAGAAGTGTGAGTTTCTACTGCACAGATTCAGCCATGCGAAATAAGATTTCAGATGGAGGTGCTTAACCTCCCTGGCGGTATTCCCGAGTGTGGCTCGGGGTGGATTTTCAGTACCAAGAGCGGTAACCCCGAGCCACACTCGGGATTGCATCGCTGGATCCAGGCAATGTTACTCACCTTGTCCCCTGGATCCAGCGATGTCCTCCCGCGGTGTTAGCGTGTCTCTCCGCCGCCAGATGTCTCTGTGTGCCGGGCTCCGTTCCCTGCGAGCGTCGCGTCGCACGGGGACGGAGACCGGCAGGAAATTCAAAAAGTGAAACACACACAGCACATACAGTACACGGTAATCTTATAGATTACATTACTGTATGAAATCATTACACATCCCCTTTGTCCCTAGTGGTTTGCCCAGAGCCCTGCATGCACTTTTATATAATAAATGTCATTCTTTCTGCCTGGAAACATGAGAATGTCCATGGCAACCAAAAAGTGTCCCTTTGCGTCAAAAGTGTTTTTTGATCAGCTAGAAAACAGCGATAGTAAATAAGAATCATTTGCAGAATTGAGTGATACTGATTTTTGGGGAAATTTATCATCAGAAACTGAAAGTGACGACAGCGACAATTCTGCAACTGAGCAAATTTCTGCGTTTTTGGTTTGATTACATTATTGAATACATTTTATTACTATTACATTATTATTTTTGATAATTATTTTAGTTATTTATTATATTATAATTTATGATTTAATTTTTCAAACTTTTTCATACCCGGGATGTCTACTAGACTCTTGTTTGGACAGATTTAAGTGAGTTATTCCTAAGAATTACAGGCCTACAATATAAACGCAAAATAATTGTACCGCTTTCAGCAATAAATCCCAGACTCAGTCATACCGCCAGGGAGGTTAAAGTATAATTATAGGCAAAACTTTTTTTTTTTCATTTTGGATAGAGTAAGGGAGGATTATAACCCCTGTCAGAATTTTTTCGCTTCTGTGTCCCGTTGGGAAGATTTCTCGTCACTTCCTGTCCCATAGCCAAATAGGAAATCCCTACAAATTAAGGGAATTCCTTGGAGAACCCCAGTTCACCAGAACTAGTGTCCCCTTTGGAAGATTTCCCTTACATATAGTTACATAGTTAGTCAGGTTGAAAAAAGACACAATCGTCCATCTAGTTCAACCAAAAAAAATAAAAAAAATAAATAAAACAGCAAAAATTATATATAACCATACAATCCCTTATACAATACTTCGCCCACAGTTGATCCAGAGGAAGGCAAAAAAGACTCCCAGGAAAGCATGATCCAATTTGAACTAGCGGGGGAAAAAAATTCCTTCCTGATCCCCCGAGAGGCAATCGGATTCACCCTGGATAAACTTTACCTAAAAATGTTAGTACCCAGTTATAGTATTTACATTAACCACTTCAGCCCCGGAAGGATTTCACACTTTAGGACCAGAGTACTTTTTGCGATTCGGCACTGCGTCGCTTTAACTGACAATTGCGTGGTCGTGCGACTTGTACCCAAACAAAATTTGCGTTCTTTTTTTTACCCACACATAGAGCTTTCTTTTGGTGGTATTTGATCACCTCTGTGTCATTTCTGATCGCCACTATAAACAAAAGAAGAGCGACAATTTTTCAAAAAAAACAAATTTCTTTTTGCTAAAATACAAATCCAAAAAAAAAAAAAAATATAAGAAAACTTTTTTTTTCAACAGTTTTGGCCGATTTATATTCTACCTCATATTTGTGATAAAAAAAAAAATCGCAATCGGCATTTATTGATTGGTTTGCGCAAAAGTTGCCGCGTTTACGGATGATGAGAATTAATTTCTGGGGTTTTTATTTTTTTTTAATTTTTTACTAGTAATGGCGGCGATCTGCGATTTTTAGCGGTACTGCGATATTGCGGCGGACATGTCGGACCATTTTGACACTTTTTTGGGACCATTGGCATCTATACAGCGATCAGTGCTATAAAAATGCACTGATTACTGTGTAAATGCCATTGTCAGTGAAGGGGTTAACCTGGGGGGGCACTCTAAGGGTTAACTGTGTTCCCTGGGCGTGTTCTAACTGTGTTAGTGTTTGACTGGCAGGGGAAGGGGCGTGATCACGGCTTCCATATAGCGGAAGCCTGTGATCACACCCCTTCCCCCTCTCACAGAACGGAGATCCGTGTTTACATACACGGATCTCCGTTCTTTCACTGCAGGGGGCATGACGGGTAGCCGGCGGAGATAGAGTCCGCCCTACCCGCTCCCTGGCCCCCCCCCCCCGAACACAGTGAGCGCACGAGCGCACCTCCGGCGGCGCGCGCATGCTCACAGTGCACGATCTCGCAGCCACTGTCATATGACGGCGGTTTGCGATATTGAGCCACCTTGTCGCCGTCAACCTGCGGTTGGCAAGTGGTTAAGGAAAGAATCCAGGCCTTTTTAAAAGCAATCTACAGTGCTGGCCAAACCCCACCTCTGGAGGGAGTCTATTCCACATTTTCACAGCTCTAACTGTGAAGAAACCTTTCCGTATTTGTAGATGAAATCATTTTTCCTCTAGACGTAAAGAGTGCCCCCTTGTCCTTTGTGATGACCTTAAAGTAAATAACTCAACACCAAGTTCACTATATGGACCACTTATGTATTTGTACATGTTGATCATATCCCCCCTTAGGCCTCATACACACGGGCGTTTGCAGAAAAATAAGCAAAACGCCGGGCCTGACGTCAGGGGAAAAACTGACGTTTTGCTTGGCGTTTTGCATTGACGTCAATGGACGTTTTGAACCACAACTCAATAAATGAAATTCCAGTAGTGTTTCCTGTTCCCCCGTGAGAAATGCAGATCTCCTTTTTACTAAAGTAGATGTTTATGCCTTTCCAAAGAAGTGTCAATCTCGACACTTTTACACCTTATCTGAGGGAGGTCTCCACCCCAAACCGGTCGTGACATCTAACGAAAATTTTTCCGGACCTAAGAAAGGAATTGGTGAACGGTTGGCGTCCAACTGCCGCTGTTCCACCGAGTTATAGCGTTTGGCGGCAGTATACTGTCACCGACGCTCTAGCACGTGACACTCGTACGCGCGCGGCGGCCTCCACGCGAGCACGC
>BLSH010321721.1:498906-516844 GCA_018402905.1 Glandirana rugosa | reverse complement strand
TTTTTGCGGGGGTTCCTCTTTAAGACACGGCACACAAGTCGCTCCGCAAGTCGGATCGCCGCGATCCGACTTCTGGTGCGGCTTCTATTCAAATCAATGGGCTCCCATAGGGAACCATTGATTTTGAATAGAACGCCTGACGAGGCTTAACGCTGTGTATACAACGTTAAGCAACGTTATTGAGCGTTTTGCCGGCCCGGCGTCAAGAAACGCCATGACGCTGCAGCTTCAGAACGCACTGGTCCCGCGTTCTAGCTACAGCTCACTAACGCCGACGCCCTCTACTGCCCACAAACGCCGGCGTTTTTAGAGGGCCATTGAATAACATGGAGAGCTGCAAAAAAACGCCTACAAACGCCGGCGGCCAAAACGCCCGTGTGTATGAGGCCTTAATCTCCTCCTATTACTTTTCTGGGGACAACCCGAAATTTGTGATTTTCTTTTACTTTCACCTCATTCACAACATTGTCCATTTGTGTAGCTGTCAAGCTCATTTTGGATTTCAACTGGTTTTTGAAGCAGTGTATGTTACGACTGTAATCCCTCCTTGCCTAAGATTTAGCTTTCTGTATGTCTTTTTTGCAATAAAACAAAAAAAAAAAAAAACGGACAGGTGTTCTAATCCCCCTTCACTCTATACAAAACAAAACATATTGGTTATATGTTAAGATTCCTACAGGCTACATTTACATGATCCAGATAAGTTTACTTTTCTGGTGGATGGGGGGGGGGGGGCAGAAGTTTAGGTCTGGGAGCAAAGAGCACAAAGTACAGTTATCCTTTAACCACTTGCCTGTGGCAGGTCGGCTCTATTGCGCAAAACTAAGTACCTGTACTTAATTTCATGTAATAGACACGGGGGGTGCGCAAGCTGCCGGAGGTGTGGTTGCCAGCTAATTGGACACAGGGGATGCCAATCAGCGGGGTGGGCCACCCGTGATCGTTCCCCAGAGAGGCAGAATGGCGAGCTGCCTACGTAAACACGACAGATCGCCGTTCTGACAGGGAAGAAGATGGAGATCTTGTCTTCCTGATGAGCAGGAACACTGATCTCTGTCTTCATCCAGTCAGAGCACCACCCACAGTTGGCAAGCACCAGCTAGGCACACAGTTAACCCTTTGATCTCCCCTGATGTTAATCCCTTCCCTGCCAGTGTCATTAGTACAGTGACGGTGCATATTTTTAGCACGGATTACTGTAATAATGTCACTGGCTCCCAAAAAAAAGTGTCAGGTGTCCGATTTCTCCGCCGCAATGTCGCAGTCCCACTAACAATCACTGATTGCCGCCAATACTTGTAAAAAAAGAAAGAAAGAAAAATGCCATAAAATATTCCATAGTTTGTAGGCGCGATAACTTTCGTACAAAGCAATCAATACACGCTTATTGAGATTTTTTTTTTTACCAAAAATATGTGGCAGAATACATATTTCCCTAAATTGATGAAGACATATATTTTTTTTTTACATCTTTTTTTATTGGATGTTTTTTATAGCAGAAAGCAAAAAAAAATTTTTTTTCAAAATTGTCACAATTATTTTGTTTATAGCGCAAAAAATAAAAACTTTTTGTGGGGAAAAAAGGATGTCAACTTTATTTGGCTACAACGTTGCACGACCGCGCAATTGTCAGTTAAAGTAACGCAGTGCCGTATCGCAAAAAATGGCCTGGTCATTAAGGGGATAAAACCTTCCGGGGCTGAAGTGGTTAAGGACAACAGTGGTTTTAGGGAAGTTTCCCTAAAATAGCAGAGACCATGTGAGGCTTTTTAGACCTCTATTTTGTTACACAATCGATATTTTAATGAGTATATGTGAACTTGTGTATATATAAACATACTCATGTTGCCAAAAAATAAAAACTTTATTTTAGATTTATTTTAACTGAAGTGTGTGATTGTTGTAAATTTTGGAAAGGATCTGATGACTTCTGCAGAACTGGCCTTACATCTTCAAGCAGTGCATTGGGTTGGAGGGTATCTAAAATCCACATGGTTGTTTAGCTATTTTTTCCCCCCTGTATCGGTCTGCTGGGTTAGCGTGCACTGAAGACTCGGTTGAGAAACTTCACTTAAAAGCCGGTTCACACAGGGGCGGCTTCAAAGTCGCCCGATTCTCGTCCCCTGTGCAGCGTGACTTTAGTGCAGCTTGCAAACGACCTCTGTATAGAAGTCAATGCAAGTCGCCCCCAGAGTACTGCAAGAACCTTTTTCTAAGTCAGAGCGCTTAGAGTCGCTCCCATTAGAACGGTTCCATTGTACTGCACGGAGCGCCACTTGTTGCCCGACAAGTCGCTCCTGTGTGAACCGGCACTTGAATTGAGTGAAGATTCAATGCAATGGTGTGAAAAGCAAATTCCTATTTGTTTGTTTATGCTGCACATGATTGGATAATTGAACTGAGTCTTCATTCCCTTTGAATAAAGATTTTCAATGCCTTTAAAGTTTTTAAACCAAAAATGTAATATATTGTAATCTACCTAGTAGTGTTGGCTGCATTCATTTTCTTTTTCTAGGCCTGTTTTCCCCAGGTGATCTGGCCAGTAACACACCTCCTATATTAGAGGAGCACAGGGGCCACCTTTGGACAGCCGAATTGTCTGTTTGGGGGGGGAGGAAAGTGTTAAGCCCCATACACACGGTGTGACGGTCGTGTGAAAACAGTCGTGCGACCGCTTGTTGTACGATCATCCGACCGTTAGTATGCGAGATTGGAACAGCCGACGCGTGACGGTCGTACAACAGAAGTTGGATGAGCAAACTAGAATACTTTGGTTGTACAACAAGCGGTTGTACAACTGTTGTACCGTTTGTACAGAGAAGTTGGTCCAACAAGTTGTACGTGCAAAACACGCAAGCTCAGAAGTCAGGAACGCCCGGAAGTGTCTATTCGTGTAAACCTACGTTCCTAATTCACAAATCACATTCACCTGAACTTCCTCTTTATACGCTTGTAACACGTCACTACGTTAGGCTTAGTGCATGTCAGTACGCGAGACAACAGCCAGCATAAGATTTGGGCCGTTCGGTCGTACGACCGTCGCACCATGTGTACGAGGCTTAATATGTACTAGCAGATTTAGATGCACTAATAAATTCAAGCCAAACTCCAGCTCACACTGCAGTAACACAAGCAATTACAGCAACCGTTTTTTTTCTTTCTTTTGGGATAAAGGTTTCACATGAATAAATAAAATCTGACCATTGCAAGCTCCCCTGCCAGTGGTAAATTGTTTGTCTAAAAACTCTAACTGCTACATTTGCAGGAGAGCTTGTTCTGTTGTAGAACAGACTTACCGACAGGATCACCAAGTAAACATAAAAGAGAGAAAGCCTAAAGCCTTTTTTTTTTTGTTTAATATCACCTTAATATATCTGCTTTATTTTGTATTCAACTTGTCATGGTATGACCTCTTTCCTGAAAGTCAGGAGCTACAAAAATGGCATGCTGAAGTTATATCTGTTGCAGATCAACAGTATCTCACAGAAGTAAGTACACCCCTCACATTTTTGTAAATATTTTATTGTATCTTTTCTTGTGACAACACTGAACAAATGACACTTTGCTACAATGAAAAGAAGTGAGTGTACAGCTTGTGTAAGGCTAGGTTTCCACTATTGCGACCCCAAAGTCGCGAGATTTAGAATGCGACTTTGAGTGCAGCTTTGATCCAACTTTACACTCTCTGGATCAAATTTGCATCAAGAGTCGGAACAAAGTAGTGCAAAAACCTTTTTTGGATTCGCTGCGGTAAAGGTGATGGACTGGACAAGCATGTCTCCAGACCTAAACTCTACTGAGCATCGTCAAATGGAAAGTGGAGGAGCGCAAGGTCTCTAACATCCACCAGCTCCATGATGTCTTCATGGAGGAGTGGAAGAGGACTCCAGTGGCAACCTGTGAAGCTCTGGTGAACTCCATGCCCAAGAGGGTTAAGGCAGTGCTGGAAAATAATGGTGGCCACACAAAATATTGACACTTTGGGCCCAATTTGGACATTTTCACTTAGGGGTGTACTCGCTTTTGTTACCAGCGGCTTAGACATTAATGGCTGTGTGTTGAGTTATTTTGAGGGGACAGCAAATTTACACTGTTATACAAGCTGTACACTCACTACTTTACATTGCAGCAAAGTGTAATTTCTTCAGCGTTGTCACATGAAAAGATAGAATAAAATATTTACAAAAATGTGAGGGGTGTACTCATTTTTGTGAGATACTGTATTTCTAGTTGCAATGAGGCTGATCATTACATTACGTTAGTGACAGAGGCACTTTGTGCATCCTGCTATGGATAAAGTGGAAGAGTTGCAAAGGTCACCATTGCCACAGGTACTGGGTTTTCGCTGTTAATGCCGCAGGTGTTCTACCACTATCTTTACATTCTTATATAATGGGAGAGGTGAATCTTTCATTTTACTACTTCACAAGCCTTGACCAAATAGGGTCTGTGTGGGTCAAATTTCCAAATGTAGAGAAAATATTACTTTCAGAATTATTTTAAATACATAGCAGGGATATTAAATTGGTGCTTTGGAGTAAACATATTTCATCTTCTTTGTTGAACACATCCAATTTAATTGTTTAAAATGAAAAGGGTAACATGTTCTGCTTTAGGCTGGATTCACACCATTGCGGTGCAAATTTCAGCCCTATTTGCTGCTGAGAAGGACTGGAGCTGTCGTTTGGCGGCTCCTGTCCGTTCTCACAGCCCAGCAGCTGCCCAGGGAGGGGGGAGGTGCTGTGAGCAGGGAGGAAGAGCCCTGTTCAATGCAGAACACATCTCCGTGTTCGATGCGTTCCCATTGAACATAATGGGCTGGGAATTCGCACCACATTGCACAGAAAACGCACACGTTTTCTTTGCAATGCGCTGTGCAAATGCACCACACCTATGTGAACAGGACACATTGAAAACTATGTGTTTTCAATTGTCCTGTGGATTGGATGCAGTTTTAAGCTGCATCCAATTCGCATAGGTGTGACTTAGACTTAGACTTCTTCCAGTATTAGGTTGGTGCATACTTAGTTTGACACAGGTGGGTTGATTTATTAAAACTGGAGTGTGCAAAATCTGGTGCCAATCAGCTTCTAACTTCAGCTTGTTCAATGAAGCTTTGACAAAAAACCTGGAAACTGATTGGTTTCTATGCAGAGCTGCACCAGATTTTGCACTCTCCAGATTTAGTAAATGAATCCCACTTTGTTAGCCTAGTTAGACTTGCTCACCTGAAAGTGTTTATCTCACCCATGTGATGATAATGAGGTCTGACAAATCCAAAACTGAATGTGGAAAATGGGGAGGTCATACTGAACACTGCCACTCTCATTTTTCCAGAATTTTAGAGTTATCAACAAAAATGGTCAGATTTATTTTATGCCTGTGGCGAAGAAGTGATACTTTTCATATACCCCCCCCCCCCCCCCAGCTCAGTTTAAAGCGGAGGTCCGGGCTAAAAAAAAAAATTAAAAGTCAGCAGCTACACATACAGTAGCTGCTGACTTTTAATATTAGGACACTTACCTGTCCTGGAGTCCAGCGATGTCGGCACCCGCCGCCGATCTTCGGATCGGGGGACGAGTGCAGCCGCCTCCATCGCGGGTAAGGGAATGCGGACGTGTAAGCAGTACAGCTTCACGCCGGGCACCTTACCGCGCATGCGCGAGCTCTGCCGCGCTCTGCTACTGGCCAGGCTCCCGGAAGTGTGGAAAAGGACACCTGTCTAAAGACAGGTGTCCTCTTCCCCCTCCCCCCCCCCAAAGGTGCCAAATGTGACACCTGAGGGGGGGAGGAATACAACCAGCGGAAGTTCCACTTTAGGGTGGAACTCCGCTTTAAATACCATGTTTTAAAATTCTGAACAGACCGGTCTGTTTTTCTGTCTACCGAAGCTCACCTCTGGTTCATATTCGAGAATGAGGAAGAGCAGTGAAGGAACATATGTTCACAGTATGTATGATGTAGGAGCAGGGAGATACTTCCAATGCAGATCAGCTTTCTCATCAGCAGTGAAAACAGCACAGTAGTGACATCTCCAGATCTGGTGAGACTAGCAGTCAGAGTCAGCATTTTTTTACATGATCTCACACTGCAAATACATGGCTTTTAGATTATAAAAACAGACATGTCTTGGCGAAGTCCATGTCTGGGAGGGCACTGTTCTTTTTCGGGAGGAATTCAAGGCAAAAGGTATATTTTCAGGGTACTGCTTAGGCACAATTAACACTGCTATGTGTTCCATCTAAGATAACAAATCTTTACTCTTTAAATTCAGGCCCATTATAAAATTGCACTTATAGAAACGGATCTGTTTCACGGACCAATTGGATGAAAAAATAAAAAAAACAGATGAGTATCACTGCTGCTCTGTGCAAAACCATTACACAGAGCAGTTAACTATAACATGTTTGTTTTTTTTAAATAAAAAACAAGACTTTAATATCACTTTAATGAAGTGTTTGTTGGAGCATCATAAACCACTTTCAGCACCCTTCATATATTTTATATTATGTTATTTCTGTAAATGTACTCTTCAGAAACTTGAAAATTCTAGAAATCAGTTGCTCTCACCTCTATCACAACTATGAAGGAATGCTTAGGGTCATTCATAAGAGCCAGTAACTCAGATATAGGATTGGACTACTCTACAAATTAAACTATGGAACAATGGACTAGGAGAATTTGCTAGGTTTTTTTTTTTTCACTTTTAATCCCATTTTATTTTCCTGTTGCTACGGTCTGTTTTTGTGATCTCTTTTCTGTAAATATGTTATATCTTATACGATTTTCCTTATAATAAAAATTATATTTTAAAATTGTTAAGCTAATTTTCTGAATGCTGTAAATCTGAAATTTAATGTTTGCCTCTATGAGGACTATCATATTTTTTAAGTTCCGACCTATCTCTGTCTAAGCGTGGCAGCGAGTGCCACAGACATTCCTTAAAGGTCAAAATTTCTACAGTATATGCTGCTAACAATGCTTGTTTCTGTTAAAGCATGGTGACAACCTTTTGTGTATGTAAAGGGTTAACTGCAGAGTTAACCTGCCCCAGGGACAAGCATCCTGTCTGCTGCTTGGATTTTTGTCCCAGGAGCTGGAAAATTACTGAGTAGGATGAGGCTAAGGGCTCGTTTACACTTGCTTCAAAACAGGGCGTCAGACAGGCGTTGTTAAAGCTCCCTTAACACCAGTCAAAGCCCAAGTCACTAAATAAAATGGTTAGCTTAGCCTGCATTCACATAGGGGCTACCCGACTTCGGCGTGACTTTGCTAGGCAATTTCAGTGCGACTTCCAGCGCGTCTTCAAGGACCTCAGGCGACTTTACAACATGACTTGCCAGGCGACTTTGCCTTGACCAATCAGAGAAGGGAGGGAGGGGGCTGCCTAAAAGTAAATTATATTCTTTTAACTGTAAAGTCGCTTCCTTGTAGATGGGGATCCGACTTGGAGGCGACTTCTATTGAATCCAAGTCGGTTAGAAGACACCTAGAAGTAGTACAGGAACCTTTTCAGAAGTCGACTTGAAGTCGGAGCGACTTCAGTCATGTATATTAAGACGGCTCCCATTCTTTTCAATGGGATTTCAAATGTCAAGCGACTTGGGGCGACTTGAGGAAACTCAAGGTCGGACCGCAAGTCACCCCTGTGTGAACGGGCACTTACAGTCCTGTTTACACCTTGCATTGGCTTAGCTGTACTTCAGCAACTTCAAAAATTATACCCCATGTAGCTTTAGCCAGGCTTCAAAGCCTCTCCAACGCCTCCATAGAAGTCTATGACAAAACTTGTTTGCTTGAAGCACTTGCGACTTTTCAGAGGCTGTAATTCAGCTTTAGCTTTGCTTTGTTTTGGAGAAATTGCAGGTGTGAGATATCAACAAACACACACAGTGCATTTACCAAGCTTCAAAAATGCATCACTGAAGCCTCGTCGAAGCCTTGTTGAAGCCTCACTGAAGCCTCTTCGAAGCACCACCGAAGCCTCAAAAACACATCATAAAAGCTTCTTAAAGCTGTATGAGCTTTAATGAGCATTGAAGCCGAAGCAAGTGTAAACTAGCCCTTAGAGTGTAATATGGCACAACCTGTACTACCTAACTGTGAATAAATATTACTGGCACTTTCAAACTTTTTTTTATTTTTAATGCTCCAGACTCAGATTTGTTGTAACATTTGTTTGTACAAAAAGCATACCCTTTATGAATTTAGGCCCGGTTCATACTGATGTGACAATTGCTCCAACTTTGGAGCACATGTCTCAACAGAAGTCGAACCCCATTCTGTGCAATGGAACCATTATAATCGGTGTGACTTGAGTTGCTACGACTTACAAAAAGTTTCCTGCACTACTTTTGGTCCAACTTTGGTACGACTTGCATTGACTCCTGTTGAACAAGTCGTGCCAAAGTCGTGCTGGGGTCCAACTTCAAAGTTGCGGGCAGTGTGAACTTTTTTTAGTTGGGATAAAATTAAATATTGCTTAGAGATATTGTTTTTTGAGCCATCAGGTGGTGCTATATTCTTTTCAGAGGCTTACACTTTGCTTCTTTGATGAAAGAAGCATGTTTCTTCAGGTCAATGACTCCTCTTACAGCTCAGTCCAAAGTTTTATTTGGACAAATTTTGGCTTAAACAAGCCGCTCTGCTAGATAACCTAGCATGATCTGGACATTATTTTTATGTATTATATCATCATAGATGGTTCCCATGTGCACATACTATTTTAAACATGTTTTAAGTTTTTTTTTCTTTTGTATCTATACTTTATAATGTCTATTCCTGGAAGACAGAGAGATGAAAAGTGAAGAACAAATAAATGCTATAGGTAGAACTTAGGGTGCATTGTGGCATTATTAACCAGGAGTCTCCAGACCTGTGAGATAACCACAGAAATACTTGTATGGGATCTTGTTTAAAGTGGTGGGAATAAAATTCTTCAATAAAGGAGGGAACCTGTCCATAGCAAAAACATGACATTTCATCTCTGCACGCACCCCGTGTAGCTGACCCACGTTCTCTAATGCAGTCAGATGCATTTGTGGGGTAACCCCTGTTGGTCTCTTTAAGCTCCCGGCTCTTTGGATTAGGATTCCCTCATAAGTGTGGCATAGATGATAAAATAAAGTACCTCATTGCGCAGTACCATAAATATGGGTGTTTAATTGATTAAAATCATTAAAATGGTACTTACATTGTAAGGCCAATCAAACGGGCCATCATCAGGAAGCTCCTGCCATTGAAGTCTATGGCCCTCAAGTTGCATGAAAGTTGGACCAAGGTAGTGCATGAACTACTTTGAAGCCACTGCAACTTTAAGTTGTGCATATATGAATGGTTATCATTGGAAAACATGGGGAACAACTTGTCATGCAACTTCGATGTCCAAAGTTGCATGAAAAGTTGCACAAGTGTGAATGGAGCCTTACAGCCCCTTTGCAGGAACTTGTATGTTGGTATTGGGCTACTAGGTGTAGTTTTATTTTCTTGTCTTTCTGCTGTAAAATCCTTTCTATCAGCGACCCTATCCATTTTATGTCAAGTAGGTCTTTCTGTGTTAAATAATCCAATCACCTCCTTGATACTGAGTTCACTAGTACACTATATTGTCGAAAGTATTGGTATACCTGCCTTTACACGCACATGGAATTTAATTGCACCTCAGCCTTAGGGTTCAATATTGAGTTGGCCCACCCTTTGCAGCATTAAAAGCTTCAACTCTTCTGGGAAGGCTGTCCACAAGGTTTAGGAGTGTGTCTATGGGGATGTGTGACCATTCCTCCAGAAGCCCATTTGTAAGGTTAGGCACTGATGTTGGACGAGAAGGCCTGGCTCGCAGTCTCTGCTCTAATTCATCCCAAAGGTGTTCTGTTGGGTTGAGGTCAGGACTCTGTGCAGGTCAGTCAAGTTCCTCTACTCCAATCTCGCTCATCCATGTCTTTTAGAGCTGCACAATTAATCGTATGAAGATCGCGATCTCGATCTACCCCCCCCTGCGATTTTCAGTGCAGTTAAAAGGAGTCTGACTTGGGGGGCGAATCAGCGTGATTTGACAGTAAAAGTGCCTGAAGTCTTTTGAAGTCAGAGCTGCTTGAGTCTCAGGGGAACAGCCAAGTCTGGGCATACAGCCAACTTCTGAGTCATCATTGATAAGAGTTACTTCATTGAACTCTGAATGAACTCCCGTTGTATAGAGTTTTGGTTTAACCATTTGAAGACTAAATCTTTCCTCACACTTGCTGTTTACAAATAAAAATCCATTATTTTGTGCTAGAAAATGACTTAAAACCCCCAAACATTATATATTTTTTTTTAGCAGAGACCCTAGAGAATAAGATGGCGGTTGTTGCAATATTTTATGTCACACGCTGTTTGCGCAGCAGACTTTTAAACGCAATTTTTTTGGAAAAATTACCCCTTTCAAAAACCTACAGTGCTGTTAGCCCTTTTTTTTTTTTTTTTTTTGTATATTTAATATATTACGCCGCGAGAATCGTGAGAGAATCGTGATCTTTATTCTAAGCAAAAAAATCGCGATTCTCATTTTGGCCAGAATCGTGCAGCTCTAATGTCTTTATGGACCTTGCTTTGTGCAGTGGTGCGCAGTCATGTTGGAACAAGAAGGGGCCATCCCCAAATTGTTCCCACAAAGTTGAGAGCATGAAATTGTACACAATGTCTTGGTATGCTGATGCCTTAAGAGTCCCCTTCACTGTAACCAAGGGGCCAAGCCCAACCCCTGAAAAACAACGCCACACCATAATCCCCCCTCCACCAAATGGATTTGGACCAGTGCACAAAGCAAGGTCCATAAAGACATGGATGAGCAAATATATGTATAACTGACAGTGTGAGCCCACCCTCATCCAAATAACAGGATAAACAATGGTATGATGTTACAAAGTGTGCCAAATATATACTATATATTTTATTTTAACTATTTAGCTACATTTCTCGAGTTCTGCTTTAAATTGTGATAAATGTTCTATGTTTTTATGGGAATTAAATTATTGTGTGATGTGATGCGATGCTTGTTGATGGGGAATAGGCTAGAAGCAAATGTGGGAAAATCTGCCTTGTTCCTCGGGTGTGGTACATTTAAATGACATGCAGAGATCAGCTGCCTGTCTACATGGACTGACTCACTCTTGTGTTGTCATTGTTCTGTTACACAAAATATCAGCGGTTGCATGCTGTATGATGATAGTGAATCATATGTGCTCTAGATGGGTTTTCAAGTGAGTCTGCTTCTAAATACTTCTGACTCTTCCATAGTGAGGTATTTATCTATTACTACAATTTGATTTCCTGTCTAATTGGCCTTCCTATTTATTAACATAAAAAGGTTCTCCATCTGACTGTTGCTTACATTACTTGCAAACCTTTATGTTTTTAGTGTTCTATTGTGGAAGGTGCTGGCAATATTGGCAATTTGCCTGTGATAGATTACTAATAATTTGATCATTTCAACTGTTTGATAACTTGTGTATACCTTGTAATAACTGGTACAGAAGCATAGTCATGCTTATATTATTTTATATATATATTCTATTGCAGATCCTCCTCAAGCATATCAACATACACCGTGAGCTCACCATTGACGGACAGGTTGTTGAAGTTCAAAGTATGACGTGGAGAAGAACCCAGTGTGTTAAGTTACAATGAATATATGGTAAAAGAGTCTGACATACAAAATGTTGCTTGCTTCATATTTTAATTTCTTCATCTGGGAGATTGCAGAGGAACTGTCACTGATCATTTTCCAAAGCCACACAGACAGCACTGCTGTTGTGTAATTGACTTCTACCACTGGCTAATCATAGAGGGTGACCAAATGACCGTAAGACAAACATTGTGGGTGGATGAAAATGAGATCATCTTACAGCTTCCTGGTTCATGCAGTACACCATTACTTTCTCATAATGAAATTGGTATACTACTGATTTATCGAGGAATTTGAGGACATGCCTAAGGCAGTAAGTCCATTATACATTAGGATATGTATTGCGCTTAGGATAATTAACTCAGCTGCTGCTTTCCAGAAATTCACACCAAACAGGAGGGAACAGAGATAGTCACTGTTAACTTTAGCTGGATGTTGGCGCTGCACGAGTCGATAACTAGGAGGTGTAGCAAAAATAAAGTGCAAATGTGCTAGTATACAGGTGCTAATATAAAAGTAAGTAATATTTTGTAAACATCAATTCATCTGCGATCCTGTGTATTACAACTCTGCTTCCATATAATGTGTACCAGGGACTGTGCAATTGTGTTGATATAAAAGTGCTAATGACCAGTCCCAGTTCATTAATATACACATTAATCTAATTTTAATTTATGTCTATTACTTATTAATTATGCATTAGCACTTTTATATTAACACAATTGCACAGTCCCTGGTACACATTATATGGAAGCAGAGTTGTAATACACAGGATCGCAGATGAATTGATGTTTACAAAATATTACTTACTTTTATATTAGCACCTGTATACTAGAGCTGTGTGAAGTTGGCACTCCAGGTTTGTAAAACCTGAATAAAAATATACCATTCGTTAGCGCCGCGTTTGCGCTGATTTGCGCCGCAAAAATGAGCGTTTGCGCCGGTTCGGTTTCTGAAATATTAAACATTCAATTTAATGCAAGCCCCGCCCACTTTGCACCCCAGGTTGCTGAAATTTAAAAACAAATGCGCCATTTGTTTGCGCCGCGTTTGCGCCGCAAAAATAAACGTTTGCGCCGGTTCAGTTTCTGAGATAGTAAACATTCAATTTAATGCAAGTCCCGCCCACTTTGCACCCCATGTTGCTGAAATTTAAAAACAAATGCGCCATTTGTTTGCGCCGCGTTTGCGCTGGTTTGCGCCGCAAAAATAAACGTTTGCGCCGGTTCAGTTTCCGAGATATTAAACATTCAATTTAATGCAAGCCCCGCCCACTTTGCACCCCATGTTGCTGAAATTTAAAAACAAAAGTGCCATTTGTTTGCGCCGCGTTTGCGCTGGTTTGCGCCGCAAAAATAAACGTTTGCGCCACTTTCGTTTCCGAGATATTGTGCGTTATTTGCTGTAACCCCGCCCCCTTTGCACCCCATGTTGCTGAAATTTAAAAACAAAAGCGCCATTTGTTTGCGCCGCAAAAATAAACGTTTGCGCCACTTTCGTTTCCGAGATAAAAATAAACGTTTGCGCCGGTTCAGTTTCTGAGATATTAAACATTCAATTTAATGCAATTTAATGCAAGCCCCGCCCACTTTGCACCCCATGTTGCTGAATTTTAAAAACAAACGCGCCATTCTTTTGTGCCGCGTATTGCTAGTTTGGTGGATATTGTACACAAGGTTTTACTTCACATGCGTAGTTTTGCCACCCCCCACAGGGATCCGCCCCCCTCCCCCCCCTCGGACAGGGGAGGGGGCAGGTACAGCTGGCTCAGGCTCTAGTGAGGCAGAGTCAGCTGTCAATCAGGCGGCAGGGTGGATCTCGACAGTATTGTCGGGATCTGTCCCGGCTGCAGTGCAGCTGTGCGCTATCAGCATATAGTGGGCAATAGCCGCCACATGCTGAGTTTTTTGTCACAGGAGAACATCCTTCCTATTTGTCATCTTCTGAACATAAAGAGAACGAAGGCCAGAAAAGGTTGGGCCATGCACAGTTCTCTTAACCAAGCAAAGCAGCACTCCAGCAAATTCTCCTATAAAAGTCTCTTCTTTATTAAAGCTGTGTGAAGTTGGCATCCCATGTTTGTAAAACCTGAATAAAAATATACCATTTGTTTGCGCCGCGTTTGCGCTGATTTGTGCCGCAAAAATAACTGCCAACTTCACGCAGCTCTTTGTAAATTACTTTTTTTGAAAAACCTTGATGTCAGTAAACATTCTTTTCCTGGCAGAATCCATGGCAGCAGACGTGTGGGTGGCTCCGCTTCCACAGCTACCCTATAGGGCTCCTCTCCCATAAATCTTTGCTCTGTCCTGATTGCCGTGCTCCTTTTTTGTCCTCCGTTTGGACCAAGTGGATGGTTCACCTACCTGAAGATTGCTATGGCCACTGCTTCCGCCTCCCTGTGTCTCGCCGGCCGCTCTGCACATGTGTGTCCGCGGGATGAGAATGAGGCCCGACTTGTGCATGCACATGCGGTTTCCCGGCGGCACCGGGCAATGACGTCACGCTGCGTTGTAAATGGCCGGGTAGCCCCACCCAGCCTCGGGAATGCATACGGGCATTGCAGCAGCTCCCCTGGGCTGCATGAGTGACCTCCTCAGGTAAGGTGGGCGGCGGGGGAGGGGGGGGGATCTGGATCTGAAGTCTGGCACTCCAGGCTCTGGATGCTCTGTACCCTGGCATTTTATTCTTTGTCTCTCTCTGCAGATTCTCATTGCAGATGGATGCCTCTCTACCCCCTGATGTCCAGCCCTCGCTCCACAGGTACCACTCGGGTTCCTTGGGATGGGAGATGGCTGGGGGAAAGGGTTAGGCATTGACGGGGGATGGTGAGACAGCGGCAGTAAGCCTAAAGCTTCTTCTACTCTCTTTCTTCCCTCAGCCCTCATAGGTCCGACTTACCCCGAAGCTCGCAGAAAAGGAGCGGCTCATCTAAATCTCACCATCAGCATTATCATCAGTCGTCTTCTAGATCTGGTCTTCATGGATCCCGCTCAGGGTCAGGGCACCGCAGTAGGGATACACACAGCCCCCTCCAGGCTCCCAGGAGAAACTATGCTGGGGGTGCAAGAGGGTGGTGTCTGCGGACAGGTCCCTGTGTAACCACTGCTACCAAAAATCGGTGGTCGAAAGGAAGAACCCAGATCAGCACCTGGAGGCTTTGATCAAACGGGTTGTTAATAATTCCCTGCAGGAAAGGGAAGCCCGTCAACTTCACGTGCCCCCTGCAGATCCTCCAAGGTCCCTAGTGGGTGAGAGTCAGTGGGATGATCAATTGGATCCCTTCCAGCCTGATTGGTAGTCTCTGGCTCAATCGGACAGTGAGTCACAGATGGAAGCGCCAGAAGTAGGGTTCAAATACACCCTAGTTCTTTCTCTGCTGAAGGTGGTAAAAGAGGCGATGGACTTGGAAGAGCCGGCCGTATCGCCTCCAAAACAAACAAAAAAATGTTTAAACAGCTCAGTAGGGAGCACTCTCATTTCCCCTTTCTAGCGGAGCTAGGGGGAATTATCTCGTATGAATGGAGCAAAGTGGAAAGAAGGGGCTCATTAGCAACCAAAGTCCAAAAGCTGTACCCTTTCAAAGAAGTAGAGGTGAGACAGAGGCAGCTCCACTAGTGGATGTGACCCTGATGAGGTTTGCAAGGTACGTGACCCTCCCATTAGAGGATACGGTCTCCTTCAAGGACCCCCTGGAGAGGAGAATCGACACAGACCTCACATGAATATATCTAACAGCCGGAATGGCCTGTAAACCGGCCTTGGCCCAATGACACTCTCCAAAGCTATGGAGGTTTGGTCCGATAGTGTTGATGAAACCGTGGCAGGGTTTTCCACTGAAGCAGCCAGAAGTTCGCCTATACAAGAACTAAGGATGGCATCAGCCTTCATGGGGGTGGTGTCCCTTGACATCATCCGTCTCGTGGCCCGGGTCATGTTGGCATCAGTCACGGCTAAGCGGGTCCTCTAGCTCCAGCCTGGTGCCAGATTCCTTTTGAGGGAACCTCCCTCTTTGGGAACAAGCTCAATGAGGCTGTAACCCGGCCCACGGGAGGAAAGTCTGGGTTTCTTCCCCAGGATTGGTGCCAGCCAAGTCAAAGTCATCCTTTGGCAAAGAAACAAGGATTCGATTGGGTCAGCGTGCAGTTATAAATGTGGGCGTGAGTTCGGGAGGCCCTGGAGGGCCGGGAGGTCAACAAACCAGAAAGCCTCGAAAGGCGGTTCCACAGGTGGACAAGGGCCATCTAAATCCTTTTGAGATTGGGCCCTCTCAGGCAGGCATAGTGGGTGCTCATTTTCATCACTTTCGGCATGTCTGGGCGGCCTCAATGCAGGACTTTTGGACAGTCAAGACAGTGTCCACAGGCCACGCTTGGGTGTTCAGCAAAAGTCCCAAGCTAAGATTCGTTCCACAACCATTCGGTCCTCAAGAGAAAAGAGGGAGATCCTGTCGACATATGTGGAATTTCTACTAGAACAGGAAGTGGTCAAACCCATCCCAGTCAATGAGAGGGGCCAGGGTGTATTCCCCCTTGTTCTTAGTACAGAAGAATGACTCATGGAGACCCGTGATTGATTTAACCCATCTCAATTTATCCAAGTGGGAAAGTTCAAAATGGAGTCTCTGCACTCTATCCAGCAAGCAGTGCAACCAGGAGACTGGTTGATCTCCATCGACCTCAAGGATGCCAACTTCCATGTCCCCATAGCAGCTGAATTCCAGTGCTATCTGCGGTTTGCCATAGGCCAATTACAATTTACTTGCCTCCCCTTTGGCCTGACAACATCACTGAGAGTCTTCTCCAAGGTACTGCTAGCTCAACTCTTAGTTGAGAGTCATAGGAGTCCTTCTTTATCACTATCTGGATGACCTCCTTCTGCCAACCCAAGACAAAGGGCAGCTGCTGGATCTCCGGGACTTGGTCATCACCACCTTGCAAGAATTCGGGTGGCTGCTGACATTAGACAAGTCACCTGCAGCCGTCCCAATCTGTAGTATTCCTCTGAGCGCTCTTCAATACGAAGACCGGCACCATCTCGCTTCCCAAAGAAAAAAATCGATGTAATCCGGGACGAGTCCATCAAGCCCTCTCGTCACCTTGGCTCTCGGGTGTCTGAGGGTAATTGGGACAATGACAGCATCCATGCCCATGGTGAAGTGGGCCCTGTGGAGGATGCGTCCGTTTCAGAGAGGATTCTTACAACAGTGGGAGTCACGCAGCAAAGATTCAAGGCATCCATGTAACTTCACCCATGAGACAATCTCTCCTGAGGTGGCTCCAGAGGTGGAACCTCTCCAAGTGCCACTCCCTGGAAGCAGTCATCTATATGCTGCACAGGCAAATACATGGCCCCATGCACACAGCTACATATGGGGCCCGGTTTTTGTGTTGCTAACAAATGTGCTCAGAAAAAGGAACAAAGGTGCGTCTCGGTCTGCAAATCATGCGCGTTTTTCACACTTACGCATGTGTACTCGTCTAAATGCACATATGTGTTTAACCACTTCCCTACCACCATATGCAGGATGACGGCCGGGAAGTGGTTCAGTTATCCTGACTGGGCATCATATGACGTCCTCAGGATAACGCGGGGCACGCATCACGGCGATCGGGGCTGCGGAGTGTCAGTCTGACCCACCGCATTACCGATCTCAGTAAAGAGCTTCCATCTGAAGCTCTTTACCATGTCATCAGCCTTGACCAATCACAGCTAGTCACAGTGTAAACAGGAAGAACTGTTTATTAGCATTTCCTCTACTCGCATCTGCAGACGCCAGTAGTGGAGAGCCAATCGGCTGCTTTCCTGACAGGGGGGTCTGTGCTGAGTGTTTATCAGTGCTGCCCCCCCCCCCAGGATCGCCATCCAGGACCACCAGGGAGCCTGCCCAGGGAGCCCACTAGGACCACCAGGGAGAGCCCACCCAGGGAGCCAATCCTGACAACCAGGGAGCTGATCCTGACAACCAGGGAGGCGATCCTGGACCACCAAAGAGCCAATCCTGACAACCAGGGAGCCGATCCTAGTCCACCAAGGAGCCGATCCTGACAACCAGGGAGCCGATCCTGACAACCAGGGAGGCGATCCTAGACCACCAAGGAGCCGATCCTGACAACCAGGGAGCCAATCCTGACAACCAGGGAGCCGATCCTGACAACCAGGGAGCCGATCCTAGACCACCAGCCGAGGAACCACCAGATCCTAGCGGAGGGACCAACAGTCCTAGCCGAGGGACCAACAGTCCTAGCCGAGGAACCACCTGATCCTAGCCGAGGG
>BLSH010321721.1:486233-496992 GCA_018402905.1 Glandirana rugosa | reverse complement strand
CAAATAACGCACAATATCTCGGAAACGAAAGTGGCGCAAACGTTTATTTTTGCGGCGCAAACCAGCGCAAAAGCGGCGCAAACAAATGGCGCGTTTGTTTTTAAAATTCAGCAACATGGGGTGCAAAGTGGGCGGGGTTACAGCAAATAACGCACAATATCTCGGAAACGAAAGTGGCGCAAACGTTTATTTTTGCGGCGCAAACCAGCGCAAACAAATGGCGCTTTTGTTTTTAAATTTCAGCAACATGGGGTGCAAAGTGGGCGGGGCTTGCATTAAATTGAATGTTTAATATCTCAGAAACGGAACCGGCGCAAACGTTTATTTTTGCGGCGCAAACCAGCGCAAACGTGGCGCAAACAAATGGCGCGTTTGTTTTTAAATTTCAGCAACATGGGGTGCAAAGTGGGCGGGGCTTGCATTAAATTTAATGTTTAATATCTCAGAAACGGAACCGACGCAAACGCTCATTTTTGCGGCGCAAATCAGCGCAAACGCGGCGCTAACGAATGGTATATTTTTATTCAGGTTTTACAAACATGGGGTGCCAACTTCACACAGCTGTATACTAGTACATTTGCACTTTATTTTTTCTACACCTCCTAGTTATCGACTCGTGCAGCGCCAACATCCAGTAAGTCCATTATATTACGAAGTCCATTACATTTTGTGTTGTAGTTGCCAACAAGTAAAAATGTGCAACAGCACACATACTGTGCATTGTGGTGTAGAGCGTGTGTTGACAAAAAAGGTGCTTTTACATTATTATTTTATTTACAATGGATGGGCTGCCTTAACGCATGCAATAACACTCTGCAAAGGACCGTATAAGTGTGAATTGGCCCTAAAACAAGCCTACATGTTAGCATCAAAATGATTCAGGTTCAAGAAAACGTGAATCTTGCAGGAACTGGCCTCCTTTATGTTATAACTATTGACAGAATTAAAGAGGAACTGCAGTCTACTTACATAATTTGTAATAAAAACATCTTTGCTATTCTGAAGCTTCCCTCCAACCACTTTGCATATTCATTTATATATACTGTGATTCTGTACTTGCCAGGGGCGTTGCTAGATGGGAAAAAGACCAGGGGCTCTAGCCCGAAGAAATGTGTCGCGCGAAGTGTGCCACTGCGAAAAATGGATGTGGCCTAAACGAAATAGTGGGCGTGGCTTAAATGGGCGTGGCTCGCATCTGAGATGAACGAGGGATGGAGGAAGGAAGAAAGAAAGAGCTAGGGAGGGAAGGAAAGAAAGAGGGACGGAGGGACAGCAGACCCAGATCCTACACCACAATAGCAATATGTGTATTCCAGAAAGTTTAACAATCAGCAAATAAAGATATTCCGCACACCTAGTATTGGCGCTTCAATCATCCCGGCACCATGGTTGGTATGGTGTCATGGTGATTGAAGTGCATTATTTCTATTATTACATTGTTATATAAAATTAAATCATTCAACTCATAATGCAGAATCAGTGGGAGCCCCGAGTGTGTCACTTGCCACTGTCCCCTGCTACCAGATGCCATCAGGTGCCCCCAGCGGAGTCCCTCCTTACATCACTGGTGCCCCCAGCAGAGTGCCTTCTTCCATCAGGTGCCCCCAGCGGAGTCCCTCCTTACATCACAGGTCCCCCAAGCGAAGTGTCCCTCCTTACATCACAGGTGTCCCCCAGCGGAGTCCCTCCTTACATCACAGGTCCCCCAAGCGAAGTGTCCCTCCTTACATCACAGGTGTCCCCCAGCGGAGTGCCTCCTTACGCAGGTGTCCCCCAGCAGAGGGCCTTCTTACACAGGCGTCCCCAGTGGAGTGTCCCTCCTTACATTACAGGAGAGAGGTGATGTGGGGGGGCAGTGAGAGATGATGCCATCTCTCTGCTCCCCGCCACACCACTGACATTGCAGAGGCCAGGCTGTGTTTGCGGAAGAGCAGTGATGTGGGGCGGGCTCACTCGCCCGCGGCTCTGTGAAGCCACTTGTTCGTGGCTTTGTGAAGCCGCCTGCTTGTGGCTCTGTGAAGCCACCTGCTCACGACTCTGTAAAGCCACCCGCCCGCGGCTCTGTAAAGCCACCCGCCCGCAGCTCTGTAAAGCCATCCGCCCGACACTCGGGGCTATGGACAGGACATTCGGGGCTACAGCCCTGATAGCCACCCCCTGGCAATGCCCCTGGTACTTGCCAAATATTCTGCAGAAATCTCCCTCCCCTAAGTCTGGCTGCAGTCATTTTAACTGTGGGCAGCTGAAGCTGCTGTCTGTTCACTTCCTGGATTTACACAGACACACAGAGGCACACCTCCAGCTCTGCAACCCTGCAGCTTTCATTGGCACGCTTATGATTCATCCCCCCTCCCTTCCTGGCAAACTCTCAGGAGAGTGAGCTGTACATGATGCCATAAGCCTAGGCGAATGACCAGACAAGCAACAGGAAGTGGGCTGTATAAGATATCTACTGGCAGGAAAAAAATGTTTTACTTTTCAAACTTAAAACAACAAGGGCAGAAAATTTAATAGATGGAAAGTTAAAAAAAATGTCTAAAGGTCTGCTTTAAGCAAGGATTGGAGGAAGCCATTTAAAAAAAAAAAAAGATGGCCAATTAAACAGAATTGGTCTAAAAAGTATTGGTGTAACACACATAGCTGCTGATAGAAATCACGGGGCCCCGTACAGCCTACCTGCAGGGCCCCCCTCCTCCAAATACCAAATTATATTTTTGTTAAAATGCCTGTGATGCTATGGTTTGCAGCCATGGCAGAAATGATACCCCTGTTGAACAAGACCTATTCAAGTGAATAATGGCATCATTCAGGATGGTGACAACCTCCCCCCTCACTCACTATCCTGAAACAATCCACCTGTGTGCCCTCAGCAGCTGCCACCAGGAAAGGAGGGAGAACGACAGCACTGTGGGGGAAAGGGACACACAGGGTTCCCAGATAGCAGGGGGAAGGGGGCGCAGATACTAGAACCAATCTTCCTGCAGTGCAGCCAGAGAAAGAAAGGAAAATTAGGAGGTGGCAGCAGTGCTTAAGAGCCACAAGTGTCAGCAATAAGGCTATACTGCTGGCCCTCCTGTTGAACTGATGAGGCCTGGTCCCAGTATAGGAGGGCTGGCTGTACTGAATTATCGGTGGCCCTGGTAACAAGTAATCTGCTGTAAAAGGTGGCATTAGTCGTTAAGAAGTGGTCAGGGCATGTTTACCTTGTCACAGAGACCAACACAAAATAAATTCTCCTGCTTCTGATGATTGCAGTGATACCACATATACAGACCTCCCAACTTTTTGAGATGGTAATGAAGGACGGCTATTTGCAAAAGTATGTAGGCATAGGACACACCCCTGCCACGCCCCCTTAAAGGAGAATTATACAAAAAGAAAGATTAGCTAAACCCCCTGTGTGATTTTTTTTTTTTACCACTGTTATTCCTTTATATTGGCTTTTGACATTTACAAATGCAGCAATTTAGAAATTGGATGAAAAGTTTAGCACTGGGAAACTCTTTTTTGAAAGATAAAAAAGTGCATTTTATATACAACTCTATAGATCAGACCAAACTGAGGGACAAATGATGAGGAAAGAGGGACAGAGGGACTCAAATCAGGGACAGTTGGGAGCTAAGCATATATGTATGCTATTTGTTGTTTGTATCCATAATAGGGCCCAGAAACACACTGATACTAATCTAAAAAAATCCTACCTAAAATACACTGACCCTGACCTAGACCAAACCCTGATCTAGCTTTTTTCTTTACTTTATACACACTTTGTTTCAACTTTTCTCCTCTAGCAAGGAGTAAAAGATGCAATGTATTTTTTTCTCAGTTGAAGAGGAAAAAAACCCCAGGGTTGGGATGTACATTTACTGATCACTGTGATAGCTGCTAATCAGGTGAATGAGAACCGGGCCTCCTGATTATTGGTACGGGACTCCATATGCGGAACCACGGAAGAAAACCTACTTTCGTGAGGCCTGCATATATGTGTACAATTGGTAGGAAGGGATTAAAGTTACAGGCATCATTTAGACTTCCGGTTGACGGGCGGCAAGATAGTGCGGTTGAGCCACATGCCTGATGAAGGGGCCCTGCGTGTCTCTGAAACATTGCACTTCTTTGTGTTGTGATCATGAAATAAAATCCGTTTGGACACTACTCTGTCAATCCATGGTGTGCTTGCAAATTAGGGTTGCCACATCATCCCTTTAATCCAGGACACATATTAATTGCACAGGTTATGTGGCTGATTGGTGGTAATTAAATTCACTTGGTGCCTTACCTGCATTAAATTAGCCTCAGAACCTGTATAATGCATGTGTCCTGGATTAAAGGGATGATGTGGCAACCCTATTGCAAATATCTCCACTGTGACTTTCTGAACCAGTTCCCAGCTGGTTGTTGCTGCAGCACCCTAATCTCTCAGAGCTTATCCAGGAACGTGTGCAATGGGAATGTGGAGTATGAGCCACATTTTTGCCGCCTGCCAAACATCCCACCTCTCAGCTGCAAATGGAAGTGGAGGGTATGTTTACATGCTGCCATAATGCTTTGCCTCGTGACCATGGTTAAATTGACCGGACGTGTCGTCAAATGATAGAAATGGAAGTCAATGGGGATGTGCCACAAACGCCCCACAACCGCATGCAATGCACACGGTTGCAGTGCGATTGTTGGCACAAATGGGGTTAAAACAGGCGATGAGGAGGCGTCACAGCATTTCCTCATTGCCTGTCAGGGAGATTGGATGCATGTCTAAAATCACTCTGAGGCTCTATTCACACTAAGGCGTTTTTTGATGCATTTTGCAGAAATGCAGGGAATTTTTTTACCATGGATTCCTATGGAACATGTTCACATCAATGCATTCTTGTGCCTCTGCGTTTTCGGAAAGGGACGGGGACTTTTTTCCTGCAAAATGCAGAGTTTTTGCATGTAATTGACTTCAATGGGCATGCAAGAAAAACGCAAGTGCTGCATTTTTGATGCGTTTTTACCCCATTTTGCAGCGATTTGCGTTTTTAAACCTGCCTAGCAACAAATTCCCCCCCCCCCCCCAAAAAAATGCAAATCGTGGCAAAATTGTGGTAAAAAAAACACGGAAAGCACAGCAAAAAGCACTGCAAAAACGCTGAAAAGCAAAATGCATAGGTGTGAATCGAGCGTAAGGCCAGCTTTAAATTTATCTCGCAAGCTCTGCTCATCACTGTGCAACAGAATTAATAAATGTCCCCCCAAAAGCATACCTTTCCTGCTGAGTGATCTGTGCAGGTCTCTATGGCAGTGTTTCTCAATTCCAGTCCTCGAGGCACACCAACAGGTCATGTTTTGAGGCTCTCCATTAATTTGCGCAGGTAATTTGATCAGTTTCACTGCCTTAGTAATTACCACAGCTGTTTCATCTGAGGGAAATCCTGAAAACATGACCTGTTGGGGCGCCTTGAGGACTGGAGTTGAGAAACACTGCTCTATGGCATGGCATCTTCCCTTCCCAGCACAGCCACCTGTGTGTGTGCTCATCACATTGTTCCAGCAGACAGCGATTGAGTGAGGATTAACCCCTGAGGTGTTTCCCTACCTGTCTCACCTTGTTTTGCTGAGTAATAGATTATGAATGTGCCTACTGCAGCTGATATCATGACTTATCATTACAGGGCTCGTGTCTGGACAGTGTGACATGATGTCTAACAAACTTGTTGTCAAGGTAAGAACCGATTATTACGCAAATCACTGTGTACGTTTTTAGAAATCCTTGTGCTGAAAAAGCTATTCATTTGCCAGGGATAAATTACAGATCTTGAACTGAAATAAAAGGGTAATCTATAACATTAGACACTATTCCTGGAAAAGCAGTATATATGGCTGTCGTCATAAAGTCCAGATTGCACACATGCCATATAGTCAAACATCCCTAGAAACTTATGTTATACAAAAACATTTAGAAATGGGTAAAATGTAAAAACTGGTGACACTTCTTCAGATTATCTACAGAATAGATAATATATTTGATGCTGATATGGCTTGTGAATGTTACTGAATCCTCTAACATTAGTGAGTATGAAATGTGATTTAAACAGCCTTCTAACTGGTGTATTCTGTGTCATATAAGAATTAACGCATCTTTAGGAGGCTGATCCATCTTCGGCGCCATTTTGAGTTAAAACTGTATTATACCTGTAGCTGTCTCCCCAACCTCCAGAGGCCTGATGGTGACCCCCAGAGTCAGGAAGAGCTGACATTACTCCCCAGGCTGAAGGTTCCCAGGCATGGTAGGTGTAGTGCAAGATGGAAAGATGGGTGCCAGTCACTTTTAAAAATGAACAAAGAAAGTTTTATTTCTCTTAACAAGAACAGGGGAGAGAGGGTTAGGGCACAGGACACCCTTAGGCAAATGCAATAGCAAACTTGGCAGACTCCGCAGACAAAAATAGAACTAGGCAGACAGCAATACACTAAAAGGGCCTTTAAGCTGAATGCAGCGATCTGTATTTTGAAGCAACTGCTGTCTAAGGATGGAATCGGGCTTGTTCGGAACCGAACATGCCCGAGCCCGCCAGGAAGTGAACCCTGCACTGCGCTAATCACAGGCAGTGAGACATTCCCCGATCCCTGCAGCTGCCCATCGGGGAAATGTCTCACTGCCTGTGATTAGCTCAGTGCAGGGTTCACTTCTTGTGGGCTCGGGCATGTTCGGCTCCAAACAAGCTGAGCCATTCATTACTGCTGTCTCCTATAGCAACAGCTTCACTCACGGTATCCCACTGTAGATTCTCAAGCTTAGCTCCAGCTACCTGCTGGACTTCTCAAGCCCAAAAACAAAATTATGAAATATACAGTCAGGTCCATAAATATTGGGACATCGACACAATTCTAATCTTTTTGGCTCTATACACCACCACAGTGGATTTGAAATGAAACAAACAAGACATGCTTTAATTTGAGGGTATTTACATCCAAATCAGGTGAACAGTGTAGGAATTACAACAGTTTGTATATGTGCCTCCCACTTTTTAAGGGACCAAAGGTAATGGGATAGATTAACAATCATAAATCAAACTTTCACTTTTTAATACTTGGTTGCAAATCCTTTGCAGTCAATTACAGCCTGAAGTCTGGAACGCATAGACATCACCAGACGCTGGGTTTCATCCCTGGTGATGCTCTGCCAGGCCTCTACTGCAACTGTCTTCAGTTCCTGCTTCGTTCTTGGGGCATTTTTCCTTCAGTTTTGTCTTCAGCAAGTGAAATGCATGCTCAATCGGATTCAGGTCAGGTGATTGACTTGGCCATTGCATAACATTCCACTTCTTTCCCTTAAAAAACTCTTTGGTTGCTTTCGCAGTATGCTTTGGGTCATTGTCCATCTGCACTGTGAAGCGCCGTCCAATGAGTTCTGAAGCATTTGGCTGAACATGAGCAGATAATATTGCCCGAAACACTTCAGATTTCATCCTGCTGCTTTTGTCAGCAGTCACATCATCAATAAATACAAGAGAACCAGTTCCATTGGCAGCCATACATGCCCACGCCATGACACTACCACCACCATGCTTCACTGATGAGGTGGTATGCTTTGGATCATGAGCAGTTCCTTTCCTTCTCCATACTCTTCTCTTCCCATCACTCTGGTACAAGTTGATCTTGGTCTCATCTGTCCATAGGATGTTGTTCCAGAACTGTGAAGGCTTTTTTAGATGTTGTTTGGCAAACTCTAATCTGGCCTTCCTGTTTTTGAGGCTCACCAATGGTTTACATCTTTTGGTGAACCCTCTGTCTTGACTCTGGTGAAGTCTTCTCTTGATTGTTGACTTTAACACTCATACACCTACCTCCTGGAGAGTGTTCTTGATCTGGCCAACTGTTGTGAAGGGTGTTTTCTTTACCAGGGAAAGAATTCTTCGGTCATCCACCACAGTTGTTTTCCATGGTCTTCCGAGTCTTTTAGTGTTGCTGAGCTCACCGTTCTTTCTTTTTAAGGATGTTCCAAACAGTTGATTTGGCCACACCTAATGTTTTTGCTATCTCTCTGATGGATTTGTTTTGTTTTTTCAGTCTAATGACTGATAGTGACAGCTCTTTGGATCTCATATTGAGAGTTGACAGCAACAGATTCCAAATGCAAATAATACACTTGAAATTAACTCTGGACCTTTTATCTGCTCCTTGTAAATGGGATAATGAGGGAATAACACACACATGGCCATGGAACAGCTGAGCAGCCAATTGTCCCATTACTTTTGGTCCCTTAAAAAGTGGGAGGCACATATACAAACTGTTGTAATTCCTACATCGTTCACCTGATTTGGATGTAAATACCCTCAAATTAAAGCTGAACGTCTGCAGTTAAAGCACATCTGGTTTCATTTCAAATCCATTGTGGTGGTGTATAGAGCCAAAAAGATTAGAATTGTGTTGAAGTCCCAATATGTATGGACCTGACTGTATAAGGCTGCATTATTATTTAATTTTTTTTTTAGACTTTTTTCCTTTATTTCACCAAGATGATCGGGCCAGTAACACAATTCCTGTTAGGGTGTCTCCACTCCACTGGAAGAGCAACAGACACCTTTGAACAGCAGCGCCTTCCATCTGGGGTGAGGGGTAGTGTTCAATGCACTAGCAAATTTAGATGGACATAACAAAGAAATTAAACAATTTTTTTCCTTTGGGTTAAAGGTTTTACATAAATGAATAAAAAGATGACCATTATAAGCAACCCTGTCTGTGTTAACCACTTGCCGACCGCCAACCGCAGGTTGATGGCGACAAAGTGGTGCGATATCGCAAATCGCCGTCATCTGACGGCGGCTGCGAGATCGCTCACTGTGTTCGGGGAGGGCCAGGGAGCGGGTGCGGCGGCCTCGATCGCCGCCGGCTACCCGCGATGCCCCCCCCGGAGTGAAAGAACGGAGGTCCGGGTAAGTAAACACGGACCTCCGTTCTGTGAAGGGGGAAGGGCTATGATCACAGCCTTCCTCTACACGGAAGCTGTGATCACTTCCCTTCCCCTGCTAGGGCAGTCCCCCCACAGTTAGAACACACCCAGGGAACACAGTTAACCCTTAGAGCGCCCCCTGCAGGTTAACCCCTTCACTGCCAATGGCATTTACACAGTAATCAGTGCATTTTTATAGCACTGATCACTGTATAAATGCCAATGGTCCCAAAAAAGTGTCAAAATGGTCCGACATGTCCGCCCCAATATCGCAGTACCGATAAAAACCGCAGATCACCGCCATTACTAATAGAAAATAAAAAAAAATAAAAACCCCAAAAATGAATTCTCATCATCCGTAAACGCGGCCGCTTTTGCGCAAACCAATCAATAAACGCAGATTGCGATTTTGTTTATCGCAAATATGAGGAAGAATATAAATCGGCCAAAAACTGAGAAAAAAAATGTTTTTTTATATATCTTTTTGGGATTTGTATTTTAGCAAAAAGTAAGAAATTTGGGGTTTTTTTGCAAAATTGTCGCTCTTCTTTTGTTTATAGCGGCGATCAGAAATGACGCAGCGATGATCAAATACCACCAAAAGAAAGCTCTGTTTGTGGGAAAAAAAGGACGCAAATTTCGTTTGGGTACAACGCCGCGCAATTGTCAGCTAAAGCGACGCAGTGCCGAATCGCAAAAAGGGCTCTGGTCCTAAAGTGGGAAATTCTTCCGGGGCTGAAGTGGTTAAAGGATAAGTTTACTTAAAAAAATGCACATTGTTTTGCAGGTAAAATGTGCATTTACTATTTTTTTTGTAGGAGTCTAGAAAGCTTAGCACTCATGATCAGCAAATCGCAGGTGTCATGCAGGACTTCTAAAGACTGTCAGTGTGAGCTGTCTGCCCATGCCTCCAATACAGGCAGGCAGTTACACAATGACAGAAAACTCAATGAACTACCTAGAGCACCCAACAGCATCCTGGTAGTTCATTGAGAACTACAAGCCGAAAGCTGCAAAGGCGGTCGGTACTTGTAGTTCATTCATTCACAGAAATCTCTGAATGAATAACACAGCCATGTGTTTGGAGCTCTTTTCAAATAGTGACCGCAGGTATGGGGCAAAGATCCCCGGCCTGCTGTCACAGGGATTGTGGGGATCGGAGAGCAGCTGCAGGATCGGGAACATATTACTAAAAACGGGTGGAACATGTAACATGTTACCGAAGGTGAACTTATCCTTTAAATGATTTATTTCAATCTTCTAACTTCCACTTTTGCTGGACAGCTGGGTCTGCTAAAGGAAGTTAAAAAATAACAGATTTACTGGCTGGTTTAACAGGTAAATTTAAATGAAAAAAAGCCTAAAAAGGAAACAAATGAATATTGGACTTTTAACCCCTTCCTTACTGGGCACTTAAACCCCCCTCCTGCCCAGACCAATTTTTGGCTTTCAGCGCTGTCGCATTTTGAATGACAATTGCGCGGTCGTGCGACGTTGTACCCAAATAAAATTTGCGTCCTTTTTTCCCCACAAATAGAGCTTTCTTTTGGTGGTATTTGATCCCCTCTGCGTCATTTCTGATCGCCGCTATAAACAAAAAATGAGCGACAATTTTGCAAAAAAGAACAATATTTTTTACTTTTTGCTAAAGTACAAATCCATTAAAAAAATTATTCATCGGTTTTGGCCGATATATATTCTTCTACATATTTTTGGGGGAAAAAAATCGCAATCGGCGTATATTGATTGGTTTGCGCAAAAGTTATCGCGTCTACAAACTGGGAATTGATTTATGGCAAAGGAAAAATCCGAAAAAAAGTAAATTTA
>BLSH010321721.1:445281-464119 GCA_018402905.1 Glandirana rugosa | reverse complement strand
AACGCAAAATCGCTTTCCTGAGACCACAGAAACGTACTGCCCTTTAGCAGAAACACAGCAGTGCCATCAATTGTTAATGACATCCTCACACATCTGCTGACATATGCTAAGGCACCGTGTGATTTCTTCCGCATTTCTAGTGCTTAGAGCTTTGAAATGAATGGGCTGCCCTACACGCGACTTGCATCTTTATCCACCCTTGCCTCCTAAAACCTCTGCACCCCAAACCTCCCCCATCCTATCCATTCCAACCCCCCCACCCCCTTTAATTCTACCTACCTCCTCTGCTCATCTTCCTTACCTCTATACATCCCCTCCTTGCTCACCTGTGCACCCCAAACTGTAATTTCTTCTCTGCCTACCTCTGCACAACCGACACTACCCCCCCCCCCACCAATTTACTTACGTTTGCAGAACAGGTTGATGTTAGGCTTAATGACCACAGTTGTAGGCAGGATTTTCAAGCATGCCCCCTTTGTCTCCCCAGTGGTAAGCATTCCGCAGAGGTGACGGTGAATATGATCTCAGGGGGGATGATATACATATGAATGCCACCTCTATTTACATATCTATGTAGCTGCCCGCCACTATTTACATATCAATGCCAGTTATTTACATGTAAACACTGGGTCTGCAGGGGAGTCATCTGTACACAACAATAGGGCAGAGCTGGGCAGTACAGCACAGGACTAAAACTTCAAGGGACAAGGGAATTTAAACCAGGATAGTTGCCAAGTATAAGGCAGTTGCTTTGGGCCCCACAACAATGACAGGGCCCAGGGCAGCTGCCCCTTTTGCCCTGCCTTAAAGACGGCCCTGAAAACACAGACTAGGAGCTCTTGAAGGAAGGGGATAAGAGTGAGCCGAATGATTTTGATGACTTCTCCCCTTTTATTATGAACTTTGTGGATGAATTGCTCCACAGTGCCTGAACTCGCAGAGATCAGTGATGGCTTGTTTTAAAGCTTGTTTACTTGATAATTAATCCTTTGTTAAACATTTGAATGTCCATAGCCTGGGCACATGTTCATTTTAAAATCCATTCAGAAAAATAAGCCCTGTTTGTAACGATGATGTATTGCAAATGTTTATACGAACCTATCAGCATAGAAATATGGGGAAACCACTGCTCTTTTTTTTTTTTTTTTTTTTTTTTTTTAAAGATTTGAGCTTTGGTTAGGTCATCTTAATACTGTCCTTTTTTTTTTGGAACATATAATATGCACATACTTGTTCCCTGTCAATGACTTACAAAGTAATGACCAAGGATGGGAATGACAGCCCTAGAGTCTGCACTTACAATACAAGTCTGCAGCGCCTGCTCACATACTACCAACCTTTTCTGACACATTATCTTTAATCCAAACTAAATATTGATAATCCTTGAGATTCAAATGAAGCAACTGGAAATGTGGACTGGATGTTGACCAGTAAACAATCAATATTAAAAAGATCCCAATTCCATTTGCCTTTGTCTGACATACATTTCATTGTAGCACTGCCATTTTTTTTTCTTGGGGCTTGTGTAGTGATGCTAAAACTGTCATAAGATGAGATTGATATCAAACTGTAAGCCAAGAATTGTAAGACTGAGTCAGCAAGCGTGTATTTGTAAAAAGTGTCAGAATTTAAGAAGGGGGTGGGTCTGTCCCTTGTTTCATCTTATTCTATTTTCTTACATTGCCTGCAGGGATGAAACAATATCTGAATGACTTGAATCTAACTTGATATTCACTTGATATCATCTCATGTAATCCACTACACAGCAGGAATCAGCTAAACTGTATTTGCAACTAAAATTACCCCATGACATAATGCAACTGCAGTTTCAGGAAAAAGCCCATTTGGTGAAAAAGTCCCCAAGCTTATAGCAGTTAGGCGGCTTTAGACATGCGTTTAAACCCACTGTTCCTCTTAAAGTGGTAGTAAAGACCCTGCAAGATAAAAGCATAATTTGCTAGTATGTTAATATTAGCACATTATGAAAGACTTTCCTTGAAACTAAGCCCTCTATCGGTATGCTGTCAAGACTGCAGAGGCCTCTATCTTTACCTGGTCTTCCTTCTGAGTCTGTGGGCTAAGGCCGCTTGAATGGCCAAGCCACGATGACGTCACAGCCATGGCACAGAGCTCTCAAGGAATGGCACAGGTATGCTGTTCCTTCAGAGCGCATGGTCCGGTGACGTCACCGGCTGCTGCTCCCTAGAAGATCAACTAAACGGTGCATGTTTAGGAGATATTTATTTAACCTACAGGTAAGCTTTATTATAAGCATACCTGTGGGTTAAAATGAAAACACAGACTTTACTACCACTTTAAGAGTGATATGCACTGAGATAATATATATCTCATATATGATCGATTTTCAGAGGCAATTGAGAGACAGTGAAAAAGTGATGTAATAACTCCTCACGGCCTGTTTTAACCCCATTTTTGGCATACAAATGTGTCACAATTGCGTTCATTGCACTGTTGTGGGATGTTTGAGGTGCTTCCCTTTTGGTTGAATGGGCTGCATTTGACAGGCTTGCTACCTGCTGATTGTGATATGTTGGATAGATTTAGCCAGGGTGCAAAGCATCATGACTGCAGCATGTAAACAACCCCATCCACTGCCATTGCAGGA
Source organism: Glandirana rugosa (assembly GCA_018402905.1). NCBI lineage: Eukaryota > Metazoa > Chordata > Amphibia > Anura > Ranidae > Glandirana > Glandirana rugosa. The sequence continues at coordinate 461,493 of BLSH010321721.1, read as the reverse complement.
TAAGAGGGGCGGTTGGGGGGGGTAATAAAAATGTGGCTCATCTACATGTTTTTTACATCCCCCACCATACATATAAACATAGCCTTATTTAAATGTGAAAGAGCTCAAAAATAAAGAGGTGTGCTAAACCACTCTTCCTCAAGGCATTATAGCTGTGTATTGTGTGGGCAAAAACTGAGATATAATGGCTTCAACTAACACCTGAAATGGTTGTAAAGTCATAAGGTTTTTTACCTTACTGCATTCTATGCATTAAGATAAAAAGCCTTCTGTGTGCAGCAGCCCCCCGAACACCTGAGGTCTCTCTCTGTCCAGCGATGTCCACGAGTGTCTCAGCCATCCAAAATTCTCCCTCCCTGATTGGCTGCGAAACAGCAGTGGCACCATGCTGCTGTCAATCATAGGCAGCTGGCCAATCAGAAGAGAGAGGGGGCGGGCCGGGTCGGGCTCCATGTCTGAATGGACATAGGGTGCTGTAACTCGGCTCGGGTGCCCCCATAGCAAGCTGCTTGCTGTGGGGGCATGTAACAGGAGGGAGGGGTCAGAAGCACAGAAGAGGAACCCGAGAAGAGGAGGATCCAGGCTGTTTTGCGCAAGTCCACTGCAACAGGGCAGGTAAATATAACATGTTTGTTATTTTTATGAGACTTTACAATCACTTTAAGCTGGCCATAGATGGTTTGAATCTCAGCCAGTTCAGCAGGGATGGGCTGAGATTCGAACCATGTAGGGTAGGCTGATTGTACCCAAGTTGATTGATCCTGTCAGATTTTTCATGCAATTGTTGCCACTAGCAATAGCTCAGCGTAAGGGATTTTCGCATATACACTGACTGTGTTAATGGGAAAATCAAGCAATTTTCTTTCCTGCAACCCGTGGTCGCAGGAAAGAAAATCAAATCCTCTATGGCCAGCTTTGATGATCTTGTGCATCTAAAGCCACCATTTGTTTCCCATTTTGAATAGGGTAGGAAACAAAAAGAACCCCTGTTATTTATTGCTGCATATGTTCTCCTGGAAAGATTTGCCCATCTTAAATTTTAAGGTAAATATTTTGCATGCTGCTCCAGGTGAAATCAGGCTCTGTGCTCCTCAATCGCATCTCATTTGCTGGCTGGGTTCAGCTTGTCTCTACCAAAGCAATCAATTGCATCAGCAATAGGAATGCTGCACTCCAGGATGTTTTACTCTGACATGTTTGGTATAGGCACAGCTCCTTCTTAGGGCCCCTTTCACACTGACGTTCCCTTCAGGTCCGCTTTTCAGTTTTTTCAGGTGGACCTGAATGGAGCCTCCATGCAGCCCTATGGAGCGACGGATGTCAGCAGAAATATGTCCACTGACTCCTGTCAAGCTCCTATCCGCTTCACTTCTGTAAAGTGTGATGGATAGGGTTGCCACATCATCCCTTTAATCCAGGACACATCTGAAATACACAGGTTCTGTGGCTAATTTAATACAGATAAGGCACCAAGTGAGTTTAATTACCACCTTAATCAGCCACAGAACCTGCCTAATTAATACGTGTCCTGGATTAAAGGGATGAGGTGGCAACCCTAGTGATGGAGGAAACCCTATTTTTCCATTCGTCTGTGGATCGGATCGGATGACAATGGACAGACGGATCCGTTGTCATCCGATTTCCCATAGGGGAGAGCGGGGGCTCTGACGGATCCGTCATCCGTTGGCTCAGCGGGGATCAGCAGAACGATCCCCGTTGAGCAAAACGTACCCCGCACACATGTCCGTGTGAAAGCCTTGGTTCACACTGATCCGATCTGAGAGATCGCATGTGATTCACACTGCACTGCAGTGTGAGTCACATGTGATCTCTCTGCGATGCAATCTCAGCCATAGAGATAGTGTGGCTGAGATTGCATCGCAATCGGATCAAACTTGCACAGGACCCTTTTTGTTCGCAGGGTCAGAATCGGATCGCATGGTCTGAACTACCATACGATCCGATTCTGACCCTTCCTGTGCGAGTTTGCAAATCTCACTGCGATATGCGAACTGAAAAGGGGGTGTCGTTAACAATGTACTGACACCTCCCTTCAATTCGCATAGGGCAGTGTGAACTGCCATCGGGAGGCTAGCGACGCGGGAACCCGTAGTGGATTCGCAGGGTTCCCGCATCGCTGCAGTGTGAACTGAGCCAAAGGGGCCTATAAGAATTAGTTGAGAAAGGGCTGTGCCTACCATGAAACATATCAGAATAAAACCTGTTCCTGTTGGCTATTTTAAATATAGAAAGATTGTGTTGTGTGCAACATTCCTGTTGTTTTACACAAAGGAAATTGTAGGTTGTCACTGGGTATATACCAGGAATAGAGAGGAAATATTTCAAACTGGCACTACTTAAATGTAAGTGTATCCCTAGAACATATGCAATAATAAAAATAAAGTTTTTATTGTATATGGCAGACCTGGCAGTTTATTGATCAGCGATATTCCTGTATACCGCTCATTAAAGTCTGTCACAAGACATTCACTGAGCAAATGAGGCATGTGTTTTTAGGAGCATTGTACACAAGTCTTGGCCCTGTAAATAGATATCTTGTGACCTGCTTCAGTTTATTGTTTCCCAGATCCCTATGCTAGGGTGTAATTGAATACTGAGGAACTAATCACTATGGAATATTGAGATCCCGGAGCATTCCTGAACATCCCTACACAGCCCTCTGGGGGAGAGGTGGACATACTACTTAAAAGTAATTAGGTTCTTAGCTGTGGGACATGTGAACCAGTGAAGTGTTTGCAGTCTCAGCAATTATTATACTACGGAGGTGTGCAAGCCATGATACCAGAGGCGTAACTAGAACCTTCAGGGCCCCGGTGCAAGAAATTATGAAGGGCCCCCTGGCCAGGGCCCTTCCCACTGATCCTGGGGCCCTTTACGCCTATCGTGGGTCCCTTTATTACGATACTGCAGTGGGGCCCTTTCACAAGTTCTGCAGCAGGCCCCAGGGAGACCAGGGAAGCACACAGGGGCCCTGGGAACAGCAGAAGACAAGTAAACTGGATAGAGGAAAATGGAGGAGATTGGGTCCTCTAAATGCCACCCCCGCCATCCCTCCTATTCAGGTGTACAAGGGAGGCACATGGGCCCCCTGGACCATGGGGCCCGGTTGCAATTGCAACCCCTGCAACCCCTATCGTTACGCCCCTGCATGATACTACTGCTCGTCAGCTGAGACTGGCCTGACTTACAAGAGTTTGAAAAATTGGTGATCCCTTGGAAAATGTCATCATTAATGCATAAATGGTCCCTGAATCATAACATTCTCCTAGAGCATAATAATTAATACAAATCTTATTTAAAGACAAATGACAGGCTAGAGAAACATTGGTTAATTACAAGAGGCATGTGTATTCTTACGTAAATCTTCGGGCTATATTATAAAAAAAAATTGCAGAGCTATTCATCTTGTGAATCTGCATGTAGATTCATTTTGTGTGAATGGGACCACTAGATTTTGCTGATGATACATATTTTTTTACTGTGATCATCAACGCCATCTAATGTCAATAAGGTGGCATTTTCCTGATTCACTCTCTTCTGTATGAAGAATATAATTCAACCTTTTTTTTTTATAAATACACCCCTTAGTATCCTTTGTGTACAGTACCTTGAAAAAGTATTCATACCCCTTGACATTTTCCACATTTTGACTTGCAGCTGTAATTGCAGTGAAAGGCGGTTCTACGAAGTATTGACTCAGGGGGACTGAATACAAATGCACCCCACACTTTTCACACATTTGTTTGTAAAGATTTTTTTTATCGTTTTCCTTCCACTTCACAATTCTGTGCCACTTTGTGTTGGTTTATCACATAAAATCCCAATAAAATACATTCACGTTTTTGGTTGTAACATGACAAAATGTGAAAAATTTCAAAGTACGAATACTTTTTCACGGCACTGTATATCTTCTAGATCCAGTATGAAATGATCTCTACATTTCAGGGTTGATTTACTAAAACTGGAGAGTGCAGAATCTGGTGCAGCTCTGCATAGAAACCAATCAGCTTCCAGTTTTTTTTTTTTGTGAAAGCTTGATTGAACAAACTAGAAGCTGATTGGCTACCATGCACAGTTGCACCAGATTTTGCACTCTCCAGTTTTAGTAAATCAACCACTTTGTCCAAAGTATTGGGACCCCTGACATAAAGGGGTTGTAAACCCTCACAGTTTTCCTCCTTAATGCATTCTATGCATTAAGGTGAAAAAAATTTTCTGTTGCAGCTACCCCCCAGAGCCCCCCTTTTACTTACCTGAGCCCGATCGTTCCTGTGCCGGGGACGAGCCTAGCAGTTCAAGTCCTCATTGGATGGATTGATAGCAGGGGAGCCATTGGCTCCCACTACTGTCAATCAAGTCCAGTGACGCGGGGGGGCGGGGCCAAGTCCTGCTGTCTGTGTCAATGGACGCAGCAACACGACACGGGAGCGCGCCCGCACGAGTGCGACCAGAGAAAGAGCTTCCCTGACGGGGCACTCGAGAAGAGGAGAAGCCAGGGGACCCCAGAAGAAGAGGATCGGAGCCACTCCGTGCAAAACTGCTGCACAGAGGAGGTAGGTATAACATGTTTGTTATTTAAAAAAAAAAAACAAAAAAAAAAAACAAACCTTTATTATTGCTTTAACATGCACATGAACTTTAATGCCATCCCCGTCTTAGTCCGTAGGGTGCAATATTGAGTTGGTCCAGTCTTTGTAGCTATAACAGCTTCAACTCTAATGAGAAGTCTGTCTACAAGGTTTAGGAGTGTCTATGGGAATGTTTGACCATTCTTCCAGAAACCCATTTGTGAGGTCAGGCACTGATGTTGGATGAGAAGGCCTGGCTCACAGTCTCCACTCTAATTCATCCCAAAGGTGTTCTATCGGGTTAAGGTCAGGACTCTGTGCAGGCCAGTTTACTTTACTGTCACTTTAAAGTGGTTCTAAACCCTTACATATACCCAGTGAAGTGACTGGCCTCAGGTGATACACGGAGATGAAACAAATCCTCCTACATAGTTGTACCTGTTTATCTGCAGTATTCTTTTCTCAACATCCATTCAAAGTTACACTCTGCAGAGCTCAGTGAGGTATGAGAGCTGATTGGAGGGAAGAGACACACCCCCTTCTCACAGCACACAAGAACAGAGCTAAGGCTGTCAATCAGCTGGGGTTCCCTCCCCTGTCACCTTTTTTCTCTTGGTGTCAGGAAAACTTTTCAGAAGTGATTCATGCTGATAGCAGAGGAACAAAGTAGCAGACAGAAATGACACTTAGTGCTCTTAGTTCATATTTCATGTCTGAGGGTTACAACCACTTTAAGAAAAATGAGCTTTCACAGGTATATTAGTGCCCTTGAGAGCAGAAATTGCTTGTTGCAATGATTGCCTTTTAGGCCCCTTAGACCCAATTTTACCGCAATTTTTTGCCACAATTTTGCCGCGATTTGGGATCAGTACGACTTTGGTCCGACTTTGTTGCAACTTTAGCTCAATGAAAACATATTACAAAGTCGTACATAAATAGTACAGAAATCACATCTATATTATTCATGTGCGATTTGCTTGAGACTTTGAGGGTTTAACATTGAAGTCTATGGACCTCAAGTTGCATCAAAGTTGGACCAAAGTAATGCAGGGACTACTTTAAAGTTGGCACGACTTGAAAGTCGTACAGATATGAACGGTACTCATTGGAAATCATGGGGAACGACTTGTCATGCGACTTTGCAGTCCCAAATTGCAGGACAACTCGCACAAGTGTGAAAGGGGTCTAAAGGTTGTGAGCAAATAAGGGAAGTCTACTGTTAGGATTTACACTTTATGTACGAATAATTAAGGATAATAGATGGCCTCTGTAAATTTCACATTTTATAATGTGAAAACTGTGAAATCCCAAGGAATATTTCTGTGACTTGCATTTACAGTTTCAGTAATTGCCCGTATCAAATAAATTAATGTAAATTATTTGTTCACAGTGACTCTGCATTTTTAATGGCCATTTCCTTCCCTCTTATTGCAAAGAACTGTTTTATTTTTAGTAGTCTGAGGAACAGGCCATGCATTCTCATGTGCTACATGATGACTCATTATTGTCATTTCTGCAATATTATCAAAATTTCAGAGAATCCATCTGTCATTTTCCCCATAATTGATGTGCTTTTCTTTTAGGGAAATAAACCTTTTTACATGTGTGTTCCTGTGATCAAAATGCCCAGGTTCAGAAATGTTCATATATTTCAATGCAGCCAATTGACATACACCGGTCATTCCTCTAGGGCAGTAGACTGACTACCTTCTGTGAATATTACCCTCACTTTTGTTTGTCCTAGTTTTCATTATCAAATCCCTGTCTGAAGTTTGTGGTGGAAGTAAGAGGATCACTAGCAGACCTGGAGAGGAAAGGTATTGCATGGTCAGGGCCGGCTCTACCACTAGGCGGAGTAGGCGGCCGCCTAGGGCGCCACTACCACCAGGGGCGCCCATCCACTGTTGATCCATCACTGCTCTGCATCAATCACTCATGTCACTGGAGAGCTGCGGCTGGCAGCACCCCAGGGTGGTAAAATGAGGCGGATCAAGGGGCACAGGTGGGGGGCCTGTGGACATCGGCTAAAGAAATGGGTAGTGAGGCTCTGCAAAAAATCTCTACCTCCGTCACCTCCATCGTATAAATGGACAGGGCAAATGGGGTGGAGTCAGGGGCAGAGCCAAAGGGGAGCGGCAAAATAAGGTTTCGCCTAGGGTGTCAAAAATCCTTGCACCAGCCCTGTGCATGGTTCCCACGCATGGGGACCATGTGGTAAGCAGCTAGGTTAAACTCAGTGTTGGTGATTTACTAGAGGAAAAATAGATTGTTCACTTTGTAAGGGAATTTTCCCCAGAGATATGGTGAAGCACTGCTGACTTCCATCATCCAATTATGTGCAAGCGAACCTGCTGTATACTTTTTTATTTTCCTTTTTTGTGTGAAAATGAAATGTTACCTCTTTCACTAAGCTCTGGGGGCAAGTTCCCATGCAAAGTGCAGCTTCCCTGACAAAGTGAACAGTCTGTTTGCCTTAAAGTGATTGTAGGGGCCTGTTCACATAGGCTTTCCTGTAGGTAAGCCTAAAGCAATTTGTCCTTCAGTCAGGGTTATGACTAAGCGGACATGTAGTCCGTGAAACGCGTTAACCTGCATGCCTATTGGTATTGTACTTTGTCTGCCATGCATTTGATTGTACAATTGTTTCAACAATAAATTTCATATCATTCATTGCAACAGAGTGCGGTTACCTTCCCCCCTGTTTGTCTTGCGCTTCCTGGATGACGGACCAGACCTGCACCTGCTTGCCTTGATTTTTCCATACACACCGGGAGCGATTTTATCCTTGTTTTCCTTGAAGTTCAACAATGCACCCTGCACACACTGGGCAATGCCTCATCATATTTTCTATATTGCAGTAGAAAAACACTGCATTCTGTGCTGTTTTCAGCATGATGCATTACCATTTTTTCTGAATGCTAGAGTATTAAACCTTTTGGCTCATACTATGGTCATTCATGATTGTCACTGACACCCATTTGTGACAACTTTGTGTCACAAATGTGACCCATGACAACTTTGTGTCATGGGTCATTCCAAACTAAAACGTAGAAATGCCTCCTTTAATCTTTAATATCTTGTTCAAAGATCATACTGTACTTTTTTGTTAAACCTTATTGTAAAGTGGTTAATGCTTTATAACATTGTTTAACCACTTCCCGACCGCCTGCCGTGTTTTCACGGCGGCAGTTGGGTTGCTGAGCGCGAATCGCCGTAAAAAGACGGCGATCTGTGAACAGCCGCTAGGGAGCGCACGAGCGCCCACCGCACTCCTGAGGAGTGTGCCCGCGGCTTGGGCGGACCAGATGTCCGCCGGCGAGCCGCGATGAGCGGCCACAGGGAAAGAACGGGGAACCCCATTCCCCATTCTGACAGTGCAGGCATGGGAGATCTACTGATCCCTGTCACTGGGATCAGTTAGATCTCTCATGCCCATGGTAGCCCAACCCCCCCACAGTAAGAACACGCCCAGGAAACACAGTTAACCCCTAGCTCCCCCCCCAGGTTAACCCCTTCACTGCCAATGACATTTATACAGTAATCAGTGGACATTTACATTTCTGATCGCTGAATAAATGTCATTGGTCCCAAAAAAGTGTTAAAAATGTCCGACATGTCCGCTGCAATATCGCAGTACCGCTAAAAATCGCAGATCGCCGCCATTACTAGTAAAAAATTTAAAAAAAATAAAAACCCCAGAAATTAATTCTCATCATCCGTAAACGCAGCCACTTTTGCGCAAACCAATCAATAAACGCCGATTGCGATTTTTTTTTTAATCACAAATATGAGGAAGAATATAAATCGGCCAAAACTGGTGAAAAAAATGTTTTTTTATATTTTTTTTTTTTGGATTTGAATTTTAGCAAAAAGTAAGAAATGTGTTTTTTTTTGCAAAATGGTCACTCTTCTTTTGTTTATAGCGGCGATCAAAAATGACGCAGAGGCGATCAAATACCACCAAAAGAAAGCTCTATTTGTGGGAAAAAAAGGACGCAAATTTTGTTTGGGTGCAACGTCGCACGACTGCACAATTGTCAGTTAAAGTGACGCAGTGCAGAATCGCAAAAAGTGCTCTGGTCCTAAAGCTGGAAAACCTTCCGGTTGGTAAGTGGTTAAAGTAGAATTATGCCCTCCATTAAAAGAGAAGTTTGGGAATTTTTTTTAAGAATCACCGCCCCCGACCGGCTTTAAGACTAATAACTGATCGATCAAACACCGCTGATCACTCCATGATCAGAGAGCTGGTGACTTTCTCTCTGCTTGGTGAGTGACGGACCCTGGGAACTGCAAGAGAAAGTGCTGGAGCAGGCTGGGAGAGGAATAGTGGACAGTCTGTGGGAGCCTTGGGAGCCAGTTCAGGGAAAGGAGAGCCACTGAGGAAAAGCAGGTCAGTGGGACCTGGAAGAGGGATTAGCTGGGAGTTGTAGTCCATCAAAGGCCCGGCTAGCACTCAAGTACTTTTGCTACACATTCAGGGGGCCTGTGATCCCTGCCCTGTAATGGGTGTTTTCGGAGGTTCTGCTTAGAGTAGACCTCGCCATGTGCTAGCCACAGTGAAAAGAAAGGAACAGAGTAGCTTGATAAATTTCTTTTCAAGCTGGAAACGAAGTTCAGTGCTGGAAAGAAGTAATGGAGTGATGATTTACTATGTTCAGTGCTGGAGAGAGAACTGTAGGAGAAACGGTCAGCAAGTTAAGGGCTGGAGTTGTGAGGAGTAACAGTCTGCAGAGGGACGGTCTGCAGTGAAGTGCGCATATTCTGGAGTGTATATGGACTTTGTGTACTATAATTCTTTGGGCATCCCACAGTCATCCCTTATCCCCATCCAAGATATTTCCCCTAAATAAAACAACAAAAACAAGAGCCGGCCTGGTCAGTGTCTACGGATGTGTGAAATATGGTGTGATTGAGGGCAGCTATAAGGCGAACCACTACTACCAGCCACTCTCAAGGGAGCACATGGCTACACTTACCTAGTTGGATGCAGCATTAGTCCTCCGTCGCTTCAAAGGTTAAGAGCTGAGCGATCAAACACTGCTGATCGCTCAGTTTTCAGTCCTCTGTGAGCAGAGAGCTGGTGACTATGAGTCACCGGCTCTCTGCTCTCCCCTCTTCTCCATTGAAACATGTGCTGCAGTACTTACCATAATTATATGTGCCTTTTCCCCCCTGCAAACTTCCACAAATACCTGTTGATCCTGCCAGCAGAGCACAGTTTCCACTCTCATACAGGCTGTGCTTGCATTGAAGTGAAATGAGAAGACATTGCAGGGGACATTGTGATTGCTGATTCACAAGCCTGTTACTTGTCAGTCAGTATCTGGCCACACCTAGTCCTGCCCGCGGTTTCTGGATTGACAGCACTGTCTCTATTTCTGAAAACCTCCCACTGTGAGCTGCAGTGTCTGGAAGGGGGGACATGTGAGACACACATTGAGAATTTGGCTTAGTCAGGGAAGATAAAGGACGTTTTTTTGTTTGATTTATAAGGCTTTTGCATCACATAGTAACTGGATTTGGGACTTGTTTAGAGGAGTGTTTTCCAACCTTTTTTCAGCCAATACACCTTTTGAAGTTATGCACATTCTCTTGAGGCATCCCATTGTAAAATGTATAAACTAAATTAATAGTTTTACACAATGCAGCAGCATCCACATATGTAAGACTCCCTACATTGAAGATGATTTAGTTTTACAAAGCAATATAACTTTGCACACTGGTACTGACTAGTATTCCAGCGTTTCTCTTCTCCTTATTCAGCTAATAAGACCCCAATGCAAATAAGGATGACCCCAGGTGCCTCATGTCCTCCTCCTCAACCTATAATGTCAAAATTTGTTAGGACTTCAGCAGCTGGCCCTCACTGTGCCCAAGGTTGTAATACTGCACAATAAAAACCTGTGGCTTTGTGTAACATAAAAGACAAGTTTGATCCACCTACCAGTTTGTTGACAATTTTTGGACAATTTGGGGCAATTTATAAGCATTTTGTCAAGGCACCCCTGAAGAACCCAAAAGGCACACATTTAAAGCCTTTAGGCTGGGTTCACACTTGTCTGACAAACGGACCAACATTAGGAGCACAAGTCGCATTACGTCACCAAATCAATGTTTCCCTATGAGAGCAGTCTTAACTGGTCCGGCACAAGTCGGTCCGACTTTGAAAAAGGTTCCTGTGCTACTTTGGTCTGACTTTGGTCCTACTTCAGCCCATTGAGTATCATTGAAGTAGGATCAAAGTTGGATCCTTGTTCTAACCATCCGAATTGTGACATCCAACTTAGTGATTACAGCAGCAGTAAAAGGAATTTATCTCACACTGGGATTGTTTTGATTGGTCAAAGGAAAAGTCACTATCTCAAAGTCAGAGCAAAATCTTATCTTGCTCATTCAAGTCCGATGGAAGTAGGACCAAAGTAGGACAGAAGTAGGACTGATGTTGTAGGGCAAAGTAGGATCAAAAGTCTGACGGTTTTTGTGTCGGATAGTGGGAACCCAGCCTAAGTTGTACTTTAAATGTAAGCTGCCTTTTCCTTTGCAAGATGTGGAACACACACGTGGCTATGTGTCTACTGTACTGTATTTCTGTGATTTTTATCACAATAAAGGTTTGTGCATCTATTATTATAAAGTTCCCAGAACAGTTTCTTCAATTACTGGTTCACTAGTAACACAAACATTGCTGGAGTTTTATAGAAGTTTGTTTGAGCTTGTGTCATCTAAAGTAGCCTATTTTGTAGCTAATAAAAAATGTCAGTCGTTTAAAATGTAGTGAAATGTAGAAAACATTTGGCACATAAATCCGATGCAAATTGCATTTAGTGAGTCAAATGTGTACATAGTGTTAACAGAGGAGGAGGGCTGTCACGTCCGGCTTTTTCTCTCAAATAACCATGTAGTCGGATATGCTTTACCAAATCTCTTCAATAACACAATTTCACATAATGTTATGGGTCAGTGAATCAAGTTCATAACAAGCAATGGCGTGTAATGTGCTTTATTCCAGATATAACTGAAGTGCTCAACAAGTTTTCTTTACAACAAACTGTGTGAACAATCTTAGGCCATCTGCATACATCTTGGTTATTCAGCTCCCCCAGGTCACATGACCAATACCAGTGCATTCTTTTTATGATCTCTGCAACCAATTCTCATCTTGGTAGAACCCATGTGAACAATGCTATGTCACTAGTCAAATAAACAACACCAGATGACAGAAGAGTTTACAGTATGCAAGTAGAAAGGCAGACATTTCGCTCAAGTTTTTTTTTTTTATGTTGCCTGAGGAGCTGTCCCAAAATGGTGTAGATCACCTGAAGCAGTATGAAGCTGACCTTTTAATGCTGTTTTACCAAAATGATATGGTGTACTTAATCGAGCAGTGCAAAGTACAGTAAACTATGGAAGCCTAACAGATTAACCTCATCCCGCAGATGTGGCATATATATGCAACCTCTTGGCAGGTGGGTTTTAATGCCGAAAGGCCGCATTTTTGCAGCCTTATTTAAACACACTTCTGCTCTGAGAATGCACACTCTCAGCACAGTCACCGGCAGGGACCGGAAAACTCCCGATGCATACTTGTAATCTGGAACTTTCCAATCATGTGACAGCCAATCACAGTGGTCACATGACCCGAATGCCCACCTCTGCCTCCCAGAATTTAGAAGCTCCACCCAAAAGGGGAAGCTCCGCTTGCTTGTTCCCCCCCGCTGCCACATTTCGCACCTTTCTGGGGGGAGCGGGTCCCTGTTTTTGATAGGCACACTTCCCTACTTCCGGGAGCCCCCTGGAAGTTCAGCCCCCTCATCTTTCCCCCATTCACAAAGGGCCATTTACTGCATGTGCAGGAGGGAACTGGCTGTGAAGCCGCAAGGCTTTACTGCCGGTTTCCCTTAGAAGGAATGGTGGTGGCAGCACCCGAGAGCCCATTGAAAAATCGCCTGGCATGCCGACATCACGGGATCCCTGGACAGGCAAGTATCCTAATATTGAGGGGGAGGGGGAATCCTTAAGGCGCTTCCAAGCAGGTATGATGGTTGTTGTGAACAATGTTAATATTTCACAATACTGTGGGTTGTGGGTCGTTATCCAGAGGGTTACCTGATTAACTGATGTTTAGGACAAATGTTTCTGGGACAATCCAAGTTCGTTGTGAAAAATCTAAAATTTATTGACAATTCATAAAATTGATAAAAATTTTAAAAGCAGCACTTACATCAGAAAGTAGCCTGTCACCACATGAGAGCCACATGGGAGCCAGGGTGTACCAACATGGAGGGGTCCCTTCCAGTCTGACACTGGACGGGTGGTGTGGCTGAGATGGTGAGGATGGAAGGAGCCAATGGAGGTGTGTTGCCAGGCAGGGATATGGAGGCTCTTTGAAGGTGAGCTGCGGGGCTGCAGCTATCCGGGTGTGTGTGTCCAGTGCGGATGGACGGCCCTGGTGTGGAGGAGGATCAGCGTTGCGGTCCGCGATGACGTCACTCGTCGGGCCGCGTGTGCCGGTCTTTGTAATGGACAAGGTCAAGGGTACTTTATGACAGTGCGGCTGTGGAGGAAGACTGGTCCCATCACGCTGACTACATGTTTCGCGATAGCCGCTTTGTCAAGTCACGTGATGGGACGGGATCAATGGATATTTAAAGGAAAGGGGAGGGGCCCACAGCTAATTGGAGAGCCAGAAGTGACTATGGGCTATGTTCTTGCTGTGGGGAATCTGTTAAACCCTCCATGTTAGAGCCCTTTACAATAAAGGTGTAAAATTAAAACATGGTTAAATTACAATGTAACACATAAATCACAGTATGCAGCTGTTATTGTATTAATTCTAAACTGAAGGACAATTAAAAAAAAAATCCCCAAAAAACAAAAAAAAACCCAAAAAAACCAAAACCTGAATATTACCAAAAGAAATTAAGATTGGGGACAATGATTAGATGAGATGATTTGTTTCCATTTCCTCATTCAGCCCTTTTGGGGCCAAAGTATCTAAACGGAAAATCCAGTAAACTTCTTTTATACATAGTTGAATGAACTTTTCTTGGTCCAAGAGGCTTTTGTCTACTATTTGTTTTATTGTTAGTACTTCTTGGCACCTAAAGTCTTTTTTGTGATGTGTTAGGAAGTGCCTTGGTACACTGTGCTTATCGTCACCTGCTGAATTTCCTATGTTCGCCTATTCGTTTACGCAATGGGCGTATGGTCCGACCTACATATAACAAATTGCAGGGGCAACGAAGCACATATATGACAAAGCTGGATGAACATGTAATAAATTTTTTAATATGGAATACTTCACCTTTTTTATCAGTAAATTTAGACGTACCATGTATGATAGACTGGCATGTTAAACAGGCCCTTTTGCGGCATTGAAAGATTCCGGTGCGGTCATCGAAATAGGACCGAATGTCTGGTCTCCGAAGTTTCTGTTGGGGATTGAGCCTACTTGGGGCAATGAGATTTTTAGGGTCCTGGCCTTTCTAAAGGTGATTTGTAGAGCATCTGGTAATGAGTTGGATAGGACTGGGTTCAACTTGAGCAGGTTCCAATGTTTACAGATGATACTTTTGATTTTTTTATGCTGGTCATTGTAACCTGTAATGAATCTATCTTGGTTGTGTTCCTGAGTGAATATATATGAGTTTGGAAGGGGGTGGGGCTAAATGTTTTTTGAATGATTCTTCAAGTAGTGCTTTGGGAAATCCTTTTTCCCGAAATTTGGTCATTAGTAGGTTACCATGTTTAATATAATCTTCATCTTTAGTGCAATTCCTACGTAATCTTCGGAATTGACCTCCCGGTATGTTCTTACGCCGTGACGGGTGGTGGCAGCTTGAATAATGCAAGTACGAGTTGCCACTCCTTGGTTTACAGTGGTTTTGTGAGACAATTTTTCTATCTTCATGTGAGAGCTCAAGGTCGAGAAAGATAAGCTTGTGGGGATCAATCACATGTGTGAAACCTAGGCCTAATTGGTTGTCATTACAGTAGGCCACAAAACTGTTCGGTGGATCCGCTCCAGATGATTATAATGTCGTCAATATAACAACCATAATAAATTATATGCTGGGTGTAGGGGTTTTGGTGCCAAATTGCTGACTCTTCCCAGTATCCCACCGTTATATTGGCATAACATGGGGCAACATTTGCCCCCATAGCAGTTCCTTGTAGCTGGAGATAAAATTTATTTAGGAAAGTGAAATAATTGTGTTTAAGGCAAAATTACGAATCGAGCTTACCGTGGATTGATGGAGAAATCTTTATTTAGAAAATATTGCAAGGCTCTTCATGAGGTATGGATGTGTATAGAGAACACACATCTAGAGAAGCCCACAAGTAACCATCTTCCCAGGTGTATTGTTGGAGGATGTCGATGAGTTGACTGGAATCCCTAATATATGCAGGGAGATTGGTAGCTATGGGTTGAAGAAATCGGTCAATATAGTGGGATAGGCCACTGATAAAACTATTGGTACTGGCCATTGGTACTTTTTTTTTTAAAAGTTTTTTTTTTTTTTCTCCAATTAGCTGTGGGCCCCTCCCCATTCCTTTAAATATCCATTGGTCCCATCACGTGACTTGACAAAGCGGCTATCGCAAAACATGTAGTCAGCGTGACGGGACCAGTCTTCCTCCACAGCCGCACTGTCAGAAAGTACCCCTGACCTTGTCCATCACAAAGACCGGCACACGCGGCCCGACGAGTGACGTCATCGCGGACCGCAATGCTGATCCTCCTCCACACCAGGGTCGTCCATCCGCACTGGACACACACACCCGGATAGCTGCAGCCACGCAGCTCACCTTCAAAGAGCCTCCATATCCCTGCCTGGCAGCACACCTCCATTGGCTCCTTCCATCCTCACCATCTCAGCCACACCACGCATCCAGTGTCAGACTGGAAGGGACCCCTCCATGTTGGTACACCCTGGCTCCCATGTGGCTCTCATGTGGTGACAGGCTACTTTCTGATGTAAGTGCTGCTTTTAACCTTTTTATCAATTTTATGAATTGTCAATAAATTTTAGACTTTTTCACAACGAACTTGGATTGTCCCAGAAACATTTGTCCTAAACATCAGTTAATCAGGTAACCCTCTGGATAACGACCCACAACCCACAGTATTGTTAAATATTAACATTGTTCACAACAACCATCATACCTGCTTGGAAGCGCCTTAAGGATTCCCCCTCCCCCTCCTTTTTTCTGTGTACACATCCATGCTTCATCCCCAGAGCACATCCAGGCAGCATACCCAGCAGGACAATTAACTTCCGGTCGCCAAATAATAATCTCTGTGATCAGCGCCTATCCTATGGTCTCTTTCAAGTATCCTAATATTACTTTTCAATATTTTTATTATGTTTTATAGAATAATACAATTGCATATGAAAAAGCTGGCTTTACAATTTATAAAGTGGGGAAAGACCCCTAAGCTTGCACCTATGGTATATCCACATAAGTAGTAAAATACGTTACATATTACAAAACGGAAAGAATAAGCAAAAGTAAGAGTTATTTATTAAGTACAAAGGGAAAGGGCCAGTCCCTCTGCCGACACCCCAAAGGGAACAAACTGTGTCCAAGGTCGGGCCCGGGGGGGGGGGGGGGGGGGGGG
>BLSH010321721.1:428764-445271 GCA_018402905.1 Glandirana rugosa | reverse complement strand
GGCCCCCCCCCCCCCCCCCCCGACAAAGATCACACAGAGTTAAATTACTCCTTTAAGTTTAGGATCAAACCATCATTACTTAATTTGTTTAAAAGTCGCAATTAGTATAATTCAACATAATATAAAGAATAAAAAAAGATATAGAGGTATGTAGATATGTGGGCTTTTTAAAGCCCATAAGTAAAATGCCTGAGAGTAAAAAAAAAAAAAAGAAAGAAAGAAGTAGAGAAAAGGAGGAAGTAGTAAAAGAGGAAGAAGAAGGATACCTATGTGGGAGATCGTAAACCAGTCCAATAAGAGGGAATTTTAGATAGGTCAGGGGGTATCTTAATGCACCTGGGGAAAGTGTCCTAATATTAAAAGTCAGCAGCTAGAGTATTTGTAGCTGCTGACTTTTTTAATTTTTTTCATGGGGGGTGGACAAGATCAAAAGTAATATACTGAGCTTACAAACCCTTCGGTGTGGTGGTTGTATTAGTTTTCTTTTTTCAAGATTCTCTTGCTTTACTTTTACCTTGTTATCTTGTCAGTAACATACTTCCTGTCCTAGGATGGCTACATAACATCTTGACATTATCTATGGTAGGAGCCATAGCTGTCACCCTTGACTGCTCTCCTGATATGAGCTACAAACATGTCCTTATCTCTTCATCTCCATTACATGGGAGTTTGCAGAAGATCGCTATAAAACAAGATAATCCTTGGTGCAGCTCACAGGAAGTGACAAGAACACTGCATTTCTGACAAGATCAACAAGTATTTTTTGTACTTTCTAAAAATAATCTTGGCTTTTAAAAACAAAAACAAATGCAGCTGACCCATCTAACTAGTAAGCTGCCATATAGTATATTTTGTTCTTGGATTTAGATGCCCTTTAAACCCTTTTAATTCCAGACTAAAACTACATGTGCATAGGGGCTGAAGCCATTTCCAATGAGTGACGAGATGAACTCATAAACACATTCTCCTGATAAACGAATAGCCTTAATGGACTTTGCTGTCATTGATAACTAAAGCTGTAATTGGTCTCATTTGCCTTTCATCTTCAAAATGTAGTGTCAGCTTCTACATTTACACTGTTTGGAATAGGAAAAAGAGTACGTTGTGATGCTGGGTACTATGAATTGCGATATGTTTGTGGTTTCGTATTGCTTTGTGTTTGGCCTGAATTTTAGCATAATACCACATAGAGAATTAAAAGGATCTGTAGCAATACTAGCAAATGTGTGCCCATTCATTGAATAGGCTGAAAATGGAAAAGCACATTATTTCAGCTGCGTAGAGTGCAGAAGTGGTGAGTAAAGTGGAGATATGTGGGAGAGATGATGAGAGCAGAGAGAGAAGGCGGCGGTCAGGCAAAATGATGAGGGTGGGGTTGATGTGCAGAAAGAGGAGGATGGGAATCAGCTGCAGTAGTGGGAACATGGCGGTGGTGGGGGGAATGGCATGAAGGTGCAGCAGTGGGAAGATTTTAGGCATGGTGGTCTGAAGAGGAATATAGGCACAGTGATGACGGCAGCACAGTGGTGGTGAGGGGGATGATTGCAGACTGTAACCCCAAATGCAGGCCTTCCAACCAGCAGCAGAGGTTGGGTGGGGTAGTTGATGGTGTCACCTACCAGGCCAGATATTATAATGCCTGTGAAAGCAGCAGCAGAAGCTGGGAGATCGGAAGATGGTGTGAGAAATTAGAATCTCCCAACACGTACTTACCTGCTGCAGAGACTGATATGAATGTACTTCCAGCTGGAAATGGCTGTTGTGGAAGGGCTGGTCTACATCTAAGTGTTGATGTTGCCACACATGTTCATTAGCAACTGAGTATTATTTACCTTCCTGCTGCTACTGCGAATATGCCAAGCATTGTTGCCATTTTGTCTGATCCCAAAGACTCTACACTACCCCTAGTGTAGACTTGATATTTAATTACAGGGCTGCTGATCTCCTCTAGTCTGCAGCAATCTTTGAAGGTACTGGCAATCAATTGCCAGTACAGGAAGTCTTCTGATAACTTATATGTGGCTCTACATTGCACATGATCTACTGAAGGGGGCTGCAAATAAGTTATTAGTGATGGGAGACTCACAGTGGCTAATTTCTGGTATGTGTGGAGTATCATTGGAGATTAGATGAGATCAGCAGAATTGTCATAACTACATGCTAGGCCAGGGTCCTGCTTCCTACGTATGCACAGAAGAACCCCAAAAAATTCTATAGGGTTTTACTGTACTTCTGCAGACAGCAGGAAGTAGAAGACACACCGGCCACAGGTAAACATTGCAGCAAAATGCTGGTGGACTGTGTGCTGGAGCTGCTTAATTTACAGCAGAGTAAGGGAGAGGCGAGTTGCATCAATACAGTAAGCGGGCAAGGAGGGGTAAACAAATGTTTAGAAAATGCTGTTTGAAAGTTCCCTTTTTCTTGAAGTTAATCAGTTATAAGGCAAATATATGTATTTTTCAATACATTGCATGACAATTCTTTTAACAATAAAAGCATTAAACTTCTTGAACTGTTTTTAAGCACATGTCAAACATATAATATAGCAGATGTCATTTAAAAAGCTTGAAGTTTCTTAAAACACATGGAAATCCCATACTTCCTGCCATTTTAGGAAGCCTCCTCCGAAGTCCTCATAGTCCTATTGCATGACCAGCAGTGCTGGTCAAAATTTTAAAGCACCATCCACCCCTATGCTGTTCCATTTCTGTGTGCTACTGCATTCAAGTTAATGTGTGTTGCATTAAATTAGCCATTTCATGAAGAAAGGGCTACCAATGCATAGCAATGGAAAAAACAAACAAAACAAACCTGCACTTTTTTTTGCCTCCCAAGACCCCATCACTGAACTCAACACCTCAGATACTGCACCTTTCTGCCAGCTCACAACTCTGAACCTGCATTTTCCACCACTCCCCTCTGTCACCTTTGCAGGGACATGCAAAGAGAAGAGTTTCTGGGCTCTCTGCCCAAGTCCTTTGCACTCTGCTGACATCCCCTCCTCTCTAGTGCAGCCTGTTGAGGCCAGTCAGTCTTTTCATTTTTGACGGCTTTCAACATATTGTGTGCATGAAGGTACACCCTTTTGGGCGGAAAGAGAGGGGATCCAAATGCTGAGATGCCCACTTAAGCCAAATTCACACTACACAACTTTTGTTGTTCGATTTCCTTTAGTTTTACCTTCAACTATGTAGTGTAAGGGTCAGCCGGATTGCATACAAATTTAAAGTGTTTAGGTTTGACCTCATATTATATGGATTTGATAAATCTAAAGGAAAACATCTAAAGAACATTGTATAGTGTGTAGCCATCTTAACTCTATTACTTTGTAAACTTTCCAGTGCAGCAGCTATTTTCTATAAGCCCAACATCCAAATGCATCCGTTATATCTTTTACATTCAGGCTGGATTTACACTGTTTCATGTATATGCTGTGCACATGGTAATGCTCACACACAATATTAATGGACGTTAATGGGCCCATAGAGTTTTTTGCTTTAAATTTCACACTACACTGCACCACATAGATGTGAATCAGGCAAATAGGAAAAAAAAGATTTTTAGTTATTGTGCATGTTCATGCAGGAATTGCAAGACCTTTGTTTCTCCCTCCTGAATTATTGTTTTGAACATGTATCAGGCTGAAATTAAGAAGGGAACTAAAACTCCATTTTACTTTCTGTATGTTTGTTGCATCTGGAGCCCAATGGTAGGCAGCCTATGCGGCCTTTGTCGGTTGCCCACAGTAAATATTTCAGATTCCCAGACTGTTGGAAATTGTACTACTAAAAACACATTTTTGGTCCCAAAAATGTGTGAGAAGCTTGTGGCTTCAGAGAAAAAACTGGAACATACCTGACCTATCCTACAGATTATCCAGCCTATGTATAACCAACTTGGTTCACTGTGTTATATTCACAGGAAAAATTGATTCGGTTATGCTGGCTATTCAGAGAACTATGCATAGGCTGTTATGGCCAACTTTAAATGTCACTTACAATATTGTTTGGGTCCCACCGTATATTCCACACAAGGTTCCTATACCTTTTAGACAGTTTGCACTGATTTAGACTGAATCTGCTCATATTTAAAACAGTCTTGTGAATTATATCAAACAGGCAGGGTATAAAATATGGTTGTTCTATAGTAGATCAGAGACATAAGAATTTATAAAGCTGGGTAGGTCTTTACCATGCTTTCCTCCTTGTGCTGGTTTTACCACAGTATAGGCTTCTAAAAGCAATGACTTCATAAACAGGTTCAGTGTAGTGGTAGCCCTGGCTTGCCTAACAGTGCACATGTTTATTGAACTCTTGAGTACCAGCATGCATAGAATAGTTTATTGCCTCTCTTTTCTTTTAAACATCTGCAAAAAGGTATGATTTATAAATGCTAAACATGGATGAACATGCCAAGATTGTGGCTTTGGGTTGCTTTATTGTGGTGGTTGAGTTAGATATTGGTTGTCAAAAGAGGTATTAAAGCACTCTGGTTGGTGCGTTTAGCTTATCTATAAATGTGATAATTGAAAGTCACTTGGAGGACATTGATGCTTTATGTGCTTCCTTATCAGTGTTACTTGAAAAGTTAATGTCTGCTAATAAGATGGCAATTGTGACAAAACATGAATGACGGGTTCCTTAAAAGTCCTGCACTTAATAAAACTCTTTTAAACACCAATAAATGAACTAATGGTGTAGCTTAATGGCCCTCCACATGTATCATGCATTTATTTGACTTGCATTTTTACTGATTCCGAATAATGAAGGTCAGCTATTAGTAAAATGTAATTGTACAGCCATATGCAGCATACTGCACAGGGTTATTTTCATTATGTGTTTTTATGTGTGTATGTGTATATATAAATGTGCATGTTTATGTGCATTCATGTATAAGTAGCCATATAACTGTATAATGGGACCATTTTATTAGTCTTCAATCCCTAAGAAAGTTGCAGATGTGAGCCAGACACTTTGAGCAAGGACATTCTCATATTTCCAGTCTACGGAGTTGTTGCAACAGAGTTTTTGAAGTATTTTAAATATGTAATCTTAAGACATTTCATGCCATGGGTTAAATATATATTACTTTGTTGTTTTTTTTTTTTTTTCGATCTAGTTTTCTGACATTTAATATTCCTTCTTTTTATGAGCTTCCATGTTAACCCAAACAAAATTATCCCGGGCCTAGGAATCCATGGCAGTGCTTGCAGGTCGGTTCAAATGGGTGACCTGTAATGTGCCCTCATGTAGCTTACCATCCCTGGGTGTTATCATAGTATAGGAGGCCAGGCTGTGAAATGTAGAGTTACTAGCCTGTCTTTTGTAGTATTGTACACAGTGCACAGATTTTCATCAGGCAGCGGGTCTTTAGGCTTTGCAATTACTCAACACCAACTGGCAGAGCGAAACCTCCCAAAACTATTTAACATAGTACTCACATGGGGCATCATTGATATTTGGGTTAAGGTGCGTGTTTCTGCTTGTAATTACTAGATATCATTACTAGATAGTGTACCCCTTCAAATGTAATACAAGCATATTTGAATGGTTCTGTCAGCGTATAAAAACCCAAGACAGTTGTTGGATCATTGAACTTTGAACTATTACAGAAAGCAGTTTAACGCTCAGTCAGATACATTTGCAGTTGATTTGTAGCTAAAGATATCTCTGTATGATGTAGCTTTGTAAGTGTTTATAAGCTGTTACCTTGAGAAATACCATACATACTTTCTTAAAGGCATTGTTATCAGTACCAGCTTCCATTTGTCTCTCTCAGGAGGACTCAGGCATTTTTCTAAAGCCTCAAAGCCTTCTCCAACTCACTAAATTTTATCCAAGGGAAGTTATTATCCTCAGATGTCGGATGACATTATCCTGTTACAGAGCTGCCTTTCCCAGCACCATGAGAAAAAGATAGCCCTTAATAATTCTTGTCTTAGAGTGATGGAGAGTATGGATTATTTTAGTTTTGCACTGTCTGGCCTGAGAACCCTGTTGAATATGATTGTCTTGAAGGGAAAACCCATAGGTGTTGTATATAAAATTGTCTGGAGTAATCATAGTCTCTGTTTCCCAAACAACCAACAAGTTTTTAATTTAGATGTATCTAATGTAGAGCAGGAAGGGATAGAGAGGGGTGGGCTTTATAGTAGAGTAGAGAATTTTAAAGTTCTTTCATTGATCCCTTTCAGGAATCACGTGCTGCCTGATTGCCTACAAAAACAGTCCACCAAGTGATATTATAGTTATGGAGTTTGGTGGGCTTAGGCAGTCCTGTTTTTTCCTTGTTAAAGGGTTTTATTGATTTTACAAGGTTAAACATAACAGAAATGTTAAATCAGTATAATAGACAGTCGGAATGAAGTTTAGCAAGACATGTATGCTAGTTGGTAAACAAAACAGACAGTGTGGAACATGTCTCGCAGTAGTGTAGGGTTGTAGGAGGACACAGGAGAGGTTAGGTTTGTGGGCAAAGCCGAAAGGAGCTATTGTAGGTAAACAAAGGAAAAGGCTGTGTCCTATGATACAGAGAAAACTTCAAAACCATAGGAGAGAAAGGAAAAGAAAAGCAAGATTAGAGAGAGAGGGAATATAGAGGAGAGGAAGTCCACAGGGTTGACCTGGGAGTCGTCGTGAGGTGGTGTACTGGGAGCAACTCAATATCAGCTACCACGGCAAGAGGACAGTGTCATCAAAGGTTGATGGTATGGCAGTCCTGTTTTTTTCATATCCAGATTGTGTAGGAGAAAAAAAGGGAGTGCTTCATTAATGGTTTGGAGTTCAAAAAAAAATTCCACCTCATAAACATTAGAGAAAACTGACCAATGCATTTTAATGGCTGGAGTCCTATGGTACAATGTTACAAAAACCAGTTATGTAACGTTCAGCAAAAGCTAGAAACAATAGTAAAAAGACATGTTGTTCCTGCAAGGGTATTTCAACAGACAGTTACAACATGGTTTCTCTCAAAAACGCCTAGCTTGGCTCTTTCATGTAAAAGAGCTGCCCACCAGAGCTTACTGCATTCTGTATTATGGAGTTCCCTTCACACCACAAGTTCCAACTAATTTTGGATCCAACTCTTCCCATCTGCACAGTGAGATCTCCATTGCTTGTACAATAAATTACTTCGGTGGAGACGAGCTAACAGCTGAGATGTGATTGTGACGTGTGGAGCCTTACCTTAGCTGGAGTGGCATGTAAAATATTAAACATTGAGCCAGACCTCCATAATTGTTCCTGTCTGCCTGGGAGGTTTTTTAACCATTCAATTTTTGAGTGTTACAGCACTTCTTATTTCAGTCATATAATATAGCATAAATAAATAATCCAACAGCCAGAATGAGAACACGCAATCCATATTGCATAATAGCCCCTAAAGGGGTGCAATAATACAGGAGCCCAAGCAGAGATCTCTCCGATAGACTAGTTGCGAAATACACTTATCGGCCACTTTATTAGGTACACCTTGCTAGTACCAGGTTGGACCCCCTTTTGCCTTCAGAACTACTTTAATTCTTCGTGGCATGGATTCAACAAGATGTTGGAAACATTCCTCAGAGATTTTGGTCCATATTGACATGATAACATCACACTATTCTGCTGTAAGTAGCCATCAGAAGATGGGTACACTGTAGTCCTAAAGGGATGGACATGGTCAACAACAATACTCAGGTTGGCCGTGGCATTTAAACAATGCTCAATTGGTACTAAGGGGCCCAAACTATGCCAAGAAAATATCCCCCACACCATTACACCACCACCACCAGCCTGAACCGTTGATACAAGGCAGGGTGGATCCATGCTTTCATATTGTTTAGGCAAATTCTGACCCTACCATCTGAATGTCACAGCTGAAATCGAGACTCATCAGACCAGGCAATGTTTTTCCAATCTTCCATTGTCCAATTTTAGTTAGCCTGTGTGAATTGTAGTCTCAGTTTCCTGTTCTTAGCTGACAGGAGTGGCACTCGGTTTGGTTTTCTTTTGTTGTAGCTCATCTGGCTCAAGGTTTGATGTATTGTGTGTTCAGAGATGGTATTCTGCATATCTTGGTTGTAACGAGTGGTTATTTGAGTTACTGTTACCTTTCTATCATCTCGAACCAGTCTGCCCATCCTCCTGACCTCTGACATCAACAAGGCATTTTCCTCCACACAACTGCTGCTCATTGGATATTTTCTCTTTTTCAGTCCATTCTCTGTAAATCCTTGAGATGGTTGTGCGTGAAAATCCAAGTAGATCAGCAGTTTTTGAAATACTCAGACCAACCCGCCTGACACCAACAACCATGCCACGTTCAAAGGCACTTAAATCCCCTTTCTTCCCCATTCTGATGCTCAGTTTGAATTTCAGCAAGTCCTCTTCACCACGTATACATGCCAAAATATATTGAGTTGCTGCCATGTGATTGGCTGATTAGCAATTTGTGTTAGCAAGCAATTGAACAGGTGTATCTAATAAAGAGGTTGTTGAGTGTATGTGAAATTGCCGCTTTGTTTAACCTGCTTCTTACCCAAAACTGAAAAGATAATTATGTGGATTGACCATAAATATTGTTAAAAATTAGGAGTTATGAAATTACTAAAAATTACTAGTTAACACTGTTAATAATATTGCTTGGCATGAGGAGAGTTTCTAATAAGCAAATGCAATACAAGATTACGTCAAAGATTGTGTGCCTATTACAATTTTTTTACTGTATTCGATGTGCCCATGCCCCAGCAAATGTAGAATGGGGAAAGTGGAATAATTTATCTGATCATCTGTGAAGTGGAACAATTGCCAATCTAACTTCTCCACTAGAGTCCTAACAAATGCATGTGGTCACCAAAAAAATCGATTTTGTATAAATGGCTATATCAATTCTAAAATACTAAGTGTGGTTATGTGGTCCTCTTAGAATCAAGTTGTGAATTGCAGCATTCTACTTCAAAGGTAAGGTTACATAAAACCATGTGGTGCCTAGGAACCCCTTGGCCTGTATGTATTCAACTTACAAGTCTAAACTTATCATGGCACATACCCCTGACATTCTCTCAATGCAGTCTGCTCTATATCAGTTGCCAAGGCATCTGCCTTGCATCGTGGGTTGCTGAGAAGTGTTCCAGAGCTGTGGCTTAGAACGCAAGGTCCACTGCTGAATGTGCCTTTTTGGGGCTTACACCAAAAACCTCTAGTTGACTGGTAGAAGTAATTGCTCTTTGAGAGCAGTAGTAATTAAACTTGAAGGTGTGTATGACAGGTTCACTTTAAATGGCATTAAATGGCATTCCCTTATCTGCTTTCAACATTACTGTGTAGTAACATATATTTGCCAACTCTTGTAACCGTAGATAGACTTGCGTCCATTTGTTCAATTCAGCTTTCTAGATACAGTGATGTATAAAAAGTATTACCCTGTATGGCCACACCGTGATACCAGGTTTCACCAAACAGAAATTTTAAAAAAAACACATACACATGCAGATTAGAATTAAAGCCCACCCCCTAATTTTTTACATTTTCAGTATTCATAAATTAATTCCAGGTGTCTTCTGGCTTGTCACATGATGAGTGGGGTCTTTCCTTCATCATCAGTGGTGGGTGGTCCTCAGTGACGCAAAGAATGGTGTTCACGTTGTGACATATGAGCGCAATTCCCTCCAGCATTCTTCTATGAACTGCATGATGAGTCAGCCTTGGTCTGGGGTTGTGCTCATGACAGCATGGGCTCATAGGAAGTGGGTGTAATGACGTACATACACTATATTACCAAAAGTATTGGGACACCTGCCTTTACACGCACATGAACTTTAATGACATCTGAGTCTTATTGAGTTGAGGTCAGGACTCTGTGCAGGCCAATCAAGTTCCTCCACCCCAAACTCGCTCACCCTTGTCTTTATGGATCTTGTTTATACACTGGTGCGCAGTCATGTTGGAACAGGAAGGGGCCATCTCCAAACTGTTAGTTGGGAGCATGAAATTGTCCAAAATGTCTTGTATGCTGATGCATAAGAGTTCCCTTCACTGGAACGAAGGGGTCAAGTTCAACCCCTGAAAAACAACCCAACACCATAATCCCTCCTCTACCAAATGATTTGGACCAGTGCACTAAGCAAGGTCCATAAAGACATAGATGCGCGAGTTTGGGGTGGATGAACTTGACTGGCCTGCACAGAGTCCTGACCTCAACCCGACAGAACACCTTTGGAATGAATTAGAGCGGAGA
This sequence comes from Glandirana rugosa, assembly GCA_018402905.1. Classification (NCBI taxonomy): domain Eukaryota; kingdom Metazoa; phylum Chordata; class Amphibia; order Anura; family Ranidae; genus Glandirana; species Glandirana rugosa. The sequence continues at coordinate 435,056 of BLSH010321721.1, read as the reverse complement.
CTGGGAGCCAGGCCTTCTCGTCCACACCAGTGCCTGACCTCACAAATGCTTTCTGGAAGAATGGTCAAACATTCCCATAGACACTCCTAAACCTTGTGGACAGCCTTCCCAGAAGAGCTGTAGCTGTTATAGCTGCAAAGGGTGGGCCAACTCAATATTGAACCCTACAGACTAACACTGGGATGGCATTAAAATTCATGTGTGTGTAAAGGCAGGAGTCCCAGTACTTTTGGAAAAACAGAAGAGGACTGACAGTAAGTGGCTGGAGTAGGAAACAAAGGGAAGCACTGGAGTGTGGAGAGGTTGATGAGTAGTGATTCTTATGCTACTTTTTACCCCAGGGGGTCAAAGGACTGGGGGGATATAAAGCCCATTAGGTGAATGTGGGGTTTAATCTACTGAAACATAGGAGAAAAGAACTGTCTAGGATGCAATAAATAGTAAGCAATATTGACAGTTCTTGTTTCAGAGTCTTTCAGTAATAGCTTTGAAGTCTGTGATGAACATTTATAGACATAAGCGGTTCATCAGTATAAAAAAGTAATTAGTGTAGGCAGTAAACATATCCACATGTCTTTGTGGAAGCCTTTCAGTTACTCTAAGACTGTTGTACAAATTTTGGCATTGTTCACCGCTATTGTGTCTTCCTAAAAATCCATCGTTCTGAAATTCCTATTTAAGGAAGTCTGCTGGTTCAAGCTGTCATGCATGTTGAGTGCTTCACCACTTATGTTGCTGCTGTAGTTTTAATGTGGCATATTGCCTTTTTTTCAAACTCAGAGTTGTGTTATTGAGCTCTTCGACCACACACACGCAGTATAGTCTCCAGCCACTTAAGCATGTAAACAGTCTGGCTGTCTTACAGGGTAAAATAGAAATATATCTATATTTTTTTTCTCTGCGCTAGCATGATTAGCACATTAGGATGGTTCAGCATAGTTTGCTGTGCAACTGTGTCAACATGATTTTGGCTTACTTATAACAAGTCTGGAAAAAATATCACTTTATGTCTGCTTTATAGAAAAAGTTAAAATGCCTTTCCTAATATCATTAATGGCTAAACCTGTCCAGTAAATATTACTTCTTATCACATAAGATAGAATGACATCTTGTTAAAGTTATGATTTTAAGCTCTGTTTAGTCTTCTTTTACAATTGTAAAGATAGACAGTACTTGAATGTATGATGAAACTTTGATTTTTTTTTGTGGTTAAATGTGTAGAACAGCCTTTCTCAACCTTTTCAACATTGAGGAACCCTTAAAATAATTCTCCGGTCTTGGGGAACCCCTGCTAAAAATTAAGTATATACAACTCATGATACATTAGTGTGATGGTCAATGGGAAGAATGCTCCTTACACTTGCGGTCATTGGGAAGAATTACCCCCCTACAGATAGCTAAAAAGATCAATGATGTCATTTGGAATTTATCGGAGAGGTAGAAATTGACCATTGCTCAAGGAACCCCTAGCAACCTCTGGAGGAACCCTAGGGTTCCACGGAACCCTGGTTGAGTAACCCTGGTGTAGAATATATATATTTTTTAAAGTAACCTCTTGCGTTACTTATTATTTTATTTTTATATGCGCTGTTTCTACAGCATAGGACTACAGAGCACTCCTCTCATGGGAACTTACATAAGTAAAGACCTATTGGCCCCAATGCAAATATTTGATGACACTCCCTCCGAGGCCCCCTTGTGTCCTTCATAAAGGGAGACTCCGTATTTTTTCACTGCATGTTTCCTTATAATTAAAGGGGCTCAAAGGGCAAAGTAATGTTGGTAAGTAATGTGTGATTCTCTATAGTCACATGGGCTGCTCGGGTGTGATGGGGAGGAAATTATCAGTGTAGAAACTCACTGAAAACTGAGCATGTGCAAAGTTGCCATCACAGCTGCAAAGTCCCTAGCTGAATTGGGGACATGAACAGAAAGTGGTGATAGAGAGCACCAGGATCAACCAGGTATTTTGCAGAATACAGAAAATGAATCTCATAGTCACTGAGTATGAACAGCATGTAATACACTATTTATTGATAGTCTTATATGATGTGGGTTTAGTGATACTTTAAGCTCTAACAAGCAGGGCCCTCTGATTCCTCCTGTATTGTCTGCCATCATGTTGTAAAGTGCTGCACAAACTGTTGGCGCTATATAATCATGAATAATAATAACTTAAAGTGGAAATTCACCCTAATACTAAAATCTCTAAATCTACAGGCTACCACAATGTAAGACCAACCCATCTAGCCCTGTAAAGAAGAAATAGCTATACATACCTTTTCTGAAGCTGATCTGGTCCGGTCTCCAGCAGCAGAAGCTCTGCAGTGGAGACAGTCGTCAACGGCTGGGAAATGCCTGGGAACTGACGTCACCCATAGAGTTACTATGGGGCTTCCATTGTCAGCTGCCTCCTCTCCACACACCTACACAGAAGCCGATGCTGACTGCGTGGGACCCAATCAGATTGGCTTCAGAAAAGGTATGCATAGCGATTTCTTCTTCTTTACAGGGCTAGATAGGTTAGTCTTAGATTGTGGATGCCTGTAGAGATAGAGATTTTAGTATCATGGTGAACTTCTACTTTAAGTTATTATTATTATTATTCATGATTATATAGCACCAACAGTTTGTGCAGCACTTTACAATATGATGGCAGACAATACAGGAGGAATCAGAGGGCCCTGCTTCTTAGAGCTTAAAGTATTACATTGATCAGTGCTAAAACACAGTGTATTAGTTAGAGGCAGGATAGGCTTCTTTAACCACTTTCCGACCGGCCTATAGACAAATGACGGCTGGGTGGTGGTTTCGTTATCCTGACTGGACGTCCATTGACGTCTTTCAGGGTAACCTGCGATTGTACGCCCCTTGGGTCGCGCATCGCTGCGATCGGTGGTGTGGTGTGTCAGTCTGACCCACTGCATTACCGATCTCGGTAAAGAGCTTCCATCAGAAGCTTTTTACCACATGATCAGCTGTGACCAATCACGGCTGATCACAGTGTAAACAGGAAGAGCCGTTTATCAGCTTTTCCTCTACTCGTGTCTGCAGATCAGTGGCTCACCTGACGGGGGGGGTCTGCGTTGAATGTTTATCAGCACAGCGCCCCTAGGATCGCCAGCCAGGACCATCAGGTACCACCAGAGAGAAGCCCACCCAGGACCACCAGGGAGATGACCAGGGAGCCCATCCTGACTACCAGAGAGCCCACTCTAGACCACTAGGACAATGCCCAACATGGATGGCACTCTGTGCCAATTTCATATGCTACCCAGGACCACCAGGGAATGACAACCTGACAGTGCAATCTGTCATTGCCACCCACCAATGCCACCTACCAGTGCCACCAGTGCCACCTATCAGAGCTCAATGCCCATCAGTGCCGCCTATGAGTGCCTATCAGTTCCCATCAGTGCTGCATATCAGTGCAGCTTATCAGTGCCGTCAGTGCTGCTTATCAGTGCCGCCTATCAGTGCTGCATACAAGTGCCTCATCATCAGTGCCCGTCAGTGCCACGTCATCAGTGCCAGTCAGTATTACTTCATCAGTGCCTGTCAGTGTAGCCTCATCAGTGCCCATCAGTGATGGAGAAAATTATTATTGTTATTATTATACAGGATTTATATAGCGCCGACAGTTTGCGCAGCGCTTTACAATATTAGGGCAGACAGTACAATTACAATACAATTCAATGCAGGAGGAATCAGAGGGCCCTGCTCGTTAGAGCTTACAATCTAGAAGGGAGGGTTAAATGATACGAAAGGGCAATAACTGCGGGGGATGAGCTGATTGAGAAAATAAGGAGTGTAGTTGTTATGTGCTGGCAGGATAGGCTTCCCTGAAGAGAAAAGTTTTCAACGATCGCCTGAGGGTGGATAGATTTGGGGACAGTCTGACAGATTGGGGTAGGGATTTCCAGAGGGTGGGAGAGGCTCGGGAGAAATCTTGGAGGCGAGTATGAGAGGTGGTGATGAGGGAGCTGGACAACAGGAAGTCTTGGAAGGAGCGAAGAGGAAGGTTTTGTTGGTATTTTGAGACTAGGCTGGTGATGTAGCTGGGAGCAGAGTTGTGGATGGCTTTGTAGCTGATTGTTAGTATTCTGAATTTAATTAGTTGGGCGAGTGGCAGCCAATGGAGGGAATGGCAGAGAGGGGTGGCAGACGCTGAACGTTTTGTAAGGTGGATGAGTCTGGCAGCAGCATTCATGATGGACTGGAGGGGGGATAGTCTATTTAAAGGTAGGCCAGTGAGGAGGGAGTTGCAGTAGTGGAGGTGAGAGATGACCAGGGAGTGAATCAAGAGCTTTGTGGTTTCATTGGTTAGGAAGGGACGTATTTTAGAGATGTTGCGGAGATTGAGGCGGCAAGCTTTAGAAAGTGATTGGATGTGGGGCCAAAAGGAGTGTTCAGAATCCAGGATAACACTAAGCACCCTAACATGTGGGGATGAGTGGATGGTTGTGCCATTGCTCTTGACAGAGAAGTCGGGGGAAACGGCACGTGGGGGAGGAATTATTATGAGTTCAGTTTTAGACAAGTTGAGTTTGAGGAAGTGGTGTGACATCCAGGCAGATATGTCTGTTAATAAGTTAGTGATGCGTGAGGAGACTGATGGAGTGAGTTGGGGGGGCGGAGAGGTAGATTTGGGTGTCGTCAGCATAAAAATGATATTGAAAGCCGTGGGAGGCTATCAGCCGGCCCAGGGAATAGGTGTATATTGAAAATAAGAGAGGCCCAAGAACAGAACCTTGGGGGACTCCAACAGAGAAAGAAAGAGGAGAGGAGGTAGAATTGTACGTTACACTGAAGGTGCGATGGGATAGGTAGGACGAGAGCCACTGAAGAGCACAGTCACGGAGACGAGGGAGTAGAGTTTTTTGAGGAGGAGGGGGTGGTCAACAGTGTCAAAGGCAGCCGAAAGGTCCAGGAGTAGGAGTACAGAGTAGTGTCCATTGATTTTTGCGGTTAGTAGGTAATTTGTGAGTTTAAGAAGGGCAGTTTCTGTGGAGTGTTGGGGGCGAAATCCAGATTGAAGGGGGTCCAGAAGGTTGTTCTTAACAAGGTGGTGACTCAGTTGGTTGTAGACTAGGCGTTCAAGGAGTTTGGAGGAAAAGGGGAGCAAGGAGATAGGGCGCAGATTGTTAAGATCAGTAGGGTCCAGGGATGTCTTTTTGAGTATGGGGTGACCAGTGCATATTTTAGAGCACTGGGGAAGACGCCAGAAGAGAGGGAGAGATTGAAGATGTGAGTTAGATAGGATAAAGTCAGAGGGTGAGTGTAGCATTTGAGAGGGAATAGGGTCCAGTGGACAGGTAGTTAGGTGGGCGTTAGAAAGGAGTTTAGCAACCTTGTTAATAGTAGCAGGTTTGAATATGGATAATGTCGATTGTGCTTGTTGACATGGGGTGTTAACTGGGGAAGATGCCTGCAGAGTGGAAATTTCTTCACAAATTATGTCAATCTTGCTTTTGAAGTGATTAGCAATCTCCTGGGCAGTGAGTGTGTTAGTGGGTGGAAGTGGGGGAGGACAAAGTATGGAGTTGAAGGTAGAGAACAGTTGACGGGGACTAAATGAGAAGGTGTTAATAAGAGTGGTAAAATAGGTCTGCTTGGCTGTGTGGAGACGAGAATTGTATTTATGGAGGGCAGATTTGTATAGGTTGTAGTCTTTGAAAGACTTAGTCTTGTGCCACATACGCTCAAGGGCGCAGCTACGCTTTTTGAGGTTTCTGGTGTCATCTGTTTGCCAGGGTTGTATGGGTCGAGGCTTGATTTTGTGTGTGGTAAAGGGAGCTAGCTCATCCAGGGTGGGGAACAGGGATTTATTGTAGATGGCAGTGGCTTGGTTGGGGCAGGACAGGGGTGAGATGTTTTCATAGAGGTGGTCAGTAGCAGAATAGAGGAGAGAAGTGTTGAGTTGGTGAAGGTACGTTGAAGAAGTTGTTAGGTAAAGGGGAGAGGCTGGTGGTGGAATAATCAAAGAGAGAGAGGGACAGAACGTGGTGGGAGGGGGAGGTTAGTGGAGTGGCAGTGGGCATCTTTGGAAGTGGTTGAGTTGTGAAGAGAGGAGATAAGACGATGACTGGTGGAGATACTTTTGTAGAGTGGGGACAGGACGGGGTTGGTTCGGTGACGGTAGATGTTATTTAGGGACAAGGGGTGGGACCTACTCGATCGAGGGAAATGGTGTGTGTTTTAGTTCGGAGCTGGGTATGTTGGGACCGTTTGTCTACTGTGGTCTTTGGAGTTTTTCGCATCGACGCGGGAACTCGCATACACCGTGTTCTGA
>BLSH010321721.1:396547-425074 GCA_018402905.1 Glandirana rugosa | reverse complement strand
CCTTTTTTAGAACCCCCTTTCACATTGCAGTCCCCAACCACCCCTCCCCCTTCACATTCCTGTCCTCACCCCTTTTTGTAGAACCCCGTTCTCCTTTAAAGCACTCCCTCCACTTTCCTGTCCTCACCTCCCTTTTATATCACCACCTCTTCATATTACAGTTTCTGACCCCCCTTTACAGCACCTTCAGCTTCCTCCGTCCTTCAAAACAGTAACAGAGCCCTCTTCCTTGTTCTACCTTACACAGGGCGGAGGGCGGGAGGCATAGGTGTGCGAAGCCTATTGCATTATGATGTGCACTCAAAGCTCAAACACACGTGTGCAGTAGCGCAGTGGATGGTGTCAGTAGGAATGAGGTTGGTGTCAGTAGGAATGAGGTTGGTGTCAGTAGTTTTTTGTTTTTATTTTAATTTGTTATTGCTTACAATTTTATTTATTTATTTTTTTTTTATAAGGGGCTTTGGTGAAATAGCAAAGTAAGGGCTGAGGACAGAGATTCCCCAGTTTCTTTTCTGTAGCCTCAGCTGCCATGGGGGTAGGGGCATTCAGCAGGGGAAATCTGCATCACACAGGTTGATTAGGTGTGCCCAGGCACACCCTGCTCAACATGTGCGCACGCCTATGGCGGGAGGCTCAGCAGATGACATCAGAAGCGGCTGACATTGGAAGCGATGGACGAAGGGTTGGAGTTGCCCCATTTAACTGATTGGTTGCTAGAATGTAGAGTGGTATTAGCAACCAATTACAAGGGAAGTAAGGGTGGTCCCGCGGTGGGTAAGTGGAACTGCTGCCCCTACTTGTATAACACCACGGGTGGGTATGGAGCTGTTCCCAGTGTGGTATGTATACCTTATAGGGGTATGCCTATTTATACTACTCGTGTGATAACAACCAATATATTTGAAGTGATTGGTGCAAACAATATATGTACCTTAATTAGAAAACATACAATCCTGTAAAAAGAATGTCATGAAATAAAGTGCCTGTTGCTTTAAATAATTAGATTGAGACAAATAAAATACATAAAGTACCTGGTGTTTAAATCAATTCATAGTAAAAAATGCATGTTATCACATATACAAAAAGTCCATATGGTGACCAGTGTTTGAAATGTGGAACATTTTAAAGTGGTTGTAAAGTCTTGTTTTTTTCTCTATAAAAATAACAAACATGTTATACGTACCTGCTCTGTGCAGTGGTTTTGCACAGAGCAGCCTGGATCCTCCTCTTCTCGGGTCCCTCTTCGGCTCTCATGGCCTCTCCCTGCTGTTGAGTGCCCCCACAGCAAGCAGCTTGCTATGGGGACATCTGAGCCGAGTCACAGCTCCCTGTGTCCATTTAGACACAGAGCCCCAGTTCGGCTTCACCCCCCTCTCCTGATTGGTCAACTGATTTTTATTGACAGCAGTGGGAGCCAATGTCACCGCTGCTGTGTCTCAGCCAATCAGGAGGGGAGGCTGAGGCAGTCGTGCACATCGCTGGATAGAGATGGGGCTCAGGTAAGTATTAGTGGGGGCTGAGGGGGGCTGTTGCACACAGAAGGCTTTTTTATTTTAATGCATAGAGTGCATTAAAATAAAAAAACCTTCCGACTTTACAATCACTTTAAATTCTTTCAGGATGTTATTAATGGAAGTGTTTCCTAGACCAGTGACAACTGCTCCTGTCATTTCCTGTCCTGCTGTCATAGACCAGGAAGTAATGTAAAATCTCCCAAATTGAGTCCATCATCGAGCTATAACAACATGGCAGTTTGAGCTGCATTGGGCTGTAAATCACCTCTTATATTTTAAATTAAGTATACAATTCTATATGATTTACTCAAGCTTAGGATTGCTGCTGCACATATTATAGCACAGCAATGCATTTCAAAGGAAATCCCAAGGTGACAATAGAAGTAAAGGGCAAGAAGGTGTTAAGCAATGTTTCTCTTCGCTTCCGATATTTAAAAAAAATCACAAACAGATCCTGACAGTGGGAAGCTAAGGGGTAGATAAGGGACTTGTGAAAAGTCACTTGGGACCTGAGAATGATATAGACCAGAGTTGTAATCACAAAAGGAACCTTGTGTTAATTACACACCAATATTATTTGTTTAGCGATTAGAAATAAAAATAGAATTTCTATATTTTTCAGCTATGTCTGCCTCATTCATTACAGAGTGGTGATTTAAGGAGCTTAATCTTGCTTAGGCTGACAGTTGTTTTTACACTGCTTGGAAATACCATTTCTTGTGAGTTATTGCTTGATGACTTGCTATTCTATAAAGTATTCAATAGGGAGCTCTGTATGGCATTTAACATTGAAATAACCTTTCACTAGCTGCTTGGCTGGCAAAATGTTTATCGTGTTTTTAAAATGTTTACTGTCCCAGTTATTTGTGCGGAAAATTAAAATATCATCTATACTTATTATGTAATTTATTGCTGTTTGTTATTCTCTGAATAGATTGGGTGACCTTATTAATTATTTTTATGGAATGTTCAATGCTTTGTGATTAGACACAAGAGAGAAATACTTATAATAAACTGAAAGCATATTACGGGCACTATGACAATGAAGATTACAAGTAATTGCAATTACAGAAGACATCAGTGCCAGGTTTTTGGCTCCTGCTATGATCACATGGCTCCCATTTCATACTCCAATCTGGTTACGAAATAAGCCTTTAACAAAAAAAATCAGAGTGCAATCACAATTAGCTTTAGTAGAATGTACCAGCAACTCTATTTGAATTCTCCTTTCCTATGTACAGCATATGACAAGCCATACAAAGGAAAAAAAACAGTGGGACATACAGTGAGGGAAAAAAGTATTTGACCCCTTGCTGATTTTGTACGTTTGCCCACTGACAAGGAAATAATCAGTCTATAATTTTACTGGTAGGTTTATTTTAACAGTGAGAGACAGAATAACAACCAAAAAATACAGAAAAACTCATTTAAAAATAGTTATAAATTGATTTGCATTTTAATTAGTGAAATAAGTATTTGACCTCTTTGCAAAACATGACTTAGTACTTGGTGGCAAAACCCTTGTTGGCAATCACAGAGGTCAGATGTTTCTTGTAGTTGGCCACCAGGTTTGCACACATCTCAGGAGGGATTTGTCCCACTCCTCTTTGCAGATCCTCTCCAAGTCATTAAGGTTTCAAGGCTGATGTATGGTAACTCGAACCTTCAGCTCCCTCCACATATTTTCTATGGCTATGCCACTCAAGAACCTTACTGTGCTTCTTCTTGAGCCACTCCTTTGTTGCCTTGGCTGTGCGTTTTGGGTCATTGTCATGCTGGAATACCCATCCATGACCCAGTTTCAATGCCCTGGCTGAGGGAAGGAGATTCTCATCCAAGATTTGATGGTACATGGCCCCGTCCATCGTCCCTTTTGATGAGGTAAAGTTGCCCTGTTCCCTTAGCAGAAAAACACCCCCAAAGCATAATGTTTCCACCTTCATGTTTGACAGTGTGGATGGTGTTTTTGGGGTCATAGGCAGCATCCCTCCTCCTCCAAACGCGGCGAGTTGAGTTGATGGCAAAGAGCTTGATTTTGGTCTCATCTGACCACAACACTTTCACCCAGTTCTCCTCTTAATCTTTCAGATGTTCATTAGCAAACTTCAGACGGGCCTGTACAAGTGCTTTCTTGAGCAGGGGGACCTTGCAGGCACTGCAGGATTTCACTCCTGGACGGTGTAGTGTGTTACCAGTTGTTTTCTTGGTGACTATGGTCCCAGCTGCCTTAAGATCATTGACAAGATTCTCCCGTGTAGTTCTGGGCTGATTCCTCACCGTTCTTATGATCATTGAAACTCCACAAGGTGAGATCTTGCATGGAGCTCCAGACCAAGGGAGATTGACAGTTTTTTGTGTTTCTTCCATTTGTGAGTAATCGCACCAACTGTTGTCACCCTCTCACCAAGCTGTTTGGCAATGGTCTTGTAGCCCATTGCAGCCTTGTATAGATCTACTATCTTGTTCCTTACATCTTTGGACATCTCTTTGGTTTTGGCCATGGTGGAGAGAGAGACTGGAATCTGATTGATTGATTGCTTGCTTCTGTGGACAGGTGTCTTTTATATCCCTTTAAAAGAGTGCTCTTAATATCAGCTCGTTACCTGTATAGAAGACACCTGGGAGACAGAAATCTTGGTGATTGTTAGGGGATCAAATACTTATTTCACTCATTAAAATGCAAAATAAATTTATAACTCTTGAATTGCGTTTTTCTGGATATTTTTGTTATTATGCTGTCTCTCACTGTTAAAATACCTACAGTTAAAATTATACACTCATCATTTCTTTGTCAGTTGGCAAACGTACAAAATCAGCAGGGGATCAAATACTTTCTTCCCTCACTGTATTTAATAAAGTGTTTTGAAGAATACCTATGCTAACTAAATAATACAACCCAATTTCTGAAGCGAAAGCAACACAGCTTTAAGGTTTTCCATGGTTCTTTCAATTATTCAATTATACTCATGAAATAATTAAAAAAAAATGAGGATTAAAATATGACCTATCACTCCTCCTTCAGAGCAAGTCTTGGTGAGAAGATCTGAACAAGGACCAAAAAAACTATTTTGCTTAAATAAACCAGTAGGAGTGCCCTTCCCCTGTACTGTTTATACTTATACTTTCTTTTCACTTCACTGTCACCCATGGTAGGTAACCGAAGAAGCCCTACATAAGCTCCAAGTCATTCTGGGTGGAAATGACAGGACTCTCTCTGCCACCAAGTGAATGCACTGGGGCCAAGTAATTGGCCACTTAGGCACCCAGTGCTACACTGAGGGAGCCAGAAGATCGTCTAACATTCTCTACATGCCTTTACTCCAACCTAATGAAGCATCATGGGAGTGAAGGGAAGGTGTTTACATGCAGAGGAGGTAGAAAGCAAAAGGTTCACCTTAAAACTGCCTTGCGTATACTACTATTCGACTGCAGTATGAACAGTTTACAGTAAGCTTAGTGCAATTCTAGCAGCCACTCTGTTTAGTCATTTAGGGATTCATACCTGTACATCAGTGCTGTCAAATGGGCAGTGCAAGTGTAAGGTGAAGGAAAGAATTAGTGAACTAACGAAGCATGAGAAGTTATAAGGAAGGGTGAAAATGCATAGGAATAGAAAACTGCACAGAATATTATTTGGAAGAAAATGTTGAAATATGAAAAGGCAGAACTTGGACTTAAAAGGATAAGTTCACCTTTTGACAAAGTAATAAATGCACATTTTATTGCAGGTAAAAAAATGTGCATTTATTATTTTTTTGTTTGGAAGCCTGTAAAGCAGTGGTTCTCAACTCCGGTCCTCGGGACCCACCAAGAGGCCACATTTTAAGTATTACCTTGGGGAGATGCAGACTAGAACACTGCAATCACTGAGCAACAAATGATATCACCTGTGATGTATTTCAGTTATCCTGCAAACCTGGCCTGTTGGGGGGTCCCGAGGACCGTAGCTGAGAACCACTGCTGTAAAGCATTGCACCAGCGATCCTGTCACTGTACAGTCGACCCCCGTAAATTGTGGGGGTTATGTTCTTGAGCACCCGCGAATTGTGAAAATCCGCAAATTTTGGATGTGGTTAAAAAAATGCCTATTATGCTTATTAAATACCTCGGGTGGCGCCTCTTCTTCAGGCGGGGGCGTTTGGCGGCATCTTAGGGCTTTAAAAAGAACAAAATGGAGAACACTCTGCGAAACACTTGATAGCTACATGCGGTAAACTGTTATAATGCAGGAATGCTAGGCAGGGAAAAAAATCCGCCATCAACTGGGGCCGCGAACTCTGAACTGCGGCTTTGCAGGGGTCGACTGTATAGGCTACCTCATACGAGGAAGCTGATACATTCTGACAAGAAGACTTAATGAACTACCACAGCGCTCACAGCATGGTAGTTCATTGAAAACTACAAGCCGACAGCGACAAAGACTGCCAGACCTTGTCGTTTTCCATTCACAGGACAGTGGTGGGTGGGCAGAGCCATGCACGACTGCATCTTTTTTGAATTGTGACAGCAGGCATGGGGAGAAGATCCCAGGTCTGCTGTCATAGCAGGGATCGGAAGGGGGAGGTGCGCAGGCCCATGCATTCATAACATGTTATACCCTAAATATGGGTGTAACATGTTATGAAAGGTGAACCTATCCTTTAAAGTGGAACTTTAGTCATAAAGTCCTGCTGGATCACTTCAGGCTGGCTCCATTTTCATGTATGGTTATGTAAACCATTAAATCGGAGTTGCACCCAAAAGTGGAACAGGTACCCTGTTCCCACTTCCGGGAGTCTGGGCCACGGCAAACTACGTCACCAGCTCGTTCCCTTCCTCCTCCCTAATGGAAACATTAGCTGCGGTGCCAAAATCACTGGACTCCAGGACAGGTAAGTGTCCTATTATTAAAACTCAGCAGCTACAGTATGCGTAGCTGCTGGCTTTTAATTTTATGAGTTGTGGGCGGACCTCTGCTTTAAACATAAGTGCCTATACCAGGTATATGCAATTAGCGGACCTCCAGCTGTTGCAAAACTACAAGTCCCATCATGCCTCTGCCTCTGGGTGTCATGCTTATGGCTGTCAGTCTTGCTATGCCTCATTGGACTTGTAGTTTTGCAACAGCTGCAGGTCAGCTAATTGCATATCCCTGGCCTATACTGTTTAAAATCCAGTAATACACTCTCACCATGCTCTGCATGTGCTCCCTGTTTTTAGACACTGCCGAATTTGAAGAGGCCAATCTGCTGACAACCTTAAAGTGAAATTAAACCCTCATATCCTTTACAGCCAAGGAAGCTTCTTCTGTTTGATCTGCAACTGCCATGGTGCCACACATGTGATCAGTTATGACACCTTCCATTTGATGGTTTGACAGTTTTGGTTGAGGACTCAAGCAAATGTAACCGTTAGCAATTCCGTCAGTTTGAGACCCCTGCTTTAAATCGATGGGTTTAGTTCCACTTTATGATTTATTGCTGTTCAGGGGCTCTGGGCTTCAGCTAAATGCTGGAGGCAATTTACAGCACACACTAATTTTGGTAGCATAATTATTATTGTGGAATGTATGTTCCTTGCTAAAGAACATTACTTTTTAGCAAGCATGCCATGAATGATGCCTGTCACACCTGCTTTTGCTCTCAACCAAAAAGTCAAGCCATCAAATGACTGGTGTCATAACTGATCACATGTACAGCACCATTGCAAATGCAGTGGCTAAGATGGCAGCTTCCTTGGCTTTAAAGTTTAGTTCCACTTTAAGAACTACCCTTTTTTCCACCGATTATTTTAAGACTTTTAGACTCAAACTAATGGAATATAAAAGCTTGAATCTGATTGGAGGCAGTATATTTATCCTAATTTTTTAAATCACGCCCCTCGCTAGAACCCGCAACATGCTCTAATAATTGCGGACTTATATGGCGTAGCAAGTTAGCTAGTGATTGTGGCGAACGCGGGTGTCAGATCACTACCTTCCTCACTAACTGGTGACAGAGGACCCCCCTGATCTCACACCATGCTTGTCACTAAAGTAACGATACCACTCTCAGCTGATTCCAGCACAAAGGTTTTCCAGCTTGCGGGACCACTGTCTAAGTGCCAGCTGCCTGAGAGCGATTGTTACCGGGTTAATTCAAGCAATTAACCCTTTCAGTGCCACCACTTCTGGAGTTTAGCAATACCACTTATGATTTTAGAATAATCTCCTATAACACATGCTGTCACCACAGACAGGAATATTCAGATGATTTATCCTAAACAGTAGCGCTCTTCAAAGGCACAGGTTCGTTATAGCTTGCATTAAGAGCTTTAGGGACAAGTTTAACACTTTTCAGAATATAGTTTATAATAAAAAGGTCAAAGTTGGTGCAGATAAAATATTTACAGAAAAATGGTGTTACAAAGCAATTAGAGACATAATATACAGCAGTAAAGAGATAAGATAAGATACTTGCAGTTAAATGTTTGTGATTGATCAAAGATTGGTCAATGAGTCCACAGGTTGTTCTTTGATGGTAAGGTGAGGACTGAGCACTGTCCGGTCTATTCCCATTTTCTCTCGAAGCAAAGGGGTGGGGCCATATGCCCCTGACCACTCACATGGGTAAGGAGGGCCCGTGGGCTGTCCGGGGCGTACTGTGGAATAACTACCCGACCTGATATGCAATTTGCAGTATAAAAATAATATCGCGAGATAGGATCACAGTGCAGACCCAACATTAAGGGACTCGAACTCAGCGTGCGCAGTGCATTAAAATGAGTCCAAACACAACAGGTTTGTAATTTTCCTTTACCCTGGGAAGAGGAGAAACTATCAGTGGTTCCTCGTATGATCGGATTTATCGATGTTTGGATTCATTTTGCTTGCATTCAAATATATACTTTTTATTAAGATGTCACGTTCCGATCTGGAGTTATGAAATATTGGTAAATTTCTACCTTTAAAATTGATTAAGGGTCTCTGGGAAGGTCATAGCTGCCTGAGGGGGTTTTATGACCCTTCATTATCTCCCGGCATCCTGTGCTGTCTCTTAATGGATCTGATTTATTTGATTATGACCCTTGTTTTCCTTTGTCCCAGTAAATGTCATTCTCTGCAGGGGGGCTATCAGCTAGACTCCTGAGCTGTACCAGTGTTTGGTCTGTCTGCAGTGCTGCTTCAAGGGCAGAACCACAAGTCCCAGCAAGCAATCATGTGGCAAATGAGGACAGCTGCTGAGGCTCGACAGAGGTGGAGTCCACTGGGTCAGAGCAAGGAGAGGGCCCAGAGAACTCCTCCTGTTGTTCTGCGACCCAGGCCTGTTCCTCTGCAGCCCTTGCAGCACTGCGAGTGACCACCAGTATTGGTAATACATTATCACCATCATCATCATTACATTCAACAGGTACAGGTGTAGCGTCATTGGAACATACATTGTTTACCTTTATAAGCAACGGGGTCTCTTCTCCTTTCTTTGAAGAAGGAGGACCTTGCACTCCCACTTCACCCTCCCCCTCCCCAGGTTGCCCAGATATCAAACCCACATCTGCACACAGTACCTTGGGGCGTCCGGAGGCTTCTGAGGGGGCATCCTCAGCAGGGGCATAGTAGGAGACAAGGGTTCCTAAATTAGCACCCAGCAACACAGCAGTGGGGATTTCCTCAGAAACTCCCACCTTTCTCATCCCGTTTAGTGTGTCCCGCATGTGATATCATTACAGTGATCTTTAATAGAACATGGCCTAGTGTAAAAAATTCTTTAACCACTTGCCGACCGCCAACCGCAGGCGACGGCGGCTGCGATAACGCGCTCACTGTGTTCGGGGAGGGCCAGGGAGCGGGTGCGGTGGCTTCGATTGCCGCCGGCTACCCGCGATGGCCCCCCCCCGGAGCGAAGGAACGGAGGTCCGTGTATGTAAACACGGACCTCCGTTCTGTGTGAGGGGGAAGGGCTGTGATCACAGCCTTCCTGTATATGAAGGCTGTGACCAGTTCCCTTCCCCAGCTAGGCAAGCCCCCACACAGTTAGAACACGCCCAGGGAACATAGTTAACCCTTAGAGCGCCCCCTGCAGGTTAACCCCTTCACTGCCAATGGCATTTACACAGTAATCAGTGCATTTTTATAGCACTGATCGCTGTATAGATGCCAATGGTCCCAAAAAAGTGTCAAAATAGTCCGACATGTCCGCTGAAATATCGCAGTACCGCTAAAAATCGCAGATCGCCGCCATTACTAGTAAAAAATAAATAAATAAATAAAAACCCCAAAAATGAATTCTCATCCTCCGTAAACGCGACCACTTTTGCGAAAACCAATCAATAAACGCTGATTGCGATTTTTTTTATCGCAAATATGAAGAAGAATATGAATCGGCCAAAAACGGTGAAAAAAATGTTTTTTTATATTTTTTTTTGTATTTGTATTCTAGCAAAAAGTAAGAAATTTGGGTTTTTTTGCAAAATTGTCGCTCTTCTTTTGTTTATAGCGGCGATCAGAAATGATGCAGAGGGGATCAAATACCACCAAAAGAAAGCTCTATTTGTGGGAAAAAAACGACGCAAATTTCGTTTGGGTACAACGTCGCACGACCGCGCAATTTTCAGTTAAAGCGACGCAGTGCCGAATCGCAAAAAGGGCTCCGGTCCTAAAGCTGGAAATCCTTCCGGGGCTGAAGTGGTTAAAGAATTGCTGTACTGATTTGTGATCACAAACAAGTGATTCGTCGTTTTTCAAAGTATTGACCACAAAAAAAAAGTTTGATTAAAAATTATAATTTAAATCATCTGTATTGCTGTCAGTTATCAAACACTAAAATATGTGTTTGAGCAATCAGACTCAATCAACAAAATTCTGTCATGGCCAAACGAAGCGGTAGGGTAGAAGAGTTTTTGAAATTGATTGACTGGAAGATCTCTGGATCATTTGCTCAATTAGAGCAGAATGTGGCTTCCTATAAATGGAAATAGTGGTATGCAGACAGCACATCTTAGATCGCAGGAAAGTGAGATAATTTGCTTGTTTTTTGTGTTTAGGTTGTCTTGTGACTTCTAGGCAATGGCTGGGAGCAGAGTCTTCCTATTCAGGGATAAAAGCTTTGCCTAGAATAGTTCACCAAAGATAAGATGTGGTAGGTCTTCAGTGGCCCTATCAGCTGTGAGTGACAATGTAGACATGTTATGTCTCTTATATACTTCACAACTTACTTGTGAAGAGCACCTAGCATGTTGACATTTTTACTGATTATACACTAACATTGCATTGCACTCAGTGATAAAAAAAAGTAGTTCTTGGTGTGCTAATCCATACTTTTACGGTTGTTGCCAGTGTTTTATAGCAAACGACTGATTCCAAGTGCATAGGGCAATAAAACAGGTGTAGACCAGCATTCTTTGCTGTGCTGATAATCTGTCACTATGCTTTGGTTTTCTGCCAACCTTACATATACATTTTGTTTTAGATTCATTATATTCTGTTGGTTGGTACAGTGTCATTAACTTCTTCTCATTAGTTTTACCATTCATTGTCCACAATAGGTTCATTATTTTATGTTTCCACTCACATGTTAAAATGCAAATTCCCCTTCAAAACATATTCTGTGTCCAACTTATTTGTTGTATGAACTTCATTTTCTCAGATAATGTTTAATCTCTTGCCGACCTGCTCACAGTGGATGTACTGCAAGCGGGCGGCACAGCCACATACCCTTACATTGCGGTCCCCCCTGCTGACCCGTGCTGTAGTTGGACAGGGCAGATGGATCCCAGAAAGTAAATGCTACATGAATCATTTGCCCTTACGCACTTCATCGCTCCAGAAGATTTTACCCTCTGCATGACCAAATGACCAGGCCATTATTTGCTATTCGGCACTCCACTATTTAACTGCCGATTGCACGGTCATGCTATGCTGTACCCAAACAAAATTTATATAATATTTTCACACAAATAGAGCTTTCTTTTGGCTGTATTTGATCACTACTGCATTTTTTATTTTTTGCAATATAAATAAAAAAAAGACCAACAATTTTGAAAAAAGCCCAATATTTTTTTACTTTCTGCATTGCCAAATACATTGCCAAAACATTGCCAATAAAAAAAAATAAAAAAAACAATTTCTTCATAAATTTTGGCAAAAAATGTATTCTGCTGCATGTTTTTGATAAAAAAAATCCCAATAAGTGTATATTGATTGGTTTGTGTGAGAGTTATAAATGCCTACAAACTATGGGATATATACTGGATTTTTAAAAAAATTATTATACTACTATTGCAAGCAATCAATGACTTTTAATGGGACTGCAATATTGTGGTGGACAGTCTGACACTAACTTACGCTGGGGGGAACTGTCTTACTGCCACTGACATCACCAGTTCCATTTTTACAGTGATCAGTGCTAAAAATATACACTGTCACTGACAGTGGCTGGTGGCTGGAAAGGGGTTAACATCTAGAGAGATTGAGGGGTTAAATATGTGCCTAACATTGTAATGTGTGTACAGTGTGCTTCTTTTTACTAATGATCTCTCAATTTCTCATGCATGCGAATGATCCCTCCCTATGTACAGAGCTCTGTGTTGAATTTCAACACAGAGCTCTTGGCTGTGAATGTACCCAGCTGAGTAGCACGCCCTGGCTGAGAATCATTGGCTGGGACTTGCTGACAAGCTCCCGCTGTGTACAGTAAGAGCAGGAGCCAGCCGGGGGACGCACATGTGCACGCCCTAAACCCAGAAGTAGACAGCGATATATGATTGTGTCACTTTGCCTACAGCAGCCACCCGTCAATGCGGGTGGGTGACCATTAAGTGATTACTCAAGATGGCCATGATCAGAAATGTTAGGGGGTGTTTTTCAAAGTGATTTCTCAACAAAATGAAGCACGGAGACATAGATGGATGGGGGAGTTTGCTTTGAATATTAAAAATGATTTAAATAGTGTTTTTGGTTTGTGCTGCTCAGATGCACTGAGGATCCACTTTGAAGAGTAACTGAACTCTGTACATTTTGGCCAAAAACAGGTAGGCAGAGGGCAAAGGACCATTCACCAGTGGTTTAGGAAAGAAGGGGTAGCCCCTGGAAGTCGCACATCTAAGATGTGCTAAGGAGGTGAATGGAGTGGCTACCTCAGCCTGGACTCCAACCAGACCACGCCCCCAATGTGTTTCACTCCGCCCCCTGGAGCTTAGTTATGACTGTCACCCCTGTCAGCACCCTAACAGCAGTTGTGGATGCAATCCGATATATCCCCTCTCTGCCAATCCTGAGCGGCACACGCATGCTTTTCGGGCCATTCACCAGTATTGCCTGTGCTTTCCCTGCAGTTGATCTTTCCCCATAACTAACTTATCATGCTTTGTTCTGCATTATGTCTCTGTGTAGAGATGGCTATCTTGGTAGAGGGAGAGTTTTGCTTCCTCAGGTCAGAGCCTCCAGCAGGGAGAACAGTGAGCAGCAAAGCAGTGACATCACCAAATTTCTTTATACATCTCCTGAGTCTAGCAGTCCAAGGCAGCATGGCCTTAGATCAGGGGTCTCCAAACTTTTGAAAACAGACACTAGGGGGGCCAGACTGTGGCCATTGGGCGTAGGAAAGGTTCTAGTGTCGGTGGGAAAAAACAATGCCCCATCTTTGGTGTCATTGAGAGGAACAGTGTCTCATCATGGTGTCATTGGAAGGAATAGTGTCCTACCATTGAGCCCCATTGTTGGCGTCATTGGGAGGAATTTTGCCCCATTGTTGTTGTCATTGTGAGGAATTGGGCCCCATTATTGGTGTCATTGGGAGGGTATGTGCCCCTTAATTGGTGTCATTGGGGGGAATTATGCCACACTGTTGGTATTGGTGGATGAAATGGTGCCCCAAGGGCCAAATAAAAGCAATCAAAGGGCCACATCTGGCCCTCGGGCCGCAGTTTGGAGACCACTGTCTTAGATTAACGCTGCAGATATACAACAGGAGTGTGAAGGCACACATTATAGAAAAGATACATTTTAAGGGTACTAAGACACAATTAACATTCTAAGATATTCTCTGTAACTTAGCAAATATTCTCTTTTCACAATCTTGTGGGATTTCTGAGTAAGGCCTGCTATACATTGCTTGATAGTAAGTGTTTTCTGCTGAATCGGGTACGATTTGAGCCATGGGTGGCCCTGTTGGCACCACCAGGCTCCACTCAGTTCTAAGGATCAGGGCGGAAAATCAAAAGTCACTGGGTGTTCAAACAGTAAAAAAATTAATAGTGCAGTGTTATTTTAAATATGCAATGTAAAATGATGAATACCCACAGTGAACTGGTGCTAAATCTCATAATGAATTAATAAAGTGTGAAGTTACTATAGTGCACCCCCCTTTGTGTACATGACACACAGGTCCTGGCTGACCGAACACAATAGTTCACAGGGGAGATTCCTCCATCCATGCTGTTTAGCATGGGTGGGAGTGATCTAATGGGCTGAACTAGAGAAATGTATACATGTATACCTAGCTCAAGTTTAAAACAGAGCCAAAATGAGGGCAGCCTTTGCTGTGGTCTCTGCTAAGCAAACTCCTTTTGCTGTGGAAATCCTTTTTCATGAATTAAATGTTTGTAAAACACAGATTTTTAGATGTATAATAAACGCATATATAAAACAACAGTTTAAAAACTTTATAAACATTAAGATACAAAAAAACTAAAAATGCACTCAAACTCATTTATTAGGGCCCTTTTAAACAGACTGCAGTTGGATGCACTCCAACTGCACAGGCAGCAGAAAAACAAAGTAATCCTATGGGCATAGTTCACAGCATTGCTGTGCAGTTCAGCGCAGTTAAAAAAAAGTAGACGATGCTGCATTTTTCTGCACAGCAAATGCAGGTAATGCATTTTAGCCAAGGCCAAAAATGTATAGAAATATGCACTGCAAACACAGTGCTAAATGCAGCACAAAGCGCATGCAAAGGGCACATCAAGCACGCTTCAAACATGCTTCAAATGCATGTAAACATGCACTCAAAAACACCCAGTTACAGTATCTCACAAAAGTGAGTACACCCCTCACATTTTTTTTTGAGAGCAGCAAATCTACACTGTTATACAAGCCGTACACTCACTACTTTACATTGTAGCAAAGTGTAATTTCTTCAGTGCTGTCACATGAAAAGATATAATAAAATATTTTCAAAAATGTGAGGGGTGTACTCACTTTTGTGAGATACTGCAACAGTGTAAATTTGCTGTCCCCTCAAAATAATTCAACACACAGCCATTAATGTCTAAAACGCTGGCAACAAAAGTGAGTATACCCCTAAGTGAAAATGTCCAAAATGGGCCCAATTAGCCATTTTCCCTCCCCTGTGTCATGCAACTCGTTAGTGTTACAAGGTCTTGGATGTGAATGGGGAGCAGGTGTGTTAAATTTGCTGTTATCGCTCTCACTCTCTCTTACTGGTCACTGGAAGTTCAACATGGCACCTCATGGCAAAGAACACTCTGAGAATCCGAAAAAAAGAATTGTTGATCTACATAAAGATGGCCTAGGCTATAAGAAGATTGCCAAGACCCTGAAAATGAGCTGCAGCAACGTGGCCAAGACCATACAGTGGTTTAACAGGACGGGTTCCACTCGGAACAGGCCTCGCCATGGTTCACCAAACAAGTTGAGTGCACATGCTCAGCATCATATCCAGAGGTTGTCTGTGGGAAATAGACATGTGAGTGCTGCCAACATTGCTGCAGAAGTTGAAGGAGTTGAGGGTCAGCCTGTCAGTGCTCAGACCACACACTGCATCAAATTGGTCTGCATGGCTGTCATCCCAGAAGGAAGCCTCTTCTAAAGATGATGCACAAGAAAGCCCTCAAACAGTGTGCTGAAGACAAGCAGACTAAGGACATGGATTAATGGAACCATGCCCTGTGGTCTGATGAGACCAAGACCAAAATAAATGTATTTGGTTCAGATGGTGTCTAGCATGTGTGGCGACAACCAGGTGAGGAGTACAAAGACAAGTGTGTCTTGCCTACAGTCAAACATAGTGGTGGGAGTGTCATGGTCTGGGGCTGCTTGAGTGCTGCCGGCACCGGGGAGCTACAGTTCATTGAGGGAACCATGAATGCCAACATGTACTGTGACATACTGAAGCAGAGCATGATCCCCTCCCTTTGGAGATTGGGCCGCAGGGCAGTATTCCAACATGATAAAGACCCTAATCACACCTCCAAGATGACCACTGCCTTGCTAAAGAAGCTGAAGGTAAATGTGATGGACTGGCCCAGCATGTCTGCAGACCTAAGCCCTATTGAGCATCTGTGGGGCATCCTCAAACATAAGGTGGAGGAACGCAAGGTCTCTAACATCCACCAGCTCCGTGATGTCGTCATGGAGGAGTGGAAGAGGACTCTAGTGGCAACCTGTGAAGCTCTGGTGAACACCATGCCCAGTGCTGGGAAATAGTGGTGGCCACACAAAATATTGACACTTTGGGCCTAATTTGGGCATTTTCACTTAGGGGTGTACTCACTTTTGTTGCCAGCGATTTAGACATTAATGGCTGTGTATTGAATTATTTTGAGGGGACAGCAAATTTACACTGTTATGCAAGCTGTACACTCACTACTTTACATTGTAGCAAAGTGTCATTTCTTCAGTGTTGTCACATGAAAAGATATAATAAAATATTTACACAAATGTGAGGGGTGTACTCACTTTTGTGAGATACTGTATGCACTGTATGTGCGATTTCTGGCCCGTAAAGTCCTATAATATCTGTATTTGGATATTGCTGACTAAGCCTATATTTTCAGTATATTTGTTCATCTTTAATGTCTATTTTTTAACTCCCTTCTTTTGATATTACATCAAATGTCTTTGGATGAGAAACATTTGTTAAGAATACTTATCAAAACCTTTTGCATACTGTGGTTAATTATTTAAAAAAAATCTGAAACCAAAAATATATTCACATTTCATTCTTTGTCTGGTATTATCATCAACATTCCCTTCTCAGGATTCTTCTGCTTCATCTTGGCGTTCTCTGTATAAAATAACACCGCAAAAGCCACCGCATTAATCTTTTGTGGCAACGCCAACCTATATCTGTTGATAGTGATTCCTTGGTTGGGCTGCAATGTCATTCAAACCTGTCTGGCAGATTTTAAAAGGTAAAGAAATATATTAAGGCAAATGCAGCCCATTGTAATGATGATCTTACAAGTGTTGAAATCCCTGGATGCAATATTATATGTCCTTTCTAAACATTAAAATGTGCTGTGTTGGGTATTTGCAGAAGTAGCCATTCACAGGCCTCTACGCATGCTTCAGGCATATTAAAGGCATGTTTTTCTCTACCAGAGTTTTCAAAAATCTCTTGGTTTTTTTTTTTAGAAATCTTTGTGTCTTATTAGCACCTGCATATTAGCTCTAAAGCAGGCACGGCAAACTTGCAGCCCACAGGCACCTTCTGCGCAGCCCCCTGAAATTCTCTGCTGTCCACTGAAAGTTTTCTTTGCTCATTGAAGGTGGTAGGAGATGGAGAGGCTGTTGCTCCAGGCAAAGCGACAGTCAAAGAGGCATCTCCCAGGTAGTGGCGTGGCAGAAGATGCAGAACATCTGTGGCTCTTTAAGTGGCAATAGATGGGCCTATAGCAAAGCTTAAAGAGGCTCTCTAAAGGCAATGAGATACCAGAATAACATATAGACTGAAGATGGTTAGCAGGCAGGGACAAACTGAAGTGGCTGCAGGACTGTCCTAATATGGTGGCAACAACAGCGCTGAGGTTGGCACAGAAGAAGTTGATGGGTAGCCTCATCAGATTCCAACTTTAATGCTTCCTAAGCCCCTTTAGTAAAAGTTTATAAATTATATTTAATATCTGTCAAGGTGTGGCCCACAGAATAAGGTGCCATTTCTTTTAAGGCACATCCTTGGACTTAAAGTGGTTGTAAAGGTAGAAAGTTTTTTTATCTTAATGCATTCTATGCATTAAGATAAAAAGCCTTCTAACATAGTTAGTCAAGTTGAAAAAGACGCAATTCTATCTGGTTCAACCAATAAAAAAAAGAAAAAATATATTTATAATCATACAATCCCATATACACAATCCTTCACCCACAGTTGATCCAGGGGATGTGTGCAGCAGCCCCCCCCCCCTTAGCCCCCCTAACACTTACCTGAGGTCCCTCTCTGTCCAGCGATGTCCACGAGTATCTCACCCTTCCGAGATTCTCCCTCCTGATTGGCTGAGACACAGCAGCGGCGCCATTTGCTGCTGTCAATCAAAGGCAGCTAGCCAATCAGGAGGGGTCGGGGCGGATGCTTCGTGTCTGAATGGACACAGGGAGCTGTGACTTGGCTCGAATGCCCCCATAGTAAGCTGCTTGCCGTGGGGGTTCTGAACAGGAGGGAGGGGCCAGGAGCACAGAAGAGGGACCCAAGAAGAGGAGGATCCGGGCTGCTTTGTGCAAATCTACTGCACAGAGGAGGTAAGTATAACATATTTGTTATTTTTATAGGAAAAAAAAATTAGACTTTACAATCATTTAGGTCTGACATGCCTACTTTAAAGGCATGGATCTTTGGCACTAGTGAACATTTTTGTTTTTGCAGGCGTGCTATGTATCGAGAAGTTGGCTCTCTCTGTGACTGGAGAGTTAGGTGCAGGGACTTTCCAGGGGGTGCATTGCCTGAGTCCTATCTGAACGTGCCTGTTGCCTTATACAACTTTTGTTATCCTGAGATACAGACAGGAAAAACGCTTAAAATCCACATGTGCAAAAACAAGCCTAAATGTGTGTACAATTTTTTCTGCTGCTTTTTTCTCCCGGCAGTTCTGGCATTTTTTTTCTGCTGCCTAGTGTGCATGGACGTTTAAGCTGGCTTTGTAAGTGGTAATTTGAGAGTAATCAAACTTTTGATTCCATTTTCAAAGCAGTTGAATACATAAAATTGTGGTTTTCGACTGACCACAAAGAAATGGGTTCAAAACTGTCCTGATCGAACATGATAGCAAAATCTGATGGCGTTCTAAAAAATTGCTGACATTTTTTCACCATTTTTTTTTTAGAAATAATTTTTATTATGTTTCCATATATGTTACAGGAAACACAAAATGATAACAATTTAACCGCCGTGTATATACGTATATAAATCAGTACAATCACAAAGTCTAGTTAAAGCAGATATCAACAGTTACATTCATTTGGAGAAATATACTATAGGTTTATACCCTTTGAATTACTGTCCAGGTTTTCCAAGCAGTAGTACATTTGTTGTATGTGTTTGTATTTTGTAGTGCTGAACAAAATTCAAGTTCTTTGACTAGGTTCAATTGAAGCTTTACGTCAGAGATGTTTGGTACTAATGAGCATCTCCATTTGCGCATTATGAGTAACCTGGCGGCAAATAGTATATGCATTACCATAGTTCTGAGGTTGTATGGAATTGTTTCTATCCCAATACTGAGGATGGCCAATGGTGGAGATGGTTTGGTGGTTATTCCTGTGACGTCAGAGATCAGGGAGAAAACTTTCTTCCAGAAGGAAAATATGTGGGGACATTTCCAAAGAATATGAAGTATTGATCCGAACTCCGAGCAGCATCTTCAACATTGGTCATCATCTAAGTTTGTAAATTTGCACATTTGTATGGGTGTGAGGTACCATCTATGATGGATTTTTTGTTATAGTTCCCAATAATTAATACATTTTGAAGTCTTTTGGTTATATTGGATGGCCTTTTGCCATTGTTGGTTTGTGAAAGTGGTTTGTAAGTCTCTTTCCCACCTTTTATACGCTGGTAGTTTGTTAAAAGTTAGTTTGTTGTGAATGAGATTATATATTATAGCTATACCTTTCTGTTTTAGAGAGTCAGATGTCCAGAATGTCCATGCCTTTTTTGGTAGTGTTATATATAGATCCTGGTTCTTTTTCAAATATGATGATATTTGCCTATATGTGTGTAGGCCTTGAATGGGAATTCGGTATTTGCTTTGTAACATCGAAAACGTCATAATACGATTATGTTGCAATAGAGGGTTTAGTGGTTGGAGTTTAATGTGTGACCAATGTTTAAAAGAAATTTCTGGAAGGAGAAAGTTAAGCACTTCAATGAGTTTTTTTAACCATTTTGACGCTACCAATTTATAACGCAGTTTTGACTTCACTTCGTTGCATTCCGGTGGTTGTCCGAACTCGCGGCTTGGTTTCTGACAAATAATTCTGTTTTATGACAAAACTGATTCATGTATGGCGAGCTTTAGTAGCAAAATAACAAAATCAAACACTAGCCATTTAGGGAACACAGAATCTGAGGGTGGGAAGGCTAAAAAACAGTTTGCCTATTGAGCATCAGCAAATAGACAACCTGTGCTGCTGGCATTTTAGGACTACATGTGCAGACTCAGGGCAGGCGAGCTGTTGGTACATAGTACATCATTCCACTAGCAAATATGCACAGACTGTAGAGAAGCTTTGACAAGGATCCAGTAGGATTGCACTTGAAGGCATAGCGGTATTCTGAAACAATTTTATTGTACATGGCAATTGGACAGTAATATTCTGTGTAGGTGACTATGTGCTGCCCTAGGCCCACAGTCTTTGTAGTCTATAAATATAGCTGGCATTCCTTCTACGTTCACTAAATCAATGTATCCATATTTCCCATTTTAAATAGACCCATCAGTTTTATCAAGTTCAGGAATAAAAAGGTGCATTGGTAAATGCTATTAAACAAAAAGGGTTACTGTATTGGTGTCAAGTACATGGCAACACTAAATGTAATTTAAAACGCTGAGATACCACATATGGCATACTAACGTCAGAAAGCATTTCATAGGTTTTTCGTACCATGATGGACCGTGCACAGTTTTAATCTTATTTGTTGCACCCTGGACTTTAGCTCAGCGTGTATGAACAGGCTCGCGTGCTCCAAATTACATTCTATCTCAAGCTACTTTATTAGCAATATGAAATGCCGTAAAAAGAGAAAATAGTTCCTCCATAAAAAGTCCTGCGGTGTCATTCTTGACAAAAACACTTTGGGGAACTGACATGTTTCCCATGTGAAACAGATACATTACCATCAGCTATACATCAGTGAATGAAGGCTCATAAGTTAAGTTGAACAATTTGTCAGTCTATTTCAAAATTGGTCACATTCTTTTGGTGAAATGCAGATGCACATTCTGAAAAAAATCTCACGTTCGTTAACTACATGTAACAAGACTAAATGATTGATGGGTATCCATCATTTTACACCTGTAAGCTGTGTTTAAAGTAATAAGTGTAATCTTTTTTTTTTACATGACTGGGAAATTTATGATTGCTGGGACACATGCCCACTACTAACTGTATAAGATGAACACAACCTCAAGTGGGTTTTATTAATTTGATTTGGACCTACCTAGAGATAATCACTTACTGGGAGCAGGTGCTTGCAATGCTTGCGTCCTTATTATCTATACCTGTACCCTAGAAATATGTATTTTCAGTATTCTAAAAGAGGACGCATGGCCTAGATTCACTAGAATCTTTCTGAAGGACATGATGTTTAGATCCCTTTCACACAGGGGCCGCCGGTCCGTTCGCGGTAAAGCGCTGCTCGTTTTAGTGCCGCTTTACCGCTGTTTAAGCGGCGCTTTTCGCCCGCTAGTGGGTGCTTTTGACCTTGTTGCGGCGCTTTCGAAGTGCTTTTCAGGTGCTTTGGAAGCGCTTGCCCATTCATTCCAATGGGCAGGGGTGGTTTGTGTATACAGTGCTCCCAGAAGACGTCTCAGATGAAATGCGCCAGTTCCAGACCCGCTAATGCCAATGCGTTTATCCTGGTTCTAAGCGCTTGTTTTTTTGGAACATGTGAGTGTTCTCCATTTTATTTATTACATTTTACATTACTGGTTCACACTATGTGGAGTCTCTTTTCTCTTTATGGTCCCCTATACCTGTGAAGAAACTACTATGTCTAACAGCTTGGTCTCTATATGGTTGAACGATTGAAATCGTGGGTTCTACTCAGTTATTGGCTGTGGATATCGAATTCTACATTTCCAGTTGTCTTTGTGGAATATCCGACCATCTGATGTTTATACATCCCATGCCTGTGTGACCCAGGGGACGTTAGTCCCGCTGAGTCCACACCATCAGGTAAGCCTTATATATGTTGTTGGTGGTCCCCTTCACACCCTAACTACTTCAGCCCCGAAAGGATTTCCCACCCACTTTAGGACCAGAGCACTTTTTGCGATTCGGCACTACGTCGCTTTAACTGACAATTGCACAGGCGTGCGACGTTGTACCCAAACAAAATTGGCATCCTTTTTTTCCCACAAATAGAGCTTTCTTTTGGTGGTATTTGATCACCTCTGCATCACTTCTGATCACTGATATAAACAAAAACCAGCGACAATATTGAAAAAAATATATATATTTTTTACTTTTTGCTATAATACATGTCCAAAAAAATATATAAAGAAACAAATTAATTCATCAGCTTTGGCCAACATGTATTCTTCTACATATTTGTTGTAAAAAAAAAATCTCAATTGGCGTATATTGATTGGTTTGTGCAAAAGTTGCCGCGTTTGCAAACCATGAGAATTAATTTATGGCGTTTTTACATTTTATTTTTTTACTAGTAATGGCGGACATTTTTGACACTTTTTTTTTTGGGACTAATCACATTTAAATAGCCATCACAGCTAAAAAAAACACTGATTACTGTGTAAATGCCATTGGCAGGGAAGGGGTTGACCTGTAGGGGGCAATAAAGGGGTAAACTGTGTTCCCTGTGTGTGTTCTAACTGTGTGGTGGCTGGGCTGCCAGGAGCATAACAGATTTAACTGATCCCGATCACAGGGATCAGTAGATCAGTGTCATGCTGCCTGTCAGAACGGGAAAACGCTGTCTTTACAACGGCAGTTCCCCATTCTTCCTTTCTCACAGACGATCACGGGTCACCGGCAGACCTCGCGCCTGCCCCAACCAGCGGCCACGCTCCATGAGCGGGCGCTCTCTCGCAAATCGCGCATGCACGAATCACCGTTTCGTGATAACGAGCCACACTGCCGCCATAAAAGTACATGACACGGTCGACAAGTGGTTAAGGATGCGCAGAAGCTTTTCTATAAGCACCCATATATGAAATATATACTACCTGCTCTGGATTGATACTTTTTGTACTTTATTATTTGATGGCTATTGCTCAAACGTTCCACTATTTTCAGCATTGGGGACATTGGTTGTGCTCATCCTCTGCACATTTTTGGACTCACTAATTTGCACATTCTTTATTGTATACTTTCTATATATATATATATATATATATATATATATATATATATATATATATGTTCTTTCACTAACTTCCGCTACCATTTATATGCCGATGACACCCAAATCTATCTTTCTACCCCTCAGCTGATTCACTGATTTACTAACAGACATGTCAGCCTGGATGTCACACCACTTTCTCAAACTGAATCTATCTAAAACTAAGCTCATAATATTTACTCCCCCGCGTGCCCCTTCCCCTGACTTCTCTGTCAAGATCAATGGCACAACTATCAGTCCATCCCCACATACCAGGGTTTTAGGGGTAACCCTAGACTCTGAACTCTCCTTTCAGACCCACATCCAATCTCTGTCCAAATCATGCCGCCTCAGCCTCCGCAACATCTCTAGAATATGCCCCTTTTTAACCAATGACACCACCAAGCTTCTACTTCACTCTCTGGTTATCTCTCACCTCGACTACTGCAACTCTCTCCTCATTGGATTACCTTTACAGACAATATCCTCCCTGCAGTCCATAATGAATGCTGCTGCAAGAATTCTCCACTTTACCAACCGTTCAGTGTCCTCCACCCCTCTCTGCCAATCCCTCCACTGGCTACCACTCACCCAACGAATACGATTCAAAGTACTAACGATAATTTACAAAGCCATCCACAACTCTGCCCCCAGCTACATCACTAACCTAATCTCAAAATACCAACCAAGCCGCTTTATTTGGTCCTCCCAAGACCTCCTGTTCTCTAACTCCCTTGTCACCTCCTCCCATGCTCACCTCAAGGATTTCTCCCATCCTTTGGAACTCCCTACCCCAATCTGTCCGACAGTCCCCTAATCTATCCATCTTTAGACGACCCCTTCTCTTTAACCACTTCAATACCGGGCACTTAGGACACTTCCCGCCCAGACCAATTTTCAGCTTTCAGTGCTGTTGCGATTCGAATGAGAATTGCGCGGTCGTGCGACACTGCACCCAAACAAACTTTTTGTCATTTTGTTCCCACAAATAGAGCTTTCTTTTGGTGGTATTTGATCACCCCTGCTGTTTTTATTTTTTGCGCTATAACAAAAAAAGACGGAAAATTTTGAAAAAAAAAAACGTTTTTCTTTGTTTCTGTCACAAAAATTTGTATAAAGTACATTTTCTCCTTCACTGACGGGCACTGACGTGGCTACACTGATGGGCACTGATGAGGCTACACTGACCGGCACTGATGAGGCAGTACAGATTGGCACTGATGAGGTGGCACTGATAAGGTTGCACTGATGATGGGGCAAATATGCAGCACTGATGGGCGGCACTGACAAGCAACACTGATGGGCACTGATACGTGGCACTGATATGCGGCACTGATGGACACTCCTAGGCGGCACTGATAAGTGGCACTGGGCACTGATAGGGGGCACTTTTAGGTGGCACAGGTGGGCACCGATAGCTGGCACAGGTGGGCACTGATAGCTGGCACAGGTGGGCACTGGTGCAACAAGCACTGTTAGGGATGGCACTGGCAGGCATCATATATGGGCACAGTGCCATCCCTACAGTGCATAATATGGCCCTTACCTGGTGGTCTAGTGGGGGCTCCCTGGTGGTCCTGGGTGGCCTCTGTATGACTTCCCTGGTGGTCCTGGGCGGCCTCCTTGCGCTGTCCGGGAGGGGGGCTCCCTGGGGGTCCTGATCCGGCTCCCTGGTGGTCCAGTAGGGTGATCCTGAGGGTGGCTGCGCTGATAAACATTCAGCGCAGCCCCCCCCTGTCAGAAGAGCAGCCGATCGGCTCTCCGCTGCTCAGGTCTGCAGACCTGAGCAGAGGAAAAGCCGATCAACGGCTCTTCCTATTTACACTGTGATCAGCCGTGATTGGTCACGGCTGATCACATGGTAAAAGGCTTCGGATCGAAGCCTTTTACCTCGGTCGGTAATGCGGTGGGTCAGACTGACCCACGGCACCACCGATCGCCGCGATGCGCGCCCCCAGGGGCGCGCGATCGCGCATTATCCTGAGGACGTCAATAGACGTCCAGTCAGGATAATGAACCCCCCGCCCGGACGTCATTTGTCAATGCGCCGGGCGGGAAGTGGTTAAAGAAGCCTATCCTGCTTCCAACTAATACACTGTTTTACTTTCTCCATCAGCTCCTCCCCCACAGTTATTACCTTTTGTATCGATTGACCCTCCCTCTTAGATTGTAAGCTCTAACGAGCAGGGCCCTCTGATTCCTCTTGTACCAAATTGTAATGTAATTGTAATGTCTGCCTTCATTTTGTTACGCACTGCGCAAACTGTTGGCGCTATATAAATCCTGGGTAATAATAATATATATATGTGTTATCGATATTATTGTCTTTGTCATTAGTATGTTGCACTAATTTCTCACTTTTAATACTTTATTCTTGGAGGATTTCATAAATCCCCTCTTTTGATTTTTATAACGCTGCACAATTTAAATTTTTATTCAGCGGTCCCAACCTGCCCCAAAGATGCTGCTTGCAGGACTTTTCCAAATGTCCTGCAAGCGCACCGCCCCAGTCTGAAAGCACTCGGGCTTTCACACTCGGGTGGGATGGGAGGCAGTTTTCAGGCGCTTTACAGGCACTATTTCTAGTGCTAAAACGCCTGAAAACTGCCCAGTGTGAAAGGGGTTTTATGGTACTTAAGAACGCCAGGGATTTCACATAAAGGAAGCAATACAAAGAGAACAGGTACTTTCCCATACAAGTACATGGCACAGCAGGCACATATCAGGAATATGAAGTGTTGGGGTAACAAACTCTTTAAGTTCATGGCATTGGTTTGATCCCCACTATATAAATTAGGATGGACTTTCATTTTTTCGGTACTGGTTTGATGTATACATTATGAATTTGTATTGATTTTTGATATGGACAAGAACTTTAAGAATTATGTCAATAACATTTCATTATGTATGAATTGAGCAATTACACATGAGCATTGTATAATAGTTATGAATTGACTATTTAATGCACATTAGCACTTTTAAGAAGTCTTAAATGGCCATTAAGTGGATAGCTTAGGAAGGCCCTGCACAGCTCTAGAAGCATAATTGTTAAATGCCTGCTTTACAAAATAAAATATAGAATTGTTAATCTATTGCTTCCTGAGCTCTTCGTTTATTTTATTTTTTAAGTAGCCATTTCATTTTAAAGTTTATCAATCTTAAATATAACATATCAAATGTAGGCCTGCTATGGCCGCTTTATTGATTTTTCCACTGCCTTTTAATTGTATGGCTTTAATTGAAAATTCAAAGCCAGTTTGTGAACGGCCACTAAACAAATGATTTGCTGCTTCCAGCAGTGGGTCAAGTAATTTGATGTGCTCCTTTTGAGGTGGAAGCTTGAGGAGATTGTAGATGGTGGCTTCTTTTTGTGTGTGTGCTGTACATGCGCCTTACAACATCCTAAAGATTTCATCCTTTGTCTTGCAGTGTGGGAACTTTGCTGTTCTGGTGGATCTTCATGTTTTGCCTCAAGGCACCAGTAAAGACACCAGCTGGTTTTCTGACCATGAGAAGGAGGTACAACAAAACCATTCTTACTTCAAAAGCCTCTAGCTGCAGGGAAGGAATTGGACTGGCCTGATTTGCTCAGATCTTATTTTCATTGTTACGTTGAGACTACTGTGAATTATAACTAACCTTTAACAGCTCCTAGGGGACTATTAGACATGTGTTCTGTTTCCCTTCAGTTAATGACTTTTCTTTTAGTTAACTTTTTATTCTGGTCTTTGTCATAAATACGTTATTTTCCTATCACTGCTGTGCCCCATGCTTTTTTAACTAAGCTGTCATTGAAGCAAAAATACGTTTTTGATTTAATGTTAATTTAAATGTAGCATCAATCCATTTTAAAGGCAGTTAATTTGTATAGTGATAGAAATTTTATAACGTGCATTATTTACAGGTTCAATAAGAGTAAATTAAATAATAGGTGAAGGAACTGGTGAAGAAAAATATAGGTGGGATAGTATTATATACCCTGACCTGTATTTTCCTACTGTAAACTTTCAGCTTTAGGCTAGGACTATATGGACAGTTTTAATCTCTTGCTGCTGAGGGATTAACCACTTGTTGATGGTCGTCTCGTCAGCAGCACATTGATTTTACTTCTATGCTAAGGCGGTGAGTCTGGTAACAAGTGGTTATATCTCTGTTGTGAGATAATAAAATCACCCATATATATATATATATATATATATATATATATACAGTAAAAATCTTTATTTAAAGTGATACTAAAGTCTTGTTTATTTTTTTTTAGTTAAAAATAAAAAACATGTTATACTTACCTGCCCTGTGCAGTGGTTTTGCACAGAGCAGCCCAGAGCATAATAGCTTGCTATGGAGGCACC
Source organism: Glandirana rugosa (assembly GCA_018402905.1). Lineage (NCBI taxonomy): Eukaryota > Metazoa > Chordata > Amphibia > Anura > Ranidae > Glandirana > Glandirana rugosa. The sequence goes on along the minus strand of BLSH010321721.1, from coordinate 397,960 downwards.
CGAGCCGAGCCACAGCTCCCTCTGTCCATTCAGACACGGAGCTTCGGCATGGCCCCATCCCTTCTCTCCTCATTGGTTGACTGGCTTTGATTGACAGCAGTGGGAACCAATGGCACCACGCTGCTGTCTCAGCCAATGAGGAGGGTAGTCCAGGCACTCAGGACACTCCTGCAACATCGCTGGATAGAAATGGGGCTCAGGTAAGTATTAAGGGGGCTGAGGTGGGATGCATTAAGATAAAAAACCTTCTGCCTTTACAATAACTTTAACCACTTCAAGACCAAGCCTGTTTTTTGGGTTTGGTGCTTACGAGTAAAAACTGTTTTTTTTGCTATAAAATTACTTAGAATCCCCAAACATTATATATTTTTTTTCTAACACTCTAGAGAATAAAATGGCGGTCATTGCAAAACTTTATGTCACACCGTATTTGCACAGCCGTTTTCCAAGCATGCTTTTTTTTTTTTTTAATAAATTCAGTTTTTTTAGTTAAAAAAGAAGAAAACAGTAAAGTTAGGCAGATTTTTTTCCATATTGTGAAAGATAATGTTACGCCAAGTAAAACGATACCCAACATGTCATGCTTCAAAATTGCGTCTGCTTGCGGAATGGCGACAAACTTTGCAACTTAAAAATCTCCATTGGCGACGTTTGAAAAATTCTACAGGTTAGCAGTTTTGCGTTACAGAGGAGGTCTAGTGCTAAAATTATTGCTCTCACTCGCACGATCGCGGCGATACCTCACATGTGTGGTTTGAACACCGTTTTCATATGTGGGCGGGACTTACGTATGCGTTCGCTTCTACGCTTTATTTTGCTTTTTACTTTTTATTTTTACACTGTTCTTTTTTTTTTTTTTAAATTGATCACTTTTATTCCTATTACAAGAAATGTAAACATTCCTTGTAATAGAAAAAAGCATGACAGGACCTCTTAAATATGAGATCCGGGGTCAAAAAGACCTCACATCTGATATTTACACTAAAATGCAAAAAAAAAAATCTGAAAAAAATGACAGCCCAAAAAAAAATGGGCCCTTTAAGACCGTTGGGCGGACGTGACTTGTGACGTAATTTCCGCCCCGCCATGTTATGGAGCCGAGTGAGCGGCTTCAGCCGCTCACTGGGCTCACGGACACTGGGGGGGACGGATTCGGATCATCTCTGCCACTGTTGGCGGGTCCGGTAAGCGGCGGAGATGTCTGGAAAGCGGCGGGAGCGGGGAGCACCTCTCCCGCCGCTGATAAAAGTGATCTCGTGGTGAATCCGCAGCTAAGACCACTTTTATCTTGTTCAGAATCGCCTGCTGAAAAAAACGGTATCTGAATGGTGCCCAAGGACGTCATATGATGTCCGGCGGTACGGAAGTGGTCAAAGTGCTACTAAAGTAAAATCACATTTATAGTCTACACTC
>BLSH010321721.1:361681-382197 GCA_018402905.1 Glandirana rugosa | reverse complement strand
CATAGCTTGTAGACTCTATAACTTTCACACAGACCAAATAATATACACAAATTTGGGTTATTTTTACCAAAGATAGGTAGCAGTATAGGTTTTGGCCAAAATTTATGGACAAAAATTACTTATTTGCAAAATTATATCACAGAAACTAAAAAAAATTGTTTTTTTTTCAAAATTTTCGCACTTTTTTCAATTATATCGCAAAAAATAAAAAACCCAGAGCTTCTTAAATACCACCAAAAGAAAGCTCTATTTGTGTGAAAAAAATGACACAAATTTTGTTTGGGTGCAGTGTAGCATGAGAGAGTAATTGAGATTCAAAGTGTGAGAGCGCTGAAAGCTGAAAATTGGTCTGGGCAGGAAGGGGGTATAAACGTCCGGTATTCAAGTGGTTAAATACCACCAAAAGAAAGCTCTGTTTGTGTGAAAAAAAGGATGCAAATTTCATATGGGTACAGTGTTGCATGACTGAGTAATTGTTATTCAAAGTGTGATAGCGCTGAAAACTGGCCTGGACAGGAAGGGGGTTTTCGTGCCCAGTACTGATGTGGTTAAAAACACCTATGCCATCTACAGCTCAAAAACGTCAACGTGTGTATGAGGCCATAGAATAACATGGTGTGGCGTTCTTAAGCTGTAAAAACAGCTAAAAAATAACGCTCGTGTGTACGAGGCCTTCAAGGCAAATCATTTTTTTTGTCTCGCTGGAAAGGTGCGCTCCAACGTGCATCAGTGGGAGAGGGTGTTTACTGTTCACCTCCACCAATACAGGAGTGCGCTCTCAAGCGTTGAGCTCAGAGTTACTGCATCAGAGGAGAGAGAGAGCATGTGAGGGGGTTCGAAACAAAGAAAGAATTAATGCCTGTGATGGTGGAGGTGAAGGTCAAAGTTTTTCAGTTAGGCTTCAGGAGGTACGCAAATGGCTTTCACTTTTAGCAAACACGTTATTCAACTTTGGTCAAAGCTGCATAGTTCATTTTTATCTACAGGCATCTGCATTGGCAGTTTTTGGTAAAGCTGAACTATGTCTTTAAAACAAATTATTTTCACATGTGTTTTTATTCTAAGTTTAAATTCTGTTTACCAGTGTGTGGACGAATAACATGTTAGCATGCTGAAATTTTGCTGACAGAACTAAATATTAATGTGAAAAAAAATAGAAATCACAGTGGATATTAGAATTTTTTTTTTTGTTTTTGTGACATTTACAAACTACTTTGGGCATGTTCTGTTTTTCACATAATTATATTATTGTTCTGAAATAATAACAGAACAAGTAATTGTTTTAAGGCCTTGGTCAGTGGTCTGCTGTACATGACATGAATGAAACAATTGTAATTTAAAAGATGGATTTCATTGTTGTAGCGTGTTGTGCCACTTTTCAAGGGCAATTAAAAGCAGTACTGATGATTTTCACAAATTAGACTTCTATATTACAGAGTTTAGCAAAATACACACAGCTGTTCTATGGGGCTGTCCTATATACAAAAAAAGGGTAGTGCTCAGAAGACTTTGGGTTTAAGAATGATTGGATTGCGGTTTTCCTGCACATTAGGCATGCCCATGTATTCTGTGAACTTTAAGTATAGAAGTGTTAAAAGGGAAGCCAGCCAAAATAACATATACAGTGGAATGCAAGCAAGCAATTATACTTATTTTTCCAAATACAGGTTTCTGATTGATCCTCAGCTATTTTGTCATTCCACAACGTGACTTTCATGGCTACTTCTGTGGACAGCGATACTGATACTTACTACAGTAGCCTACATTTAGTCTTCAAATGGCTTGCAGTGTGTAATTGAAGGTCATCTCTGCATACTTTTAGCATTCTTATTTCTTATAAGCTAACTTTTTAAAAATATTTTCTGCCAACTTATTTGCTGTGGATTCTTCTTTTTCTAAAAGGGGAACAGGATGGTTGTAGGGAAAAATGTGGTCAGGGCCTAATTTTTTAGAAGTTTTTTTCTCAACTGTCTGGGATTATTATCAGTATACTGGATTTATATAGAGCTAACCGTTTGCGCATCTCTTTACAATATAAAAGGAGACAATACAGCAATGATACAATTCAATACCAGAGGTTTAGGAGGGCCCTGCTACTGTGAGCTTACAATCTAATAGGTAGGGGCTGGTGGAATAAAAGGTAATGAGGTAAAGGATGAACTGGAGATAGAAATAGAAGTTTTGGTTATTAGCTGAAGACAGGATAGGCCTCCCTGAAGAGATGAGTTTTCAGGGATCACATAAAAGTGGACAGAGTGGGAGATAGCTGGACATATTGGGGTAGAGAGTTCCAGAGGATGGGAGAGGCTTTGGAGAAGTCCTGGAGACGAGCACGGGAGGAGGAGACCAGAGAGCTAGAGCAGGAGGTCTTGGGAGGAGTAGATAGGACAGTTTGGTTGATATTTGGAGACAAGATTGGTGATGTGGCTTGGGGCACAGTTGTAAATGGCTTTGTATATTATTGTTAGTGTTTTGAATTTTATTCATTAGCCAATGGAGGGTTTGGCAGAGTGGAGTGGTGGATACTGAACGGTTGGTAAGGTGGATGAGTCTTGCAGCAGCAGACATTATAGACTGAAGAGGGGATAGCCTGCAGATAAAGGGACTAACTGGGTAGTTTCAAACCTATACCACGAAGTATAAGGTGAGCAGCACCTGATCAAGCTGTCAGGGAAGAACTTTACCGTAAAGCAGATCTTCAATGCATCTGATCACCACAAACCAAAAACACTATTTAATTCAGTTTTAATATTCAAAGCAAACTCTCCCATCTATGTCTCCATACTTTATTTTGCTCAGAAATCACTTTGACAAACAACCCCCTAGCATTTCTGGCTGTGGCCATCTACAGTAAGGGCAAATGATTCATGTAGCATATGCTTCCTGGTGTCCATCTGCCCTTGACTTAAGCATGCAGGAGAGTGTGCTTAGCTAAGAAAACCCCTCTTTCTCTCCTCTCCTTCTGAAGACTCCGGGAATATATGATCAGGCAAGAAACTAGAAAGTAACTGAAGAAATGTAAAAAAAAAAAGTTTAAAATACGTAAATATAATATATTTTCTATCTATATACTAATGCTAGCAGCATGAGGATTAAAAATATTCAATGTTGATTGGTGGAGTGAATTTCCACTTAAAGAATGCCCAATATACTTGTAGATTTTAGTTCACAATTGTTCAAAACATTCATTCAATTTTCTAATCTTTAGTAGGGTCATATGGTTGTTGTTTTTGAATGCAGTGACAAGAACATTCAGTGAAAAGAACAAATCAATTTTCAACAGTGTGGTTTTCCAATTGCTCCAAAAATGAAAATCAAAAACATTTAAGCACTTTTGAACAACACTCATTAAGTGTCTGTTGGCATTATCAAATGTACTGAAGAGATTTTTTTGTATGAACATTCGTAGGAAAATCTACTAATGCATGGCCAGCTTTAATATACACATGAGTCTGCAACAGGAATCCACTACATTGTACATGTGGGTTTGTTTTAAAGGCTCCAGCACCTGTGTAATAACCCACAAATAAACAGTAAATTGACCCTTTAAAGCAGGGATATGCAATTAGAGGACCTCCAGCTGTTGCAGAACTACAAGCCCCATGAGGCATAGCAAAACTCTGACAGCCACAAGCATGACACCCAGAGATAGAAGCATGATGGGACTTGTAGTTTTGTAACATCTGGAGGTCCGCTATTTGCTTATCCCTGCTTTAAAGCATCCAGAAGCTGTATGTACATACCAATGGGCCTCAATACTGTATGCTAGTGAACTAGCATGTAGACTCCCAGAACAATGACACAATTAGGTTGACTTACTAAAACTGAAGACTGAAAATCTGGTGCAGCTGTGTATGGTAGACTTCTTCTAACTTCAAGTGATTGTAAAGTCTCATTTTTTTTTTTTTTAATAACAAACATGTTATACTCGCCTCCTCTGTGCAGTTGGTTTTGCACAGAACAGCCCGGATCCTCCTCTTCTTGGGTGCTTCTAGTCCTTACCTCCAATCGAGTGCTCCCTCAGCCAGCAGCTTCCTATGGGGGCACCCGAGCAGCATCAGAGCTCCATGTATCCATTCAGACATGGAGCCCTGACCCGGCCCACCCCTCTCTCCCCTGATTGGCTGATTGACAGCTGTGGGAGCCAGTGGCGCCGCTGCTGTGTCTCAACCAATCAGTAGGAGTTCCCTGGACGGCTTAGACATTTATGGACATCACTGGAGAGAGAGAAAGCTGTTGTAAAACTACAAGTCCCATGAGGCATTGCAAGGCTGACAGTTACAAGCATGACTCCCACAGGCACAGGCATGATGGGACTTGTAGTTTTGCAACAGCTGGAGGGCCGCCAGTTTGAGACCCCTGGACGAAAGGCTCCTAAAAAAGAAAGACTTTCTGGTTGGTTCCATTTTAACAAACAAAATGTAGAAATGTAGGAGGTTGACAAATGATCTTTCACCAACATTTGTTGTATACTTTTGGTGTTATTATACATTGCTTTATATAAGATATAGGAATTTTTTGTGTGGTCGTGAGAGGTGTCAGCTGGAGGTCTGCCTTCATTGGATCCTTGGTCAATAATGCATTAAGCTGAGCATCCTAGTATTATTCTCATATTTTTATGCAGAAATTGGGATGTCACAAAAAAAAGACAACAATTTGTGGGGCCCCAGCTTTTAAGAGTTTATATTTAAGTCCTCTAATTACAGTGCTCATAATTATGTATTTTCTAAAATTGTTCCCAACAATTGTAGTAAATTAAAAATGACCGTGATCACGTATCTGTTCTTAATTAGTTTGTAAACATGGTAATAAATATCAACCATTATATAAATAATAATAATAGTAATAATGAAAAAACTAGGTCTTCTTTTATGGTCTTTTCATAAAAGTGGGCTAGGTCACAGTGTGATTTGGACATCTGTTCATAAAAGTATGATGAGAAGAACGGAAGACCTTTGTTTCAGAAGACCTTGTAATAGAAAAGCTTTAAACACCAGACAGTTACTTTCTATAGTCCAGACTACAAAAGTTAAGACTCTGTTTTCCTTTTGATTATATGGCTACCCTCAACGAGTTTCATATCGTATTCAACCCAAGGGAATGATCGAGCCCTGTTGGTACTGTCTTTCGGAGGCTTTGGAATACCTGATACATTTGTTCTGCATCATTGCCCAAGGCTTCCAGATCATTACATATGCTGATGACCTAACACAGGTCTCTTTGCCATTCAGGTATCCTAAAGAGACTTGTTGTGGTCTGAAATCCAAACTTACTTCCAAGGCTTTGGAAATAAGTAATTAGACCATTTTCTAAGATCTTCAAAGCTTGCAGCATAAGGCTTTTCTTGTATAATGACAGGGATCACACTATTTGATGCTGTGGGACACTATTTGAGTGCAGGTGCATTTGATTGAACATATATGTATTCTTTTAGTAGCAGATACAATGGTGATGTCTCTTAGCTTGAAAATGTATCAGCAATATCATTTTTGAACTGTATTTTATAAATGTCTTTCTTGTTTTTACAATAACACAGTCCTGTAAGACAAGGTGTCAGATAGTCAATCAAAAAAATGTAAAGTATCTATTTAAAATTTTTAGATGTGAGGAAGTAGGGGGGAATCTTAATAAGTAAGGGCTTTTAGGCCCCATTCACATCTGTACGTCATATTAATGTGTTTTGTTTTTTTTTTTTTGGGGGGGGGGTTCGTGTTCCCCTGACATCAATAGGGACTTGAATGGGTGAAGCTATGCACAACAAACACGGCAAAGTAGCTCATGGAGCATTTTGTTGCATTCTGGTTTGTGCATTTTTTACCATATGTCTTGGCCACATTTTGTAAAATTGCATTTTCTAGCCACGTGTGGGGTGCTATTAAAATTATTGGCACTATAAGTGTGATGTCTGTTTTCATATGTTCCAGGAACATGCATGGAAAAGTGTGTTTCTGCGTGCTTTGCCGAAACGTGCAGATGGCAATGGAGTCTTAAGGCCTTTTCGCACTGACGGACTGATCGGTTCCGCCTGTCATTTTTCAGGCGAACCCAATTGACCGTCCTTAGCTCTCTATGGAGCTGAGGATATCAGCAGACATGTGTCCTCTGACACCTGCTGGCATCCAAGCCTATCCTGTCCACAAAAAACAGACAGATGGGGATCTATCCATCTATCTAATGGATGAGATCAGATGGAGAACAGCAGGATGTGTCTGTATTCGCTTCTCATAGCAGAGTGGACACAAACCTGTCATCCGCCTGCTCAGCGGGGATCAGCTGAAAGATGCCCCACTGAGCAGGTAAATCCACTTGATGGAGGACGCCCCATCTGAAAAGGGCCATAAGTAGCAACACAGCAGTGTAACTTTTTTTTAAGTTGCGTATTTAAAAAGCCAAAACGTTTAGTTTTGGATAGAGTGGGTTAGGATTATCAACCCTGTACGTTTTTTCTATTGCTTTCTCTGTATTGCTGGAGAGATTCACTCTATGGGATTGTTCATACAATTTCTGTTCACCGCCTGTCAAATCATGTGAACGGGCCTTATTTGTCCTGGTAAGCATGGTCACCAGAACAGAAAGTGATGGGAAATCCAAAATGAGTTGTTCCTGAAACAATAATAGAAGATAAATCTTTCAATAGGGACACTTTTGTTGTGGCAACAGAGATTCCCCACAGTTTGGGGAGATTTCCTCACTTCCTGATGTATCTCTTCAACAGAAAGTAAAGGGAAATCTCACAAATGGGACACACCTGGGAAAAATCTTACAGGGATTTTAACCATTCCTTATTCAAATTAATAGTTTTAGCAATAGACATACTTTGAAACTGAAGTTTTATGCTTTGTCTTTTCTGTTTTATCCTTTCACCTCATCAACATGCTAATGACATTTTTAAATAAAACTTTTCTGTTTTTGTACATATATTATTTTTTTACCCACTTCCGAATTATTATTCTGTCATACAAGAAATTTTGTAACTGAAGTAAACTCTTAATTTTCGATATGGAGACTAGCATGCAAAAAAATGGACGATCATTTGCCTGATGATCTCATTGTGTGCACCAGGCTTTGCATGCATAGCACCCTAAGTAAGACCAACATGTAATGCTGATGATTGAAAAAAACTAAAATCCAATGAATGAGAAGGACGGGCCAGAGACAGTATGGATGTGGAAGAAAGGGCTAAAAGATGATGAATGTCCTCCAGTTAGGAAATGAGGTGAGCTCTATCTGATTTGCTGCAGCTTTTAATGCACATGGTGGGAAGATCACAGTGTGCAGTGAAATCAGAGTAAGCAATTTCAGTACAGTGGAGGCACCTGTACCTTGTATAGGCAAAACTGGGCTGAAGTTCAGCTTTATAGAACACCTGCCATCATGAAGGGCCTACCAAATACCAAGAAAAAAGGGGTTAAAAGAAAGGGGACCTAAAATATTAGGGTACCAAACATGTACCCCTGGTCACTTCCTCACCGCATTAAAGAGGTCTCTATGGCCAATACAAAGCATATATACAAAAAAGGCAGAAGACAAGAACGGCCAACAGGACTATAATAATGAGTCACTGGTGTATAATGACCTATAAAGATAGCTGAGACATACATGTGAAAAAATATAAAAAGCCTTAATTTACTACAAAAATCAGGCAATATAAATACAAAAGCAGAAACCACCTTTCTTCACCTAAAAAAGACAATGTTGTCTAAGACAGTGGTTCTCAACCTCGGTCCTCAAGTACCCCCAACAGGCCATGTTTTGGGAATTGTAACCACTATATTGAGATCAATGGAATTGCAAGGAGGTCTTGTTTGTCTGATGAAGTGCAGTTAACTACAAAATGCGCCAACCTTAACCTGTTATCTATGAAATGGGACACAGTGTAATGCAAATATACAAGTGGTTTTTGTAGTTTGTAAATTAAAAATTCTCTATTGAGCATCCTAAAAAGCCCCTAGTTTTTATTTTATTGTAGTCCTTTGGTTTGGGAAGCTGGCACCCTGGGTCTTTTGCCAACTGTCACTCTGCCTTAATCCTTTCTCTTTTGAAACCATTGACTAACTCCCAACTTCATGAGACTGGAGGACACCTGTTAGCACCAAAACAGACTATTAATGCTATATTTCCGAATGCTAATTACCCTTAAATAGCTATGTTTTTTCTCTGTTTTTAATAAATGACTGATACATCAACTTCACTCTAAATTTCTGCTTTGCCATGGGAATCTTCTCTTAGCTTAGTGAATGTGGTAAAACTCAAAAATTTCCCTTCAGATTGATCTCCCTTGTTGAGTCTACTTTTCCACAGGGGCCTAACACTCCAATTAGGGGTGAAAGTTAGCAAGGTTTTGTATAATGTGTGTGTGTGTATATATATATATATATATATATATATATATATATATAAATGTTTTTATAAAAGAAATAGCATATGTGAAGTAAGAAACAAATAAAATGAATAACTGTAAAAATGAAAGGAAAGCTATTATCTTAATTACAGTACAGGATGCAGGCAAAGTATTCATAGACCCTTTTCTTTTTTTCTTCAAACTCTTAAATCAACTCCTCACTACCTTCTAATGTCACAGACCGATACTGTGCATAAAGATTAGCACAACCTTGCTAAACTTTGGGAGCCGTACTCGAACCCCACACTGTGGGAATCAAGAATCCTTTGGTCCTAGATTCAAATGCCTAATAATACTCTGGTCTCATTTCAGGCCAATCTACGCCTTCCCTCCAGTGCCAATACTGCCTTCTGTGCTCAAATGCATGGCCATTGAAGCCCAGGTCTTAAAATATAGCCGGGTCTCAGAGTCTGTTATCTCTACCTTGCTAAGCAAGAAAAGCCACTTTCAGGAATATATACTATAGTACCTGGTAATCCTTTGCCTGTTGTGAACACTGGCACTTCAATCCCAGATATTGCTCTGTGCCTTGCATTCTGGCCTTTCTACAATCAGGTCTTGGCCTGAACCTGGCAATAAGCACTCTGACAGGACAGGTCTTGGCCTTGCCCATTCTCTTTCAAAGACCTCTGGGAATTTCTCTTACGCCCCTTTCACACTTGTGTGTCTTGTCCTGCGACTTGGTCGCATGACAAGTCATACCCCATGATTTCCAATGAGTACCATTCATATCTGTGCAACTTCAAGTCGTAGTGACTTCAAAGTAGTCCTTGAACTACTTTGGTCTGACTTTGAGGTGACTCGATGTCCATAGACCTCAAGATTACACCGGCATTGCTTCAAGTCGCATCAGAATTGTGGCAAAATTGCGTGACTTTCAGGCCGCACAAGTGTGAAAGGGACCTTAGATAAAAAAAAAGCTGTCTGAAATACCAAGCCATTGGCTCTGATTTAAAGCACCTGTGCAAGATAAAGGAAAACCTGAAAACGTGGCCTGTTGGGGGTACTTGAGGACTGAGGTTGAGTACCACTGGTCTAAGAAGCCAAAAAGTATGTCTAGACGCCAAACTCATACACAAAGTCCTTCAATACAAATGAAAGTGTGCATATATGAGATACGAGGGACTGTATATTGGTTCCACCTGAAAAGTGTCCTCAGACCGATGCTGCAGGTAAAGCCTTAACAAAAATGATGTATTGCAATATGTAGGCGGAGCGAGGGTGTGAAATCAGAGCCAACCAAAAGCTCAAATCATGCAATTGCCAATGCAGCACATCCCATAGGAAGGACAGCCGGCTGTATCAAATATAGAGTTACATGTAGGGATAGCAAGGCATCAAGACTCAAAACACTGACACATTATAAAATCTACCAATGCCTCCTATGTACTTACTAGTGGAAAATAGCAATATTGCCCATAGGGGCATCCATAGATATAGGTGAATTGCAGGCATCAGTATCATGGAGAAGTCAGCAAGTGTCCGCATAAGGTGGCTTTTTATATTTTTTCACATGCATGTCTTAGCTATCTTTATAGGGCTATCTTTATAGGTCACTATACCCAAGTGGCTCATTATTATGGTCCTGTTGGCAGTGTATATGTGCCTATCAAAATACGCCTTAAAACTACCCAATGCGCTTTTTTGTAAAGGGAGGATAAATCTCAGTTTCACCTATAGAAATGAGAAATCTCTCAGGAAATTTTCACTTAAATGCATTTAAATCAACTGTAGGCAAATATTGCTAAAGTGTTACCATATATGAAATCGGTTTTTTGCACTATTTTGTTTTTTGCTCATCCTAAAATGCCATTGTTTATCTCTAGTTTTCCTGCACACTGTCAACATTCACTACTTCAGCTCCTTGTAGGCAGATACCAACTTTCTGGTTAGACATTCTCCAAACCCTCTTATGTGGTAGCCTAGCAATGGGCACCTAAGGCACTGAGCATTGTGGAAGGTCAGGTTGATTCTACATGTGTGCAGCATACCTAGAAGTACCAAGTTTATCTGTGTGTGTATAGGGTGCTGATTACAACCTAATTAGGGTATTTTGTTAGGAATTCCATGTTGACCAGCTTGTGTTAAAGTGGTAGTTCAGTATTTTCTGCTGTGGGAATTTTATATTTTTTTTTTTCATTTGCTGACTTGTGTTTCCCCTGCAATTGCTTAGAGCCTCTAGCAAGAACAGGAAGTCAGATTTTGTTTTCCCTTTTGCATCTCTAGCAATCCATTGTTCAGCAATAGTTTCTGAAGCAGTTTGAAGAAGGCAGATTTTAATACAGCATCTGAGCCATTAAGTGGCACACTGGTTCTTCAGTAACGAAATCTCTGCTCACTCATCACATTGCAGCGTTACACGCAGGAAAGTGTTAGACTGCTGAGTCAGTAATGCAACACTCCAACTGTGAGAACAGTCTTCAGGCTCTTGTCATACCTGACTTCTAAGAGGCATTGAAGACAGCACAGCTCTGAGGAAAACGGAAACACAATACTGTGAAAACACAACTCGTTAGCTATGTTTAAATGTTTAAATATCTATTATGAAGCTGTTAGAGCACATTTTTTTTCTTTTGCTCACAAGGAATTTGTCTCCAGGAATTTAATAGCACTGCAATTTAATACCTTGAGTTCAGTAATTTTCCTTCAAGCTGCATTAACCTCTAAATGAATCGCTTCCATGAGGTTTATTACCTGGTGTGAACTAGAAAGATAGAGGCCATGGTAGAGGATGGAAATGACTGGATCAAGGACTACTGAACACTTTGAGGTTTTGCTTATGAGAATAACAGCAAACGAGAAAAATGCAGTGTTATTCATAGTAACACATAAGTTAGTTTACATTGTCAAACCTGCTGGAATGTGGTTGCTATAACATACCTCCTCCCTCTTTGGGCTCATTTGTATTCTGTGTATCAGGAAGGGAGGAGGTCTTCTCCAACACTACCTCCTTGTGATAAGATAACATTATGTCCTGCCTTTCTAAGGCAAGCTGTACACGGTTCAAATCTCTGCCAGTTCATCAGGATCCGGCCGAGATTCGAACCGTGTATGGGCAGGCTGAATGTACCAAGTTGATCAGTCGATCAGCTTGGGTGCAACCAGTATGCTGGGTTTTGCCTATGATTATCATTTGTGGCTGCTATAGCCACCAGCACCAATCTCTGTCTTCTACCGGCGGGGACAGCTTCCCCTGCACCCCGCTGGGAGTAGACATTGGCCCGGCAGAAGGGATTCCCGCATCAACACTGTCTGTGTTGAGGGGGAATCGAGCGCAAGATGGCCGGCCTAACTTCTAAGCTGGCCATACATTATACAATTTTCTTGTTCAATTTCCTTTAGATTTATCTTCAGCTATGTAGTGCAAGGGCCTTGCATACAAAAAGAAAAGTGTTTAGGTTTGACCTCATATTTTATGGTTTTGGTAAATCTAAAGGAAAATTTTATAATGTATGGCCAGCCTATAGTCCTGGGAGGTGGGCGGAGTTTCTGATCATGTGACCGCCATGATTGGCTATCACAGTGGTTTCATGATCAGAAAGCTCCCAATCGATAGTATACATTGGGAGCTTTCCAGGACTCGCCGGCTATCATGCTGTAGTTTTAACAAGGCTGCTTACATGCGTATAGCAACAATTCAACAGTAGCGTATATATACATAAATAACTGTTCATATGAGCATGCGTCTGTCTCAATGGAGTGGCGGTACTTACTCGGATATACTAGTGGATGACAAGTGTGGAGGTTCAGAAAAAAGGCCGATCAAATATATGCTACTGTTGAATTGTTGCTATACTGTTATACTTCTGTGAACATGTTGGATATGTGCAATGTATTCATGTTTGTCATTACCTTGCAGAACCACCTCATACAATGTTGCTTTCCCTGAGGAAGAAGTATAATTAAATTCAAACTTCGAAACATGTTGGAATCTCAGCAAACCAGTAATCATCAGGCCACACTATAGGCCTGTTTGGCCGTCTGGTTTAGCACTGGCTACCTATGTTTTAGTGCTTTTTACTGCCTCCCCTCTTTTCCTCCCTATTTGTGTGTCACCTATCATGTGATATTTTAACCATAATCAAATAAATACTGTTTTTTACCTATGTTACTGTGTAGTACCCTTTTTGGACAATAGTGCTGCAGAAATTCCCAACGGGCCTTATTTTGGTTGTTTCTGTATTACTTAGGGTGCAGCACTATTTCCCATTACCCACTTGGTGATGTGAGTGTAGGGGAATTTTTGTTCACTCTAAATGTCTGCTAAGGAGGGAGAGCATGACCACTTTGCCATGGGAATCTTCCCTTAGCTTAGTGAATGTGGTAAAATTAAAAAATTTCTTTTCAGATTGATCTCCCTTGTTGGGTCTACTTTTCCACAGGGGCCTAACACTCCAATTTGGGGTGAAAGTTAGCAAGGTTTTGTATAGTGTGTGTGTGTGTGTAAACAGTACAGGACACAGGCAAAGTATTCATAGACCCTTTTTCTTTTTTTACTTTTTTTCTTCAAATTCTTAAATCAACTCCTCGCTACCTTCTAATGTCACAGACAGATACTGTGCATTAAGATTAGCACAACCTTGCTAAACTTTGGGAGCTGTGCTCGAACCCCACACTGTGGGAATCAAGGATCCTTTGGCCCTAGATTCAGATGCCTAATAATACTCTGGTCTCATTTCAGGCCAATCTACACCTTCCCTCCAGTGCCAATTCTGCCTTCTGTGCTCAAAGGCATGGCCATTACAGCCCAGGTCTTAAAACATTGCGGGATCTCAGAGTCTGTTATCCCTACCTTGCTAAAAGCAAGAAAAGCCACTTTCAGGAATATATACTATAGTACCTGGTAATCCTTCTTTGCCTGTTGTGAGCACTGGCTCTTCAATCCCAGATATTGCTGTGTGCCTTGCATTCTGGCCATTTTACAATCAGGTCTTGACCTGAACCTGGCGTTAAGCACTCTGACAGGGCAGGTCTTGGCCTTGCCCATTATCTTTCAAAGACCTCTGGCTTCACTCTTCCTTGTAAAAACTTTTATTCATGGTGTATCTTGCATTAAAGCCCCCTTGCCTCACTCTGTGCTTCCCTGGGATATCAACTTAATTCTCTCTGGCCTGCAGAAACCATCCTTTGAACCCATTAGGGTTATTCCAGTTCCCCTGCAAGGTAGCCTTTTTTATTGCTATCATATCTGTCAGATTTGTCTTCGAGTTGGCAGCTCTCTCCTGTAAGGATCAATTCCTCATACCTCACAAAGACAAGGTTTTCATATGCCCAAGACCATCCCTTCTTTCCAAGATGGTATCAGTGTTCCACAATAAGGACATAGTCTTACCAACCTTATGCCCTGCTCCAAAACATCCAAAGGAAATCTGTTTTCATTGTCTGGATGAAGTCAAAGCCTGTTCTCAGGACCTCACAAGGGACACCCTGCTGTTGGAGTTTTCTGTGCATTTCCACACCAGGCCTCTGTAGCCCAGCTGTGTAAGGCCGCTACCTAGTCCTCTATTAATACTTTTTCAAAGTTCTACCAGGTCGATGTCCAATCCCCTGCAAAAGTATCTTACATTTGCAAAGTTGTGTGAAGTTGGGTTTGTTGACCCTTGTTGTTGGCACAGTTCTGTTTGCCTATTTTGTTGTCCACACCTCTCATTCATTGCCTGAGGATGTCCTATGGTCTCTGAATACTTAGCCTGTTGGAGTACAGAACAGGACACAGTCACCCTCCCTTCCATTTCTTGGTTACTCCGCATTGCTTGCTACAAAACTGAGGATTAACAGACTGGGGTAGGTTTATAGGGGAGGTGTCCAGGGAATGTGTTCTCAAAAGCTTGACCGTGTCCAATCACCTGAAGGTACAAGCTTATAACCCTGGGCCTATGAATACTTTGCTTTTGTGTACTGTACTGTACTGTACTGTACTGGATGATGTGGAGTTTACATTGAAAATTCCTTATTTTTGACCATCTCTAACAAATAAATAATAATCATAAAAATTCTGAAAATATCTGTGTTACAGAACCTTATAGTGAAAGCTGAAGTGCTGATAAACTGTTACTCTTACCGTTTCTTTGTATAATTATATTTGTGAAGAGCGTACACAAATAATTTTCCTGACTCCTAAGAGAATCCATAGCCTACTATGCAGAAGCTTCTCTTATGTGACTTAAAATCATCCAGTGTAAACACCCATTTTTTTTGGTGTACTGCTAGCTGATAAAGGAGACATCTGGGCAGGTATTATTATTATTTTATCATATAGGATTTATATAGCGCCAACAGTTTATGCAACGCTTTACAAAAAGGGGGACAGTACAATTACAATACAGTTCAAAACAGGAGGGCCCTGCTCGTAGAGCTTACAATCTAAGGGAGGTATTATTTAATATAGACATATGCTGTAAATGCAAGCTTTTTACAGTTTCTGTTAACATGTCTGTACAGTTAAGCATATGAGTACTTTTAGCATTAGGTAATGTCCCGGTCTGCTCTGGCTTTTGCCAAAAAGATGGTTGAACATTTTCTTATTAGCTGGCTGCTTTTTGTTCATACTTTTGCCGTAATAAGCTTGTTATTATGGCCTGTCCAAGGTAATCCATTCACAATTTTGCTTCTTTTTTTGTAGCTTGCTAGTACAAAATCTAGACGATTTACTAAACCATAAAACCAGACAAATGTAGAATTATGAGTGGGCAGTGAAGGTCTGCAGTGGCTATATGTCTACCCGATCTGTTCACAGCTGTAATGTGCTGAAGAGTAGGTGTGGCTACACAAATTTTTTAAAGTTTTTCCATGTTATGTCATTACCTGTTCTCAAAATACATTGAGGTCATGTTATGTGCTTAGACTGGTTGCAAACGGTGCTTGGCCAAGTTTTTATGTATTCAAAAATATTTTGGGGCCCTGGTACCCTTCTCTTGGCTTTGTCGTGGAGGGCTGCTTTTGTGTCCCCATTCCAGCAATGGCCTTATTCTTTATCAGATAAAAAATGCTCCTTATAGGATTGATTTACTAAAGACAAATAGACTGTGCACTTTGCAAAGTGCATTTGCACTCTGCAAGAGCAGTTACTCCAGAGATTAGTAAATGAGCAAAAGCTTTGCTGATTTCCATCATATAATCATGTGCAAGCAAAAATGCAGTTTTTATTTTTATTTTCTTTCGCGCAACTGCCCTTGCAGAGTGCAACTGCACTTTACAAAGTGCACAGTCTATTTGCCTTTAGTAAATCAACCCCAATGAGCTGGTGTTCATAGGGCTCAACAACCCATTGTTCCTGTTTGCTTGCATTTATACAGATACTGATATATAAGTCCTATTACATGGAATGTCTGCAATGCAGGGTTTCCTGGATAAGCTGGTGTCTGTTTTGGATGTCCGCTGTCTGGGTCAGAGTGTTGCTGCCCCTTTTCAGCATTGGACTGAGTTATACAGGAAGAGATGTGAAGCCTTTCCATAGGACACCTTAGTCGTGATTCTGCTCTGTGGCAGGCAGCCAGTGAGAGACAAACTCGCAGGGTTCACTGTTAAAGCTTACAAAGGAAAATACATTCCAGGTGTTGAAAGAAATGGAAAAGCTATGCCAACATGCATGGCAAGTCTTTAATGATCCAGAATCAAGGCTGAATACAGGTTTTCGGTGGCTTTCAGCAGTGCAACCAAATTATATAAAATCACATTGAACACATCTTCTGTGTTTTTCCTAAGGTAGCATTCATTTTCTTCCTATAGAAGTCCATTAATCAGTATCCAAGGGATTCATTTGTCAATATGCTGTTTGCTCTTTTGGGAAACGTAAAGTGATTCTAAAGGTTGTAATTTAAAAAATAAAAATAAAATAACAAACATTTTATACTTATCTACTTACAGCCTCGATCCTCTTCTTTTTGGGTCCCCCACTGACGGTCCTGGCTCCTTCCCCCTGCTGAGTGCCCCCTAGTAGCAAACCTTTTGTTATGGGGGCATTTGAGCAGGCACTCACACACAGAGTATGGCTCGAGCCCCGCTCTCTCCTCATTGGCTCACTGGCTGTGGTTAACAGCCAGTGGCTCCTGCTGCTGTGTGAGCCAATGAGGAGAGGGAGACCCGGGAAAGCATCTGCTCTCATTAACATTGCTGAATCGAGATGGGGTTCAGGTAAGTATAAGTGGGGAGCACTTGCACCCAGGAGGTTTTTTATTTTAATGCACAGAATGCATAAAGGTACAGAAAACCTTGTGCCTTTAGAAACACTATAAAACACAATTGATTTATAATTGATATAACCTCAGGGGAATTACTACTGATCGTGGGGTGACCATTCTCTGTGGCACCCATAATCATGTGCCATTGATCTTGGCATATAGGTATGCCTGTAACAAAAGTTGTAGTAACAATAATGGCCAGCACAATATTTGATATGTTTATGCTCCTGCACACAATTACTCTATATCCCCAATAAAAACCTCTTTAAACTGGCTTTTTTTTTTTTTTGCAGAGCTACAAACTTCAGCTTTCTTATCAGGTTTTAGCTGAGGTTCATTTTAGAGTGGCTGAACTGTACCCAAAGTTCTGTGAGCAATACATCTATTCTACTATGGCAGCTAAACAAATTGCTTGACTAATAATAAGCGCAATGACTCCTTTTGACTTCAGCTCTACTAGACTGGAGACAGTTTAACTTGCCTCAAAAGCTTCCGAGGCCCCATAACAGCCACTTGGGCTGCTATGGTTATGTGTAAAGTCATTGATTTTTTAAATATTTACTGTGAAAAATGTGTGCTGCCATACATAAAAAATAGTTTTTTCAAATCCATGTATACAATTTTAGAATCTTGCTAAAAGAAACCGTTTTATCAGCAATAGTCTCAAGTGACAAGAACACCTATCATGTTTGGCAGTTAGCCAGTTACATTGTATTAATGGGCGCTTAAAGTAACCCCACAAGCCCAAGTGTTTGAAAGTTTTATCCTATGAAAATTAATGGTATCAATGTGTACTTATGTTGTAAAAAAAGGTTCTGCTTCCTGCACTGCATGCTTCACAGGGGTTGTACTTTACCCTTCTTCTTTCTCAGGCCTGGTTCACACCTATGCATTTTTTAGTGCATTTTCAGTTTTGCAGAAACACACTACAGTCTATTTAACATGGATTCTTATAGATCATGTTCACATCTGTGCATTCTGTGTCTATAAGAAAGGGCCAGGGACTTTTTTCTGGTTTTTGATTCCATAGACTTCAATAGATCAAAAACGTGTATTAAAAAACACAAAATGCACCTGCAATATGCAAACTGCAACCTGCAAGGTATGAACCAGGCCTTAGTGTAAATCTGTGGATCTGATTGGACCCACTGATAAGAATGTATTCACCATGTAACTGATATTTTATCTTAAAAGTTTTTAAAAGTTCAGTGTATGCTTGATGCTCTCAACCTAAAGCCAGCCATAGACAGTTCGATTCTCAGCCACTTCTGCAGGGACTGGCTGAGTTTCGAACCATGTACAGGCAGGCTGAATGTACCCAAACTGATTGATCGATCGATCAACTTAGATACAACCAGCCTGCTGGATGTTACATGTGATTATTGCAAGTGGCTGTTATAGCCGCTAACAATAATCACTGTCTTCTCCCGGCGGGGACGGCTTCCCCTGCCTTCCACAACCCAATGGCTCGGTGGGAGGGATTCCCCTGTCAGCACCGTCTGTGTTGATGGGGGAATTGAGTGAATTTCTTTCCTGCAACCCGTGGTTGCAGGAAAGAAATCCGCTCTGTGTGTGGCCAGTCTTAGGTCCTATCTAGTTGTGAATTGCCCCTAATGCATTCATGTTTTTGGTTATAAGTCAGTTGAGCCGCTTCCATATTCTCATTTTGCTGTGTTCAATACAGGAAGAGGCCAAGATTCGAACCATTAGTGGGCAGGTTGAATGTACCAAGTTGATCGACCAATCAACTTGGGTATAACCAGCCTGCCGGATACCCTTACGATTATCGCAAGCTATAGCCAAAATCGATACTCACTGTCTTCTTCTGGCGGGGACGGCTTCCCCTGCCCTCCCGGGCCGGCAGGAAGGATTCCCGCATCAATGCTGTCTGTGTTGATGGGAGAAATTAAGCAAACATCTGTCCTGCAAGCCATGGTCGCAGGAAAGAAATTCGCTCTGTGTATGGTTGTGTATTGCCCCACGTTCATTCATGTTTTTGGTCAATTGAGCCGCTTCCATATTCTCATTTTGCGGTGTTCAGTACACACACAGCAGGTCCATCAGCTACTTTTCATGCTGCAAGAGATAGCTTTTGTTTGCATTAAAAGAAATGTTTTCTTTCTTAAGGCCCCTTTCACACTGGAGCGTTATTACAGCGGTAAAGCGCTAAAATTACCGCTGTAATAACGCTCTAAATATCATTTTCATGCATCTCTATGGATGCTTTCTCACTGAGGCGTTGCGCTAGCGCAGCGCTTCAGAAAATCATGCAAGCATGATTTTTCAGGAATGTGGGGAGCGGTGTATTCACCGCTCCTCCACCGCTCCTGCCATTAAATTCAATGGGCAGCGCTCCCGTAGCGGCTGTACACCGCTCCGGGAGCGCCGAGCGCCGGCACTTTTAACCCCTGTTTAACCCGTTGTGGGGGGGTTAAAAGTGCCCCGCACCCGCCTGCATAGCGGCGCCGTAGCGCCTCTATAACAGCGCTAAATCCCCGCTGAGACTAGCAGGGATTTACCGCTGCCGCCCGCCAGCCCCAGTGTGAAAGGGGCCTTACTGTTTGAGTATTTTTGTATTATTTTGTTACCTGTTTAATTACATATGTGGGTGTTTTACTTTCCCATCAACTAACATAATATATATGAAGGCATATTAATGTTTGTTCGGATTCAGGCCACAAATGAGAGGGGGTTTAGCAAGTATTTTTACTTGCCTCAGAATGAAAAATATCAAATAAGACAAGTAAATATAGAGGCGGTTAAAGCTAAATCTTTAAATTTATAGGAGAATCTCCACTGGGCAGGAGAGACTTCACAAAACCAAGGCCGGTTCTTTTGCTCGTCTTAACTTGCATTTATTTGTGTTGAACATTTCTGATGAAAATTTGAAAGTTAATTTTGGTTGACAGAGAACATTTTGATTTAATGTGCTAAATTGGAAGCCAAGCTGAGGCCTTTGAGCTAGTCATTCGGCCATCCCAGAAAAAGGAAAGCTGGTTGTTGCTATAAATATTGTGACAGACTGTATTTCCTATTACTGTTTCTGCAGACATCATTTTCATCTAGTGAAAAATTGCCTGCATGCTTCCAGATCCTCTGTCTTCCTCAAACTGTCTGTGCACATCAGTTCACAATAGCTGCAGTATTCCAAGCACAGCATTTCTCCAAGTTCTTGTAAAATCTGACAGCTTTTAAAAATGAGAATTACCATAATTGCAACCAGAAGTGAGACCTGGAAATGAAATGTTGTGACCTTTCTGCTCTACCGTTTCCGTCATATATTGTGTTGGCGTAGCGCAAAGTGTGAGAACACAAAACACCGGTCCAGCCTAAGTCCAACTGTGTGCAGATTGTATTGTGTGGATATCGCACAGAGCACGACAGCCAGTACAATAACGTGTGCAATATGTTATCTGGTCCCGTTCCAATAATGCTATTTATAGCTGATAAGCCAGGCTCAAGTACAAAAGTCTTCATCGTACAAATGTCCAGAGGAAATCCTATTTCATACACTTTACTGCTAATGTGCCTGGATAGATTCTGCCTGCTTGGGGTTTTTAGCAGATTCAATGTTAGGCCTGCCTCTTAAGCCTGGTACACACACCCCTGCCTGTGTTAAGCCTGGTACACACACCCTGCCTCTTAAGCCTGGTACACACGCCCCTGCCTGTTAAGCCTGGTACACACACCCCTGCCTGTTTAAGCCTGGTACACACGCCCCTGCCTGTTAAGCCTGGTACACACACCCCTGCCTGTTAAGCCTGGTACACACGCCCCTGCCTGTTAAGCCTGGTACACACACCCTCCCACACACATGGTCCGAATTGTCCGTCCCCGCACACAAGGTCCGAATTGTCCGTCCCACACACATGGTCCGAATTGTCCGTCCCACACACATGGTCCGAATTGTCCGTCCCCGCACACATGGTCCGAAT
>BLSH010321721.1:287998-337200 GCA_018402905.1 Glandirana rugosa | reverse complement strand
TCCCCCCCCCCCCCCACCCCCTTTTCCTCCCTATTTTTCATTATTTCCTTTTTCCTCCCCTCTTATTCCACCCCCCCTTTTTCTTTTACCACCCCCTTCTCCTCCTATCCTTTACCTCCTTTATCCTTTAGGTTATTTTATTTGATGTCACCTTTTATATAGTTATTAATCAGTTTTTTTTACCATTTATTATAAAATACTATCATAGATATGTTACTATGCAGCCGTTCACTCAGATCAGATTTTTAAGGATTTTCTGTAATCATGCCCATTTTTCTTTTTTTTACATTTTATATACTTTTTAGCTTGTTTCCCACTCTGATATAGGTACACAGACAGTCAGTCCAGACAGTATAAATTTTCCCCTTTAAAGGGGGGCGGGTTGCCTGAAGAGGGAGACGGCACCTCGGAAACACGTTGCGGCCCGCCCTCGTCCTGATTTGGTCTCTTGCTAGCTCTGTGAGAGCGGGTTTGAGAGCTAGAGACTCTGCCGGTTATATAACTCCATACGGCGGGTCCAAACGTATCCTCACAGCGGTCTTCTCATCCCTTGTGTCGGCTGGCTGCTTGATTGGAGATCCACATCCATCCTGTGTGCAGCTTGCAAGACACTTTTATGTAAGTGTATCTGAATAAAGTATTACTAGTTTTTACTATCACACTGACCCAGGTGCCTTCTTTCTGCTGTTTTTGTTTTTAACTTTTTAGTATAGGCATGCTTGGAACAAATAGTGCAGCACATCAGTATAATACAGCAACGAAGAGCTGGGAAAATTACTACAATTTCTGAATCTTAGCTTAAGTAATAGGGATTAAAAATCAGACCAAACTGATTATTTCAGTTATGGGTGGATGCTGCTTAGAATAATCAATGACTAAACAAAGACTTTGAGGTGCAAGATCATTTCTCCAGAATTTTTGGCACGACCGCTCTGTAAAGATTCACCTTCCCAACTGCAGTCTCTGAGGTAAGAGAAAGTATCCAACAGAAGAGTTGTAAAGGCTGCTCCAAACCACTCATCTACACTGCTTGACTGGTTGCAGCTCTCTGATGTCAGAATGCTGAGGGTCTGTCCATATCTTAGGAGAGTCAGAGAGCACCAGCTACCATAGGAGCAAGGAATTGGGTTAGAATTGTGCTTATTCCTAACCACCTAGACAAAACAAGCATTTAACTCTTGCAGTGCAGGGGGTTGGGGTTTGGCACACTGTAACAATTTCTCCAGCCCAGAATTCAGATTTTGTAATTTCTTAAAGAGGAACTTTTTTCATTCACAGTCAACAGTTACAAATACTGTAGCGGCTGACTTTAAAAATAATAAGATAAAATAAAAAAGGTACTTACCTCGGGTCCAGCGATGTCTTCCCACAGCAGGTTCTTCTTACCGCTGAAAGTCTCTGGTACAGCCATTTTTGATGTGGGAGCCATCTCTGACTTCATGAGGCATCACAGATGGCTCCCCACTGCACATATGCAAGTTCGTGTGGCACTGCGGGGCTAGTCCTGCAACCTCCTGGGGGCGTGTGATGTGTCTCAGGAGGCTGCATGCAAGGGGCGTGCTTACAGTGCCTTGAAAAAGTATGCATTCACATTTTGTCATGTTACAACCAAAAACATAAATGTATTTTATTGGGATTTTATGTGATAGACCAACACAAAGTGGCACATAATTGTGAAGTGGAAGGAAATGATAAATGGTTTTCAAAATTGTTTACAATTGTCTGAAAATTGTGGCATGCATTTGTATTCAGCCCCCTTGAGTCAATACTTTGTAGAACCACCTTTTGCTGCAATTACAGATTCAAGTCTTTTTGGGTATGCCTCCACAAGCTTTGCCCATCTGGAGAGAGAATTCTTTGCCAAATAGCACAAGCTCTATCAGATTGGATGGAGAGTGTCTGTGAACAGCAATTTTTAAGTCTTGCCACATATTCTCAATTGGATTTAGGTCTAGACTTTGACTGGGCCATTCTAACACATGAATGTGCTTAGATCTAAACTATTCAATTGTAGCTCTGGCTGTATGTTTATGGTCATTGTCCTGCTGGAAGGGGAAACTCCGCCCTAGTCGCAAGTCTTTTGCAGACTCTAACTGGTTTTTTTCTAAGATTGCCCTTTATTTGACTCCATCCATCTTCCCATCAACTCTGACCATCTTCTCTGTCCCTGCTGAAGAAAAGCATCCCCACAACATGATGCTGCTGCCACCATGTTTCACGGTGGAGATGGTGTGCTCACAGTGATGTGCAGTGTTAGTTTTCCGCTACACATAGCGTTTTGCTTTAAGGCCAAAAAAGTTATTTTTTGGTCTCATCTGACCAGAGCACCTTCTTCCATATGTTTGCCGTGTCCCCTGCATGGCTTCTTGCAAACTGCTAACGGGACTTCTTAGGGATTTCTTTCAACGATGGCTTTTTTTCTTGCCACTCTTCCACAAAGGCCAGATTTGTGGAGTGTACAACTAATCGTTGTCCTGTGGACAGATTCTCCCACCTGAGCTGTGGATCTCTGCAGCTCCTCCAGAGTTACCATGGGCCTCTTGGCTGCTTCTCTGATTAATGCTCTCCCTGTCCGGCCTGTCAGTTTAGGTCTTGGTAGGTTTGCAGTTGTTCCATACTCTTTCCATTTTTGGATCATGGATTAAACAATATTCTGTGAGATTTTCAAAGCTTGGGATATTTTTTTATAACCTGACCCTGCTTTAAGCTTCTCAACAACTGTATCCCTGACCTGTCTGGTGTGTTCCTTGGCCTTCATGGTGCTGTTTTTTTCACTATGGTTCTCTAATAAACCTCTGAGGGCTTCACAGAACAGCTGTATTTATACTGAGATTAAATCACACACATTTGGACTCTATTTACTTGTTACGTAACTTCTGAAGGGAATTGGTTCTACTAGATTTTAGTTAGGGGTATCAGAGTAAAGGGGGCTGAATACAAATGCACGCCACACTTTTCAGATATTTATTTGTAAACAAAATAGAAAACCGTTTATCATTTTTCTTTCACTTCACAATTATGTGCCACTTTGATGTTGGTCTATCACATAAAACCCAATAAAACATATTTACGTTTTTGGTTAACAAAATGTGGAAAATTTCAAGGGGTATAAATACTTTTTCAAGGCACTGTAAGTGCATGTCATTCTCGCCTAGGTGAGAATTGAGGAAGTGGGAAGGGGTACCTGTCAAAAAACATACCCGTTCCCCATAAAGTAAAACAAAAGTCAAAAGTGTTAGGGATGGGGGTGGGGAGTTGAAGAAGCGATACTTTAACTTTTGAGTAAAGGTATGCTTTAATGAACATATAATTAGGTTTGATTTTGTTTTGTTGTTTTATTATAAATCCCATACGTATATTATATAAGAAAATATGATGGGGTAAAGTAAAATAACTGGAAAAAATACCACCCACACATAAAAGGATGACCAACAGACATCCCAAAGATGTAATTGAAATTTGCACTGATTTATGAGTATTTCCTTAAATTGTGTTGCTCATGTTATTAAAAAAAAAAAGTGATTCATTGTCTGTGTATTCAGGAAGAACAAAGAAGTGAAAGCAATGTTTGGTGCTGTGTAGACAGACATGGCTTTTCAGACGTCTTCCATCACAATGCGAGGGCACCCAGACTTGTGAATCTGCTTAAAAACGAAATGTCATTGCCCCACAATCATAGTGCTGTATTATGTCACACATTCAGGCCCTGCCTGGATAAAATGGCAAAACACTGTCAAAGCAGAGGATTGTTTTATAGAAAACAAGATTCCTCTTGTGTCCACAATCTTGAATGGAATTAGAAGATTATGAATTGGCAGAGTAAGAGAGGAACACAAAGAGGTCTTGGAATTACACTGGACGTCTCAGTTCCTCCAATTTCCTTTCAGGAATAAAAACTTGCAAGCTATTAATATGAAAACAGGTGAGCCTTGTTTCAGCATTCAGTTAGATAAAAATTTAATACATGTCTGTTATTTTTTATAGGAAAATTGTATGAGTTGTTAATGTATGCAAGCAATAACAAACAAAAAAAAAAATAAAAACAGAAAACAAACAATAAAAACTGCCAGTGGAATTATCTTTGTCCTTCCTTGGATGCACCCCAATGCTAACTGCATGGCAAACTAATATAGTACATCAGTGGATAACAGAGAAAGATGGTCAGAATCTATTTACCTTCATATGTACATGTCATGATAAAATATTCAATGTCTGTCCAGGGAATAAAATCACTTATATAATTCAGGATATTTGCAATTTTGGTGGGTTTTTAAAAAAAAAAAAATGTTTAGCTGTTCGTCTATCGTAACTGCATGCAAATTCATTCTGTGTGAATGGGGAAATAAAATCAAATGTTCTCAGACTATATTCTCTACAGAGCAAATGTTATTTATTGAAAAATAAGTGTGAATGGAAAAAATACTGCATTATGGCCACTAGATGGAGTTGAGGAGCATACTTATTACCTATGATAGTCGGCACCAACTAATGCCATAATGGAGTATTTCCCTTGATTTTTACATTTTTTTTTTTTTAAATTAAACCCCAAAGTGTATGTGAACAAGACTTATATGCTTCCTTTTGGTTTGTTCAATTTAACATTGGAATTGTTTTGTTATATCTGTTCTATAAGTGCAAAAAAAAAACCTGATCTTGTCAGAAATGTAGAGCTGTCCTGTTCACTGACCACGAAACATCCCTATGGTCTTACTCTGAATTCCTCCGACCCTACACCTACTGATTCCACTGCTTCCGCCTTTAGTAGCTTCCCTCCTACGTGTTTGAGACTCTGCGATTAGGAAATACCACATTTCCAGTTATATAGGCCCTCTCACGCCAATTCTTGGTAATCTGGAGTCTCCTCCAGGTATGCATTGAAAACATTTCCTATAATGGAAGATGGCTTCACTACCTGCAGCTCTGACATGTTTAGGCCAAGTTAATCTGTTATGCTCAGGGGTCTGGCTCGGAGACCAGTAGCTATAACTGTAAAGAGGCTCCCACCGACCAGATGGATAAGTACACAAGCGGGTCACCCTAGTGGATGACGGAGGCTTAACCAAGATGCAGGGTCTAAGCACTAACCGCTATTAACCAGGGCCTCCTGATAGTGCAGATGTTAGTACCAGGTTGTAGTTCTCAGGATCACCCCACCAGAGGGGAGCAAGCTGGGGTCCAGTAGCAGGTAGGGATCAAGCAAGAAGCATAGTCAGTAAACAAGCTAAAGGTCAGTAACAAGAGGTTGCAGGTTGGGATCAAGCAGAAGCGTAGTCAAGGAACAAGCTAAAGGTTATGGAAAATGGCTGCAGGTTAGGATCAAGCGAAAGTCAAGGAACAAGCCAAAGGTCAGTAATGAATGGTAGTGGAGATAAGGACAGCTGCAGGTGCAAAAAGAAGCAAGATATCAGCTGGAAAAAGCACAATAATCTGGCAAATAGCAAGTAGTTTAAGGTTCACCAGAAACAAGGTACAAGGCAAGATTAACAAGGATCAGGCAAGATGATGTCCAGCATCTCAAGTGGCTCAGCAAAAAGAGTTATTGTCAGGTGAAGCAGAGGTCATGGATTACAATTTTGATCCTGACATTTCCCTTTTATGTACAGGATTGGGAGAGAGATTTGGGATATCCTGTTTCAGAAGATGACTGGGATAAGTCTTTCCTTTAACCTTCAAAATAAGTATAGCCACTCAAACCCAGAATTGGAACTTAAAACTTTTGACCAGGTGGTACTGAAGAAGTCCAGCCATACTGCAAAAATTCATAAATCGTATCAATCCCTGACTGGTGATGGAGGCACGGAAAGGAAAGTGGCTCCCTTTCACACTTGTGCTGGATCTGTTCTTGTATCCAACCTTTCTGGAAGTCTGTATTTCAGCTTTGTCACCTGATCACTGGAAAAACCTGGCCAGAAACTCCAGGGGTAGCACTTCTCTCAGTCATACATGGGTTGTATAGATTAAAAAAGGAATATTCCGTAGGTCATGCATTGATTCCCAGACACTGGAAAATTACTACAATCCCCACTATCAGGGAGTGGGTAGCGGAGCTCAATCATATCATGAGGATGGAAGAATGAAATGCCTGCCTTCATGACTGCTACCCAAAGATTTTGGCACTATGGTACACTTGGATCGATTTTTCAACATCTGCCAAACTTCAGCCTTTCCTTTGACCATTACATAGGGTTTTTCTCTGCAATTTTCTTTGGATTGGGCGGCTGCCTGGCTGGGTACCCCCCTTTACCTAACTTCTCTTTATCACTTCTTTCCCTCTTTTCTATCCTCTTTGTATGGCTCTTCATTTCAGGTACTTGTAACCAATTAGGGCCCCTTGGATTATTCTTATCCTTTGCCCTGAATTTTGAAAGGACACTATATTTATTTAGAACATCTCCACGAGTTTGAGGCTGTCAAGTAGTGTCCTGGGTTCTATATTCCTAGTAGAATGTCTGAGTTCTTGATGCGCTGTTTTCAGACCGCTGGCATATTTGTTTTCTGTAAAGTACTTCCTTTTTCATGCACAGTGTGTTGATGTTGTCTGTCTTTTTTGTACCGAAAAGCTGTGAAACCTAATAAACTTATAAAAAAAAAAAACTTATGTTGA
The DNA here is from genome assembly GCA_018402905.1 of Glandirana rugosa. Lineage (NCBI taxonomy): Eukaryota > Metazoa > Chordata > Amphibia > Anura > Ranidae > Glandirana > Glandirana rugosa. Next base: position 330,596 of record BLSH010321721.1, on the reverse strand, counting down.
GATGAGGTGAGAGGGGTAAAGGGGAGAGTATAGGGAAGACACTGCATAGTCAGTCCCAGTAGAAATGTAGAGCTGAATGCAGTCAGTAGGTATTTGCTGTACTTGTAGGGTCTTAAAAGGAAAAAAACACACAAGTAAATGTATAGGTATTGCAAAGAAAATGTAATGATTTTTTATTGATACTGTGCCCCTGCAATGTTGTTAGTAAGATATACAATGGGGAAAATATGATGTGTAGGGGGACAAATGGACTACAGAAATGGGGTGACGGTGCAGTAATTTGACACTCCGGGAACGATTCACAATATTCTCTGACATCAGCATGCAACCCAGGCCAGAAGAATCTCTGGGTTATTCTCTCCTTGGTCTTCTCTATACCCAGATGTCCCTCCATTACATGACCATGGGCCAAGTCTAGCACCATCCTGCGATAGGGTCTGGGAACCACCAGCTGTTCTACCTCGCCCTCATCGTGTTTTACCCCCTGATACAGCAAATTGTTTTTCAGAGCCATGTAGGGAAAATACCCCCCAATTAGGATCCTCAGGTTCCCCATCCATTATCTTAATGTTCTCTCTGGCTTTAATGTGGATGACATCTCGTAATTGCTCTGTACAAAAATCCTCACTCTTGACCTCTAAGTCAGGTGTCACATTCTACCCGCTCCCACTATTAGAGTCAGAGTTGTCCTCTTGTTCGTTAACCTCAAGCTGAGAGCTATCTTCCAGCTCCTCCAGCTCCCCAGCCATTACAGGGAAAGGAAGAGGGTCTCTTCCTTCCTCTGTCCTGCCAACTGTCTCCCTTTCCATTCATCAAAAAGGGTCTGGTGAGAGTTCTCATGCTTTCCCAGCAAGGGGAGCTCTATCCTCCAGACTCCCTGTGCCTTCTCATAACCTCCAAAAATGGGGAAAATCTCTCTCCACTAGGACCTCATGATGCAGTGAGGATACCAACCCCACTGAATGTGTCACACTGCCCCAAGGGCTGTCAATCTCAACCACTACAGTCTGGTAGTCCCAAGTGTCCCCATGGATGCAAATGACCCCGATTGTGCTAGGGTGTAATTTTTCAGGATTTACATAATTGCTGTTGACTTAAGACAAAATACTACTAGAATCAAGCAGTGCAGTGACTGGCTTCCCGTCAACAGAAATCACACACATTTGCTTTTCCATGCGATCCTAAAGTGATGCAGTACATGCAACTTGTGCAAAAAGAGATATGCGTGTTTTCATATAAGCATAATTACATTGCATGGGTTCATCATTCAGGGGACAATTAGCAGCAATATGACCTAATGCATGACATCGGTAGCATTGCATATGGCCTATACCCAGTCCTCTCAAAGGCATAGACCTTCCTGCCTTCTTTGGCCAGGTCTAGAGTCCACAGTCTTGTCAGCAGCAACAGCAGACTTATCATTCTTCCCCACGCCCTTGAATCCCCCTAGATACATTGGGGTGGGGAGCAGACAGATGCAACAAGTCCTCAGCAGCTGTGTATCTCTCCACGAGTTCCACCAGTTGGTTTGCCGTATTGGGGTCCCCATGGCTGGCCCACTTCCTCAAAGTGGCAGGGAGCGCCCGCAGATACCAGTCCATGACCACACGCTTCACAATCTGAGGGACTGGCAAAGTCTCTGGCTGTAACCACTTCTTCGTGAGATGGATCAGGTCAAACATTTGGGTCCACTGATGCACCTGTTGAGCCCAGACTGCCATGGTGACACCCTGGCGTGCGAGTATATCCCTTTTTAGAGACTCCTAGTCCTAGGCCTTATCGGGCTCCAAATCAAAATACGCCTTTTGGGGCTCACCTGTCAGAAAAGGTGCTAGCAATCCCTACCATTGTTCTTTTTGCCATCCTTCCCGCACAGCGACTCTCTCAAAAGTGGTGAGGTATGCCTCCACATCATCCGCAGGTGTCATCTTCTGCAGGTGGTAACTGGCACATATCAGCTTTTGTTCCACTGGCACAGGAGGCGCAGACCCCATTTTTAATTCAACCAGAGCCTCCACCAGCTGGCAGTTTATCTCCTGCTGGGCTTCATGCTGTCGGCAACTTTCCTCCCACTGAGCTGCAGCGACCTCTGTGACTTGGAGGTTAGTTTCTCGCTGAGCCGCAGTGGCCTGTAGCAAGGCCTTCAACATCTCCTCGGTCTTTGGGAAACTGCCCGCTGAGTCCACCACATGTGAGGGATTAGCTCTTATGGGGATCAGCTTCCCTGGGACGAAGGCAAGTCAGACAGCAGTTCCTTAAAATCTGGCTGGTAGCCAGGTTGATTTATAAAAGGTTGCAAGAAAAAATAAACAAAACAGCTAAATAAATCCTCACCTTTCCGGCTCTAACTTAAACAACAGCATTCCTTACTCAAAGGCACAGTGCTTATCCCAGACACCCATAAAACAAAGTTAGTGCAAACCTTTTCTTATAGTCCAAAGCACAAAGCTCTCTCAGGCTGAATGCTCTCAGAGTCCCGGGGTAGAGCAATCCTCACTTCCTGGTTATTTAAACCCCAGCTGAGACTGGACTCAAAAGGGTTACAAAATCCGGTCCAGAGCCAAGCCTGCCAAGGTGGCTGGTAACATCTGGACCGGATTCAACCTTATTCTCAAAATGAATGTATGCGGGGCGACAGATAGTGTCTGTCTACTACTATGCCTTGTGTAACGTCACAATATATATATATATATATATATATATATATATATATATATATATATATATATATATATATATATTGAACATATATATTTTCTTTGTGCCAGGGGACTTTCTCACATGGTAGCTCTATGGAAGGTAGGCACCCTACAATATAATCTCTTTAGGGGATTACTGGTCCCATGCTTATTTTAACATATCAAGTTGACAGAAAGCAGCTTTACTTCAGCAAAGAATCAAAGTCCTGCTTGCTTCAGCACATAAAACAGAGTCCATATAGTAGGCTTTTGCTCTGCCAGTCTGATAGGCGAGTTTTCCAAGCTCTGTCAGTTCACTTGTAACAACCTCTACCTGTGAGGCTTCCCAGGTCTTCTATAATGAGCTAAGTATTCTGGCAGGTGGATTGTAGATCTGGATGGCCAGGACACATACCCACCCAATTTCTTCCACGTTTCAAGCTACATGCCCAACGGAGGAACTTTACAATTAGCCTCTCAAAGGCAGAATTCATTATTTTCCCTCACCAAGTGTCCCTGGAGCACACAACAATCCTAATCTACATTCTGTATGACAAATACAGTATCTCCCATCCCATCCACCACCCTGACTGTCAATTTAGCCCAGACACAGTCACAATAAATCTATGTGTGTGAAAATGTTTTGCTTAAAAGAGAAGTTTGTTTTTTTTCAAAATCATACTTACCATGGTGGATGCAGCATCGGTTTGCCAGCTCGAAGACTGAGAACCGATCAAACACCACCGATCGCACCACCGATCGCTCGGTTCTCAGAGCTCCATGAGCAGAGAGCTGGTGACTGGCCGTCACTGGAGCGGCTGGCTCAGCCTCTCAGCGGCTCACTGAAAGGCTGATCCAGGTGCCAGTTCAGGGTTGTGGGAGGCTCCGAACCATATTGTCGCAATCTTTCCCCAGCCTGGACCGGCTCTGTGAAGTCTGCTGAAAATGGGTCACAGGAGTGCAGAACGAACTGCACTCCTGTGATCCACAGAAGTACAACCAAACGAGCTTTGGCTGTACTTTCCCTTTAAGTGAATATGAAAAATGTTGTTTTTTTTTTTATTCAGCCAACAGGCGTAGCTCGTGTTTACTTTTTTTTTTTTTTTTTTAACAATTATTTTAAAAATTAGTGGTAAAATGGAGTAAAACACCTGCAGTAGGTCAAAGTGCAAAGACCCATTACCATTCTTCTGGCTCAGTCCAAAGTTTTTAATGAGTATGGTATCTGAAAGGCATATCTCATTAGCTAACACATAGTACTCTGGATATTATTTGTCCTGTATTATTTTTGTGTGTGTATATACAGTATGTGTATGTATTAAAGGAGTTGTAAAGGCATAAGGTTTTTTATCTTAATGCATTCAGATATGCATTAAGATAAAAAAAACCTTTTGTGTGTAGCAGCCTCTCCAGCACCCCCTAATTACTTACCTGAGCCCCATCTCTCTCCAGCGATGCCCATGAGTGTCTCAACCATCTATGACACTCCCCCTGATTGTCTGAGACACAGCAGTGGCACCATTGGCTCCCATGGCTGTCAATCAAAGTCAGTTAGCCAATCAGGGTCGAGAGAGGGGGCAGGTCCGGGTCAGGCTCCGTGTCTGCATGGATACATGGAGCTCTGACTCGGCTTGGGTGCCCCCATAGAAAGCTGCTGGCTGTGGGGTCACTCGATAGGAGGGAGGGATCAGGAGCACAGTAGAAGGACCCGAGAAGAGGAGGATCCGGGCTGTTCTATTCAAAACCAACTGCACAGAGGAGGTAAGTATAACATATTTGTTATTTTTTTTTAAAAATGAAACTTTAAAATCACTGTAAAATAACATTGACTCAAGAACCTTATAGTTTACATTTAAGAGTCTTTTCTAGAGAAGTGGTTTAAAGGTGTAGTAAACATTAATAAGTCCTTCACTATCTCTCAATTGGAACCGAATCCCTCTGTCCCACTTTGCTCCCAATATTTCCTTTTTTTTCTTTTGGTCTCATCTATGGATAAGAAATGCACTATTCGGCTACTGTAGGTGATAACCGGACCAGTGTAAAGATTCATAAGTGTTCTAGTCTGCTCATGATATTCAGTTTTTTGGGATGTCTTTCTTAAATGGCCAATCACAATTTGATGTGACTGAAATCGGGACAGTTTGGGATTGATTTTTTAAAACTGGAGAGTGTGAAATCTGGTGCAGTTGTGTATGGTAGCTAATAAGCTTCTAACTTCAGCTTGTTCAATTAACCAGATTCTGCACCAGATTCTGTGTTCACCAGTTTTTGTAAATCATCCCCTTAGTCTTTCATATATATACTTGTTTGAATCATTGTCATCCAAGCAATTAACCTGATGTTCTGCTATACAATTTCCTGATTAAACCACTTCAATTTCTTTAGTTGCCAATTGACTGCAGGTTGTGAAGGCCCTAATGCAGAAAAGTAGCCCCCCATTCTGTATAGTTCCTAAACTTCCAGCTTCTGTCTGGCTTACCCACAGAAAACTGTTGCTGTAGTGCTGGAGAACAGTTAGGTGGCTTTAGCAAGTGTGAACTTTGGTAACTGTCCATGGGCATTTTTTTTTAATTTTTAAGGTGGAAGGGATGCCATTAAAGATGGTTCCATGTCACCTGTTTAAGGATTGCACTTATATAATTTTTATAAGACAATAACTTCTAGGAAGAGTTACTGGACATCATGCTGAAATGCATACATTTGTAATCTGTCTATCTGACTCTGGACCAAAGAAGTTTTTTTAGAAATAATTTCCTAGCCATCAATGCCCATGACTTTTGAAGATTGGAATCACTCATTAATGCTTTCTAGTTAACCCCTTCATTAAGGCATCTTCAGTGATGTTCATAGCATTTATGTAGCCATGGAGCCACATTAGCAAACTAGTGTCTACATTTATGTGATCTACCACATTGAGCCACCTAATCTTATTTCAATCTAGATTGCATATTCCTTGAATTACCGAACAGGAGAATTATTGTGCTTGTTCCCTTGTGTTGTTACAGATCACTTTATATTTTTTGGTTAAACATCTCATTGGAAAGATTTGAACATGAAACATAACATTGACCATAGTGAATGAAGAGTGTCATAGCCACAGCCTGACACGTTGCCAACATGTTCTGCTTCTGTGCCAACATAAAATACACAGCACTTTCTATGGGTGGATAATTATTACTGACTCTGGTTAATGAGGCCTAGGGGTGATGTACAGATAATAGCATTGTTTTAGTGGCACGCAGCCATTAGAAGGATATATTCATGTATGGAAGAATTCCAGATTCTGTCACATGTTGTCTCATTGTTGATATTTCACACTGACTTAGAGATGGTGAGTTTTTTCCTATGAAACGTTAGCTATTTCCTCCCCGCTGTATTACAAAAACATTTATGCAAAAAAAACTTCCAGTAGTAGAAAGGAATTCTGGGTAATGCTGTTTTTGCATAGCAGACATGCAAGTCAGTGCAACAGCCAAGTGTTTAAAATATCTTAAAGTGGATGTAAACCCACCACCCACCCAGTATAAACTAATGACACAGTATTAATGTATATATACATGCAAGCCTCCTGCATCTATCCCTACCTTGCAAGTGTCCTTCCTGTAAGCACCAGCTCTGTAAAACTCTGAAATCAGAGGGTGTCTGTGTTTTCTGGAGTTTGGTGGGTGAAGTTGTGATGTCACAAGCCTCCCCACCCACCTCTATACTGAGACATTGAGGAGGGAGGGAGAGGGGAGTGTAAAACTTTCTCTGCTGTGTGAAGGAGATAAGCAAATTGCTTGTCACTCACAGAGCAAGGGGCGGATCGACTGTGTATTTCCCTGTTAGTCTGACTTTCTCTTCCTGAAAAAAGATAAGCTGATTACTCAGTTGGATTAACTCTTTGTGGAGAGACTAGGCACAGATGACATAACATGCTATATCCTACCAGGCAGAATTATTAATTACATTTTTTTTTTCGGGTTTGCATCCACTTTAAGGCTTCTTCTGAACTAAAACACCTACCTGTGCAAGCACTGTTTTAGCCCTTTCCCACTATCGGCATGAGGGACAACTGGTAAATCTGGTGAGCTTGTGAAGTGCCAAAGGAGTAACATTCCTGGAGCACACAATTCTGTCAGGAAAACTGCAACTATTGGAGTTTAGAAACACCCAGTGAGTGGAAAATTTACTCACAGGCCAACCATTTAAAATGGCTTCACTGAGAAAGCTGTTAGCTTTTCAGATAGGGTTTTTTAAAAGCTTTTCCCAAGTTTTGTGAAACATTTTACTTTAAAGAATAAATTAATTTCTACAAAATGTATCCTATACTGCCTCACTGTATGCAAAACTATGACAGACCCAGAGTGCAGAAGGACTTTTAGCTGGCAACTGTGGTCCCCTTAAAGGCACAACTTAATTTACAGTTCATCTGTGATATAATTCTCCCTGTGCCGCTCCAGCACCATGCCGCTCCATGGAGATTACCACAGTGTTCCTTAGTATGTTTAGATGACCTTGTCGAAGTTTGTAGTAGATAACTGCAAACAAAGCAGAGACTCTTGACAGGCAGCAGCAGTTGGATCATTATAATAATATTTTACAGGATTTATAAAGTGTCAACAGTTTGCCCAGCACCTTATAATTTTAAGGGAGACAGTACAGTTACAATACAATGCAAGGCAGGTGGCTTAGGGGGACCCTACTGTTGGAGAAGGGTATGTCTGCATCTTGAGTCTGTAAAATATAGTGTATTTGGGATGAGGGGGATGAGAGAGGTGGTATAGGGCACTGTGAAAGTACACAGTATTTTTTAAGCTAACTTAAGGCATACAGCCATACCTGCTGAATTTCTATATTTGCATCCTACCTGAATCCCTATAGTAGTCTGTCTCCTTATCTGAGCCCACTGTAGACTTACCCACCAATTCTGCATAATAGGCAGGGCCGACGCTACCACTAGGCGAACTAGGCAGTTGCCTAGGGTGCACCGCCACCTAGGGCGCAGCCACGGCCCCTGCCAGGGAGGAGGTGGGGAAGCATCTGGTAAAAGTGACAAGCCGGTGGGAGAAGGAAGTAAGTAGTGCACTGTGCAGAAATTAGTTCCCTTGGCCATCCACCTGCTCCTCTCCTCCCCCTCCCTCCTCCGATGGCCGCTCCTCTGCTCTCTGTGTGTCACTGTGTGCAAGTGAGGGCTCAGAAGTGCAACTGTCCTAGGTGGAGAGGGTCCATCCCCACACTGCTCCGTCCACTCCACCTCCAGCATGTCTGCAGCCTGCCCCAAGCAGCTTCACACTTCTCCCGAGTCCCACCCCTCGTGTGTGCTCTTTTTGGGAAGGGGAGGTGGTCAGGAAGAGCAAAAAGCAGCCGACAGCCAAAACTGCTGAATATGCCAGTGAGCCCCCGAGGATCTTTCCAAGTGAATGAGCACTTTCACTGACCAGACCCTGCTCCCCTCTCTCTCTCCCTGACCCCTCTCTCTCCCTGACCCCCCTCTCTCTCTCCCTGACCCCCTTCTCTTCTCCTGACCCCCCTCATTCTCTCTCTGCCCCCCCCTCTCTCCCTGACCCCTCTCATTCTCTCTCCTTGCCAGCACTGGAAATAGCTTTACTCCGGTCTGTTTATCTCCTTTTTTTACTCCTTCCTTCCCATCATTTACCTATACATTGATGTATAACAGAATTACTTGATTAACTTTATCCACTTAAAGTGGTATTAAAGCAAAGCAAAATATGTATTATACTGCAGCTTATCAATTCTTAGATGGGTGGCTGCATTCATTTTGTTTTTGGTTTTTCAGTTTTCTCTTTTATTTTCACCTGGTGATCCTGCTAATAAATCTGTTGTTTTTCAAAATAATGAGCTGTCTTGCAGATGTAGCAGTTAGAGAGTTGAATCAAACTATTTAACACTGGCAAAGGGGGTGGGGTCATGGGCGGAGCCAGGAGGCGGCAAAATGAGGTTTCGCCTAGGGTGTCAAAAATCCTTGCACCGGCCCTGATAATAGGCTTGTAGTTGGCTGTATCATGTAACTAGAGGCTGCAGTTAACTGTTCACTCATTGCTTAGGCAAGCCATAGATGATACAATTTTCTCTCCTTCCACGCACAGGTGGAAGGAAAGAAAGTTGCTTGATTCACCCATCAACACAGTCAGTGTTGATGGATGAATCCCTTCCACAGTGCTATTTTGTTCTGCCGGTGGGGAGCCTTCCCGGCTGGCCGAAAGCAATGATCATTGCTAGCTGCTATAGCCGCCAACAGTGATTGCATGAAAAAAATCCAACAGGCTGGTTGCACTGAAGTTGATTGATGAATTACCTTCAGTACAAGTAGCCTGCCATTGGAACGCAAAAAAATGGGTTCAGACGCCAGTTCAGAGGCATTTGAAATGCCAAACAGCTTGTAAGTGCCGCTAAACGTGCCTAAACGCGATAACTCGCGTCTAGGACCGTTTAGTTTACAGGCGTTAACATTTAAAAAAAAAAAAACTTTTTTTTTTGTAAAAAAAGCTCCTAGACGTGAACGCGACAAAATGGCCGCTTTAGACGCCGGCTTCTAGCTGTCAAAAAAAATCATTCAGGGCAGGTTGAAATAGCGTCCAGTGTAAATGGAGCCTAACACATTCCTTCTTTGTATGCTACAGTATATTGCAGAGACTTTGCTTATCTATTTATTTGACTGAATATGTACAGCATACAGTGGATATAAAAAGTCTACACACCCCTGTTAAAATGTCAGGTTTCTGTGATGTATAAAAATGAGACAAAGATAAATCATTTCAGAACTTTTTCCACCTTTAATGTGACCTATAAACTGTACAACTCAGTTGAACAACAAACTGAAATCTTTTAGGTGGAGGGAAGTAAAAATAAAGAAACTAAAATAATATGGTTGCATAAGATTGCACACCCTTAAACGAATACTTTGTTGAAGCACCTTTTGATTTTATTACAGCACTCAGTCTTTTTAGGTATGAGTCTATCAGCATGGCAATATTTGCCCACTCTTCTGTGCAACAACACTCCAAGTCTGTTAGATTGCGAGGGCCTCACCTGTGCACAGCCCTCTTCAGATCACCCCACAGATTTTCAATCAGATTCAGGTCTGGGCTCTGGCTGGGCCATTCCAAAACTTTAATCTTCTGGTGAAGCCATTCCTTTGTTGATTTGGATGTATGCTTTGGGTCGTTGTCACACTGAAAGATGAAGTTCCTCTTCATGTTCAGCTTTCTAGCAGAAGCCTGAAGGTTGTGTGCCAATATTGACTGGTATTTGGAACCGTTCATAATTCCCTCTACGTTGACTAAGGCCCCTGTTCCAGCTGAAGAGAAACAGCCCCAAAGCATGACGCTGCCACCACCATGCTTCACTGTGGGTATGGTGTTCTTTTGTTGATTTGCAGTGTTCTTTTTGTGCCAAACATATCTTTTGGAATTATGGCCAAAAAGTTCAACCTTGGTTTCATCAGACCATAACACTTTTTACCACATGCTTTTGGGAGACTTCAGTTGTGTTTTTGCAACATTTAGCCGGGCTTGGATGTTTTTCTTGCCAAGAAAAGGCTTCCGTCTTGCCATTCTACCATATACCCCGGACATATGAAGACTACGGGAGATTGTTGTCACACAGTCAGTACTTGCCAGATATTCCTGCAGCTCCTTTAATGTTGCTGTAGGCCTCTTTGCAGCCTCCCTGACCAGTTTTCTTCTCATCTTTTCATCAATTTTGGAGGGGCGTCCAGTTCTTGGTAATGTCACTGTTGTGCCATATTTCTCCACTTGACAATGACTGTCTACACTGTGTTCCATGGTATATCTAATGCCTTGGAAATTATTTTGTACCCTTCTCCTGACTGATACCTTTTAACAATGAGATCCCTCTGATTTGGAAGCTCTCTTTGGACCATGGCTTTACTGTAGGATGTGACCAAGAAAATGTCAGGAAAGACCTACTAGAACAGCTGAACTTTATTTGGGGTTAATTAGAGGCACTTTAAATGATGGCAGGTGTGTACTGACTCCTATTTAACATGAGTTTGAATGTGATTGCTTAATTATGAACACAGCTACATTCCCAGTTATAAGAGGGTGTGCACACTTATGCAACCACATTCTTTTCATTTTTTATTTTTACCCCCCCCCCCCCCCACCCTAAAATATTTCAGTTAGTTTTTTTTTAGTTGTACAGTTTATAGGTCACATTAAAGGTGGAAAAAGTCCTGAAATGATTTCTCTTTGTCTCGTTTTTTATATCACAGAAACCTGACATTTTAACAGTGGTGTGTAGACTTTTTATATCCACTGTAGGTGTAAGCCTTTGTCAGCATTGATGTTCTTATTTTGTTCTAATTTAAGTACTTATAAAACCTTTAAATTAAAAATAGCAATACCCATGATGTTTTATGTAATTTTTGATGGGCTGGAGGAGTTTACAGGGACAGGTACATGATTTTGTCGGGGGGGGGGGGGTGTTTGCAATGTTTTCATTCATCAGTAAGCTCATTTCTTACATATATGTGCCTATTTTTTTTAGGAAACACATTACGGATTGCGGCCTACTTCATCAAAAGATGGGTCAACCTTCGTTGTGTGGTAAAACATCAGTATCGAGGTACAGTATAATTGTTCTCTTCGTAAAGTGCGGTCTGTAAATTCTTCAGTACTGATTGCAACACATTTCAGGTATCACTTATTATTAAAGGGCAACTCTACTTCCAGCAACAGAGGATTAAGAGGAAATTGTACTAATTGAGAGTTGCTAGCTACAAATCGGAGGATGGGGATTATGAAGGAAAGAATATGTACACTGCAAACATCTTCCCTACCATCTTTTTATTCTCAGTTTGTTGCTGAAAGCGAATGTGTTCTTTAAAGAACTAATGGATGGTGGGGATCTGCTGTGACTTAAAACTCATTGGCTTTTATTTGCATCTGAGCTCCCTTCTTCCCCATGCAAGTGAATGCAAATGGGAAAGCAACTCCTTGAGCAATTCAAAATCAAAGTGAATGCAAATGGAAAAGCAACTCCTTGAGCTATTCGAAATCAAAGGCACAAGTCAAAGCAACTCAGAATGCCCTGAAAAGCATGCTTTATTTTACTTGTGTCTCGTGTCTGGGTACATAATCTAGTGGATCCTTCTAATGTCTCAAACTGTTAATATCCAATAATCCTTCAGGAAATATTGGTGAAATTAGCCAAATTTGGTAAAACAAGCTATTGGGGGCAGTATTTGGCAACCAATTAGAATGTTACTTTTAATAACATAGAAACATAGAAAAGTGACGGCAGAAAAAGACTGAGTAGTCCATCGAGTCTGCCCCTTTTTTATTTATTTATTTATTTATTTTTTTAATGTTTATCCCAAGCATGTTTGAAGCCATTTACTGTTGACTGTCTTACAACATTTGTTGGTAGTTTATTCCAATTATCAACCATCCTTATAATGCTTTCTAAGATTAGTTTTGAACTTCCCTCCTGTTAGTTTGAGGTCATGTCCCCGTGTTCTTGATTTTGGTTTCATATTGAAAAGACTGCCCTCCTGAACCTTATTCACCCCCTTGATCTATTTAAAGGTTTCAATCATGTCTACCCTCTCCCTTCTTTCCTCCAGACTGTACATATTAAGTTCCTGAAGTCACTCTTGATATTTTTTATCCCCCAAACCTTTCACCATTTTTGTTACCCATCTCTGAACTCGTTCTATCTTATCAAGATCTTTTTGTAAGTGTTGTCTCCAGAACTGGACACAGTATTCTAAGTGAGGTCTCACTAAAGATCTATATAGAGGAATCAGAACCTCCTTCCTCCTGCTGGTGATCCCTCTACTGATACTTCCCAGAATTCTATTTGCTTTTCTCACTGCCTGGTCACACTGTTTGCTCATTTTGCAATGATCTGAAATAAGCACCCCCCCAAATCGTTTTCTTCTGTAGTGCTGGCTAACACTGTACCCCCAATGTTGTACTCACGTCTTTGGAATGTTACTTTCAAGAGTTCATTTACACCATGGCAGATTGTAGGGCATTGCTAGGTGATTCTGACTCCTGCTATATGCCCTAAAGTGGCCTAGCATGGTTCACACTTCATAATTTATGTTTGTGATTTTGGAACTAGACTAGTATGTGCTAAAAACTCCACTTTTGCCACAGTGTACATAAATCTGTCCCTTTGGGTAAAGCCATTTTGGTCCTCCAATTTAAAGATGGGCTTTTTTTTCACATGCCGAAATTCACTTTCACAGCATGTTGCTAATGTTATTGTCCTTAAAAAAAATGAACATACTAACTTCTATGAAAGCACTGGTTTGCCTTGGTGCTTTCATCGAAGAACCAGTACAAACAGAATACTGTAAATTGTAAGATAATATGGCTTGCACGGTCTATTTTTACACCCATATGGTATACTGTAGCTGTCATTCAACAACTAAGAGTAATTTAATCTAATTGTCTTTTTTTTCCTTGTCCTTGGTATTGCGTGGGACTGCTATGTTGAACATGATGTGGTGGGAACCATTCTTGACAGGCTACAGATCATTGTGGCAGAATGTGCACATATCTAGTAAAAAATGCCATAAAAAAAGAAGATATTCGGCTCACTGAGACAGAATATGAACTTTAAATATTTCAAATTGAGTTTCAGTTGAGATAGATTTCACCCTTCAGGATATATCAGCTGGTCAGAGGCAGCTAACACATTTTATAGCAAGTTTCTGAACCTGTGAAACATGAATCTACATTGTTCTCATTATTGGTCAGATGTAACTTAATACCAGCCTTTAGGTGGTGTTATCAAAAAGATTTTTTTTTTCTCAGGCTTCAGCTTGGAATTTATAATCACGTGATGCAACAATGATAATTATGTTGTTGTGTTTTTTTTTGTTTTTTTTTTTGAGTAAAAGGATTGTAGAGTTCTTTACAGTTCCTGTTTGTCTTCATATATAAAGTGCTTGTAAATCATTTACTTGGGTAATCGGTTTCATTAGAACTTGTAGCTCAAGCCAGAGACTGACTTATATAGAAAGATATCAACGTGATCTGCTTATGATCTCAATAACACTAGCTAGATTTTCTTTAGGACCTAACTGACATGGATTTGATCCCAACTTTTCCAATAACTTGTTGATCAGGAGCAATGCCTATTTTGATCAAAGTGATACCATTTTGCGCCAATCAGTCCAAAAGCTGAAAACTCCTGGCAAACAGCTAATTATACAGACGAAATACACATAAGGGAGTTGTTTTACCTGAAAAAGGATTTGAATTTCTGTGTATCTGGTCATCTGACATTTACATATTGTTGCTGCACTGCATAATCCTACCTGGCAGCTCAGAAGACCAGATTTTTCTCTGCTGCAGTTCAATAACCCTTACAGGTCTCTTACCCACTGTCAGCCCACGACTGAACAGTGAAAGGAGAAACAGCACACTCATACGCTCACCCCTTTGTCGCTCTGCTCTATTCACCTACCAGCTTGCTTCTTGCACTGCACCCCCAGTCTGAGCTTTACTGTACATGGATTGCAAGATGTTGATGCCAGGTCAAATTCAGGTATACTGCCTGCATTTAAAAAATACACAATGAATTCATAATTACAGATCTGCATTAGGTTGTGTAATTAATATCTGCCCAGTATTCATTTTTAATAGTATTACTTCTTCTGTGCATGTTTAGTACATTTCTGACTTTGTGTATTAAGTAATTTATCATGAAACTCAGGTAAACAATAAAAGTCACCCTGTCATCACAGAATAGTTGCACAATGTAACTTGTAAAAGAAGCTCATGTTTTGAAAAAAACAACATGTATACTTACCTTTCCAGAGGACCAGATTTTAAACTTCACTACTATTGGACACTTTGGGTGTGTGAATATCTGCCCCACCCGTTGCAGACTGTTGATCCTCTCGCCAGTTCAAACATCATTACAGGAATTTGAGTGACAGATTGTGAAGACATGGGCTGCCGGAAATATAATTATATACAGTATCTCACAAAAGTGAGTACACCCCTCACATTTTTGTAAATATTTTATTATATCTTATCATGTGACAACACTGAAGAAATGACACTTTGCTACAATGTAAAGTAGTCAGTGTACAGCTTGTATAACAGTGTAAATTTGCTGCCCCCTCAAAATAACTCAACACAGCCATTAATGTTTAAACCGCTGGCAACAAAAGTGAGTACACCCCTAAGTGAAAATGTCCAAATTGGGCCTAATGTGTCAATATTTTGTGTGGCCACCATTATTTCCCAGCACTGCCTTAACCCTCTTGGGCATGAAGTTCACCAGAGCTTCACAGGTTGCCACTGGAGTCCTCTTCCACTCCTCCATGATGACATCACGGAGCTGGTGGATGTTCGAGACCTTGCACTCCTCCACCTACCATTTGAGGATGCCCCACAGATGCTCAATAGGTTTAGGTCTGGAGACATGCTTGGCCAGTCCATCACCTTTACCCTCAGCTTCTTTAGCATGGCAGTGGTTTTCTTGGAGGTGTGTTTGGGGTTGTTATCATGTTGGAATACTGCCCTGTGGCCCAGTCTCCAAAGGGAGGGGATCATGCTCTGCCAGAGTACATGTTGACATTCATGGTTCCCTCAATGATGTGTAGCTCCCCAGTGCCAGCAGCACTCATGCAGCCCCAGACCATGACACTCTCACCACCATGCTTGACTGTAGGCAAGACAAACTTGTCTTTGTACCCCTCACCTGGTTGCTGCAACACACGCTTGACACCATCTGAATCAAATATGTTTATCTTGGTCTCATCAGACCATAAAACATAGTTACAGTAACCCATCTCCTTAGTCTGCTTGTCTTAAGCAAACTGTTTGCTGGCTTTCTTGTGCATCATCTTTAGAAGAGGCTTCCTTCTGGGATGACAGTAGACCAATTTGATGCAGTGTGGGGCGTATGGTCTGAGCACTGACAGGCTGACCCCCCACCCCTTCAACCTCTGCAGCAATGCTGGCAGCACTCATACGTCTATTTCCCAAAGGCAACCTCTGGATATAACGCTGAGCATGTGCACTCAACTTCTTTGGTCGACCATGGCGAGGCCTGTTCTGAGTGGAACCTGTCCTGTTAAACCACTGTATGGTCTTGGCCACCATGCTGCAGCTCAGTTTCAGGGTCTTGGCAATCTTCTTATAGCCTAGGCCATCTTTATGTAGAGCAACAATTCTCTTTTTTCAGATCCTGAGAGAGTTCTTTGCCATGAGATGCCATGTTGAACTTCCAGTGACCAGTATGAGAGAGTGAGAGCGATGACCCCAAATTTAATGCACCTGCTCCCCATTCACACCTGAGACATTGTAACACTAACGAGTCACATGACACCGGGGAGGGAAAATGGCTAATTGGGCCCAATTTGGACATTTTCACTTAGGGGTGTACTCTCTTTTCTTGCCAGCGGTTTAGAAATGAATGGCTGTGTGTTGAGTTATTTTGAGGGGACAGCAAATTTACACTGTTATACAAGCTGTATACTCACTATTGTGTCATTCTTCAGTGTTGTCACATGAAAAGATATAATAAAATAGTTACAAAAATGTGAGGGGTCTACTCACTTTTCTGAGATACTGTATGCTCTCCTTTAACAGCATGGGCTTTGCTTACAAGCAACTTTGTGGTAACATGGTAATTTTACATACACGGTTGCAATACTTACTGTATATGCTTACTGCGTATTTGCCAAAGGATGTTATTCTGTTTAGCTATTCTAGTAGTTCACACACATCTGTACCACACGGCCAGCAAGAGCTCTCTGCTACTTTTTCTGCTTCAGTTTTACGTCTTTTTGGGTCACCACCTTGCTAATTGGACACAGGTGGAGATTAGAAGGAACCATTGTCTTGTAGGCAGGCTAAAGGTGGAGAGGGGCTATAGGAAGATCAGTTGTTGAGCCAGAAAAGAAGTGTATGACCTGCCTGGCTGTACAACATGACAAAGCTAAGTAATTCACGACATGGCTAACAGAGTTGGAAGTCCTTTGGAAATCAAAATAGTATACATAATGTATATGTATTTTAACATTATGCCTAGAGCAGGGGTCTCCAAACATTATAAACAAAGGGCTAGTTTACTGTCCTTCAGACTTTGGTGTCAGTGGGAGTAAACAATGCATCTTTGGTATTAGGGGGATCAATAGCGCCCCGTCATTGGTGTCAGTGGGAGGAATAGTTTCCCATCTTTGGTGTCAGTGAGAGGAATAATGCCCCATTCTTGGTGTTGGTGAGAGGAATAGTGCCCCATCAGTGGTATCAGTGGGAGGAATAGTGACCCATTATTGGTATCAGTGGAAGGAATCGTGCCCCATTGTTGGTGTCAGTGGGAGAAATAGTGCCTCATTATTGGTGGCAGTGGGCAGAATAGATCCCCATCATTGGTGTCAGTTTGAGGAATAGTGCCCCATCGTTGGTTTCAATGGGAGAAATAGTAGCACTTGTTGAAGTCGCCACCAGGAATTATGCCCCATTGTTGGCGGCAGTGAGTGGAAGGAATAGTGTCTTGTATCAGTGGGAAGAAAAGTACCCCAAGTGCCAGATAAAGACAAGCAAAAGGCCACTTATGGCCCCCGGGGCTGCAGTTTGGAGACCACTGGCCTAGAATATTGACTTAATCTAAGGATGGAATGCCTGTCTACTGGATAATGTATTTTCTGCAGTTATGGGTATACCTATGAAAGGTTAGTGCAGAAGTCATGAGGAGGTATGAGATTTAGCTTCAAATGGAAAGTTTTCCAAGGATTAAGTCCACTCAGCAGAATACATTTTAGGGTTTTTAATTATCCAAAAGTTAAAGTAACAAAGTTTTATGCTGATGTAAGCGTTGTTTAGCATAAAGACAAACATAAGTGTCCTTCAGCCTTCCAGATATTTTGTTGCACAGCTCTGGACCTCATGTCCGCACAGGTACAGAATGCCACTTGCCTAACTCAGACACATTGGTCTGTTTGGATGGGGACTGCCTCTGTCCCTTCACAGTCTCCAACTGTCAGATGTCAGTCTGGATCAACGACCTGTCTGTGGAAGCAGACAGGCCTAGACATGTGCTCCAAAAATTGCTGAGTGGTCATCTCATATCTATGTGCACCTTGACTTTAAAAATAAAATAACATGCAAGGTTGCTTTCACTCACAGATGTTAGCCTTTGCCTTTCAGCAAAACTGTCCCAAAATTTGGCAGCAGTAAGCATGTATCCATTTTCCTGCTATATTGTGACTTTAGGCAGTACAAGAAAATTCTACGTTTCTTAATCTGCCAATTATATTGACAATCATACTGTCAGTGGAGATTTTTTTCCTTAAAAAAAAAAAAAAAAAGTGATAAACTCATCTGTCAACATGCACATGTTTCAGAGTAATGATAATCAGTGCTCTTCATGTCATGGAATACTTTGCAACTTTGTGAAAGCCGTAAAGACCTCCTTCATCATAGATAGCTGTCAAGATGTGTATCTGTTATTATAGAATGATTTCACTCAAAATGTGTTTTTTAGTGTTTGGTAGATACTAATGAGATAACCTGACAGTTTCCTATATAGTATCTCTATATGTAAAATCTCTCAAGAGTGCTTGAATCCTTGAGTCTCCCCATTTGTTATGGCCATTATGTGGGGTTCCCAATTGTCCTGTTGAATTTTCTTGATTATATATTATTGCGAATGGAAGAGGAGGTCCTCAGACATGCAAGGGTGGGTGGCAACACCCAAAACTTAAAGTAGTTTCAAAGTAAACGTGAACAATGAATAATGGCAGGGCCATCTCACTTCTGGAGACATTAAAAAAAAGTCAGTGGTTGACTCAGCTCACCAGGCTCCGCCTATAAATAAAATATTAATATTGAATAGACTTGTCCCTTAATACCAATTATAGATATTCTATCATTAAGATGAAAAGATGGGAAAAAATAAAGATTAAAAAATATGCACACAAATGTTATCTATTTTCCACATTTTTGTATACACCACCTAACTGGGTTACCATGGACCAGTAATAATTGGTGCGTTCGTATTTTAGAACTGCTGTCCTAGAGTCCCACTGATTACTATTTGTGTTTGTTCATTGTGAGCAAAGAACATCATGGTGTGCTTAGAAAACATGAAATGTTATGGGGTGAAATGGCATACTTAAAGCCTGATATTGGGAAAGATTTTTCCAAATGTAATTTTTTTTTATTTTATTTATTTATTTTTTTGGCAGAGATGTTTAGTCCTAACAATTGTCACTATTTCTGAAGCTGGAAAGACTCCCTGAGTGCAAACTGACTAACCACCTAAAGTCTTAAAGCGGAGTTCCACCCAAAAGTGACATGACATGCCACAATTGTCATGTTATTTTTTGGGGGCGGGACCGGGGACCCTGTTTTCACATTCCACTTCCTCTTCCTTCTACAGGTCCACTTCCTCTCCTGGCACCGCGGAGCCAGAAGGAAGTTCACCCCCCCCCCTCTCATCAATCTCTGGGATACGTCACAGGTCCCAGATGATATGCCGGCCATTTACAGCGCGACTCGTGCATGTGCAGTGCACGCCCGGCTTTGAAGCCAAAGCTGGGTGCCCACACTTGTGATTCCGGCACCATATGGAGGAGGGGGAGAAGAGTGACAGTGCGGGCGGCTGGAGCCTGGGCCAGGTGAGTGTCCGATTATTAAAAGTCAGCAGCTACGCTTTTTGTAGCTGCTGACTTTTAATAGGGTATAGGCTATACTTCTCACCTCGCATGCAATCATTTTGAGGCGATTAGCATGAATCTGACCCAGGTTTTGCTGGCCACTGTGGCAGAGCTGGTTCTGACCTGGACTTTCTGGTCCACTCAAACCCCTCTCCAGCTGCATATAAAGAGCAGCAAGAGATCTGACAGGAGCTCACCCTGGGACTCAGTAAACTAGACTGAAGGAGCTAAGAGCATGTGTTTGGTTGCTCTAAAAGACTGCAAAAAGGTAAAGGTTTGCTTTTGTTTGTTCGAAGATATCAGGGACCAGCCCGACATCATATAGAGAAGTACCCTGTCTGTAATAGTTTAGCGCCAGACGGCAAGATTTTGTTTTGATATTTTTGTTTGTTTTAAAAAACTGCAACCTTTTACGACAATATACCTGGCAACCTGCCAGACTTTTAAGAAAAGTTGGTCTTCCCGCTACCTTTTTCACAGGAAAGGTGAACCACACGCCAATGCAGCCCAGCGGGAAACCAATCGCCAGCTCACAGAGGCCGTTGCAGCTCAGCGGGAGGAGAGTCGCCAGGCTATCGCAGCATAACAAGCGGTGCAACGGGAGTTGAATCGACAGTTTGCAGAGGCCCCGACAGTTTGATCTGTGTCAGTTACCATCTGCAGAAGATGACACCTAAGGATGATGTGGAGGCGTACCTTACCACTTGCGAGGCAGTCGCTGAGCGGGAAGGTTGGCAAAAAGGACAATGGTTGGGACTGCTAGCACCGTTTCTGACAGGTGAGCCCCAAGAGGACTATTTTGATTTGGAACCCGATAAGGCCCAGGACTATGAGACTCTAAAAATGGAAATACTCAAATGCCTGGGTGTCACCATGGCAGTCCAGGCTCAACGGGTGCATCAGTGGACCTACCACATGGACCAGCCAACCCGCTCCCAAATGTTTGACTTAATCCATCTTACCAAGAAGTGGTTACAGCCAGAGGCTTTGCCAGGCCCTCAGATTGTGGAGCGTGTGGTCACGCTCCCTGCGACTTTGAGGAAGTGGGTTAGCCACAGAGACCCCAAAACGGCAACCCAACTGGTGGACCTCCTGGAGAGATACCATGCGGCTGACGACTTGTGATTCCCTTCTGCGCCCCACTCCAATGTATCTAGGGGTGAGTCCAGCGGATCCGGTAAGACTGTCTCAATGCAATGGCGTCGGGAAGATGAATAAGACTGCTGTAATGACTAACGAGACTATGGGCTCTAGACCTGGAGACTGGCCTAAGAAGCTAGGAAGATCTTGAGAACCCTTGAGAGGACTGGGTATAGAGCACGTACAGTG
The DNA here is from genome assembly GCA_018402905.1 of Glandirana rugosa. Taxonomy (NCBI): domain Eukaryota; kingdom Metazoa; phylum Chordata; class Amphibia; order Anura; family Ranidae; genus Glandirana; species Glandirana rugosa. Next base: position 309,935 of record BLSH010321721.1, on the reverse strand, counting down.
CTACCGATGGCATGCATTGGGACATATAGCTGCCAATTATCCCCTGAATAATGAACCCATGCAATGTGATAATGCTTATATGAAAAGACCCATTTCTCTTTTTGCACAGGTCGCATGTATAGCATCATCTTCAAGTCGCATAGAGAAGCAAATGTGTGTGATTGCTATTGATGGGAAACCAGTTACTGCGCTGCTTGACTCTGGTAGTGTGATAACGTTGGTTAAAAGCAGCTGTGTAAATCCGGCAAGGTTACACCCTAGCACTGTCGGGGTCATTTGCATCCATGGGGACACTTGTGACTACCAGACAGCGCTGGTTGAGATTGACCCCCTTTGCGGCAGAGTGACCCATTCAGTGGGAGTGGTACCTTCCCTGCTTCATGAAGCCCTAGTGGGAATGTATTTTCCCCATTTTTGGAGGTTGTGGGAAGGCACAGAGAGCCTGAAGGAAAGAGCTCCCCCTGCTGAGGAAGCACTGGAGTTCTCACCAGACAAATGGAAGGGGAGACTGGTGGCAGGACCGAGAAGGGAGGAGACCCTCTTTATTTTCCTGTACTGGCTGGGGAGCCAGAGGAGCTGGAAGATAGCTGCCAGCAGGGGGCTAATGTCCCAGACCATCTCTCTGTCCCTAACAGTGAGACTGAACCGAATGTAGTCCCTGATTTAGAGGTCCGGAAAGAGGACTTCTGTACAGAACAACTACAGGATGTCACTCTCCTCAGAGCCAGAGAAAATGTGAAGGTGATTGAGGGGGAACTTGTGGACCCTAATTGGGGGGTGTCTTTTCCCTACATGGCGCTTAAAAATGATTTGTTGTATCAGGTGATGAAACACAGAGAGGACAGACTGGAACAGCTAGTGGTTCCCAAACCCTACCACCGGATAGTGCTAGTTCTGGCCCATGGTCATGTAATGGGGGGACATCTGGGTATGGAGAAAACCATGAAGAGACTAATCCAGAGATTCTTCTGGCCTGGGGTGTATGCAGATGTCAAAGAATACTGTGAGTCATGCCCTGAGTGTCAAATGACAGCCCCATTACCCCATTTTCGTCGTCCCCTTGTCCCACTTCCCATAATTGAAGCGCCATTTGAACAAATTGGCATGGATCTCGTGGAACCAGTAGTAAAATCTTTCCGGGAACACCAGCACATCCTGGTGATCCTGGACTATGCGACCCTCAATCCTGAGGCCATACCCTTGCTGAATACCTCCGCTAAGACTATCGCCAAGGAACTATATAGAGTAAACCGCCGTCAGCAAGACCTATTGGTGGTTGCCTCATACCTAGTATCTATGTATATTGAAGAACAGGATGCCCCCTAGGTGGGACTGTAATAGGCAACAACACCAAAATGTCCATAAAATATAACGATTTATTAAAGATTTTTGTATAAAAACGTGTCGCTCATCTGAGGGACAGGTACAAAATATAGCGTGTCCATGCATTAATATAGGAAAGATATTGTTAAAATTGTCGAAATATCAGAGAACAATCGTACAGTCCAAAACAATATGTCTCCACTGAGCTTTCCTATATTAATGCATGGACACACTATGTTTTGTACCTGTCCCTCAGTGATTGACAAGTTTGTATACAAAATCTTTAATAATAATCGTTATATTCTATGGACATTTTGGTGTTGTTACCTATTACAGTCCCACCTAGGAGGTATCCTGTTCTTCAATATACATCATCAAGGAACTGGTCCAGGTGTTTAGTGGGGATCCCTAAAGAAATCTTGACGGATCAGGGTACCCTGTTCATGTCCAGAGTGACCAGAAAATTGTGTAAGTTGTACAAAATCTCCCATCTCCGTACTTCTGTTTACCACCCACAAACTGATGGTCTGGTGGAAAGATTTAACAAGACCCTCAAGAGTATGCTAAAAAAGGTGGTGGATAAAGATGGGCGAAATTGGGATTTTTTGCTGCCGTACCTCATGTTTGCCATACGAGAATTATTCCCCTTTGAACTCTTGTATGGTAGACATTCCAGGGGGCTGCTAGATGTCGCAAAAGAGATGTGGAAAGGAGAGGCCACCCCATATAGAAGCATCATAGAGCATGTCTCCTTGATGCAGGATTGAATCGCAGCTGTCCTGCCCCTGGTACTATAGCATATGTAGCAAGCCCAGGAAGCCCAGAGAAGGGTTTCTAATCGGGGTGCCAAAACCCGAACTTTCAACCCCAGAGACAGAGTGTTGGTGCTAGTCCCCATGGTTGAAAGTAAATTCCTGGCAAAATGACAAGGTCCCTTTGAGATTAGGGAAAGAGTAGGGGAAGTAAACTACAAAGTTTACCAGCCTGGGAAATGGAAACCGGAGCAGATTTACCATGTTAATCTCCTAAAACCATGGAAGGACAGGGAGAGTTTGTTGGCAGTGCCCAAGCCCCAAAAGGACAGGTTACCCCTAACCCTGGATGTCCCCATAACCGAGTCCTTGTCACTGATGCAACAAAATGATGTTAAGGAAAATAGAGATTTTTTCTCTTCCCTACCCGGACTGACCACTGTGCTTCAACATGACATAAAACCCGGAACATTGTTGCTCTGCCCTGGGACTCAGAAACACTACACTGAGAGAGCTACAGATTGGGAATTGGATAATGCAGTAAATGACACACAAGGCGCTGCCAAAGAGTGATGGGTTGCACCATACGCTGAGTATGTGAGTTCCCTAGTGGACCCCAAATAGGTGTGTGATGGATTTGTGAAAAATGAATGTATTAGACTATACAATTAAACTCCCAAAATGATAATTAAAATCACACCTAAAAATAGAAATTGAGATGTGGCGCAGCCTTGTCTCGGACACCTTGAGAGTGTAGATAGTGAAGATGAAGGATAAGCTTACATAAACTAGTACACAAAGTATGAAAGAGACCACCTGTTGTCAATGGGTCTGCTGGTGATCCATGATTAAACTGTCATGTCAGAAAAAACTCAGTCAGGATGCCAATGAATACCGCTACTCCTTGTCCCGATCCACGATCATGTGGAAAAAGAGAGAAGGCACAATGAGCGTAAGAGAAGCTGATAAAACACCCAAGTGCTACTGTACTCACACTTGGGAGAAGTCAGACGAGCGAGCGGTCGGCCATCGCACGCTCGTCTGACTTCTCCCAAGTGTGAGTACAGTAGCACTTGGGTGTTTTATCAGCTTCTCTTACGCTCATTGTGCCTTCTCTCTTTTTCCACATGATCGTGGATCGGGACAAGGAGTAGCGGTATTCATTGGCATCCTGGCTGAGTTTTTTCTGACATGACAGTTTAATCATGGATCACCAGCAGACCCATTGACAACAGGTGGTCTCTTTCATACTTTGTGTACTAGTTTATGTAAGCTTATCCTTCAATATTTTTTAAGGCAGCGCCATTTGTCTTTATTCATTTCATCTTCACAGATTGGGAATTGGTTGCTCTAAGGACTCAAAGGTTTGCACTTGCTTTTGTTAGCACCAGCATGGCAAGGATTTGTTTTCATATTTTGTTTGTTCATTTTGATTTGCAACCTTTACAAAATATTACTGGCAACCGGTCAGACTTTTAAGAAAGCTTGCCTGACATACCCCTAACAGAGATAGCAAAGGAGAAGACTGCCTTTTCTACCCTGGAAGGGTCATTTCAGTACAAGCGGATGCCATTTGGGTTACACGGTGCCCCTGCATCATTCCAAAGAATGACGGATAAAACATTAAGACCGCATCGCTCCTATGCAGCGGCCTATTTGGATGATGTTATCATCCACAGCCCCCATTTGGAGTCTCATTTGCCCCAGGTACAAGCGGTAGTGGATGCCCTTTGGAGAGTGGGACTCACGGCCAACCCTAAGAAATGTGCCATAGGTTTGGAGGAGGCCAAATGTCTTGGCTACATTATTGGTCAGGGGCTGGTTAAGCCCCACACCAACAAGCTTGAGGCAATCCAAAAATGGCCCCAATCACTGACTAAAAAACAAGTGCGTGCATTCCTGTGGATTACAGGGTACTACAGGCGTTTCATACCCGACTTTTCAACCATTACCGTCCCTCTAACAGACCTGATGAAGGGTAGAGGGTCGGTCATGGTGAAGTGGAATCCTGAGGCCGAAAAGGCATTCCAGCGGTTAAAGCAAGCCCTTTGTGCACAACCAGTGCTTGTGACCCCCGATTTCTCAAGGGAGTTTGTTGTGCAGACCAACACCTCTGGTGTGGGTCTAGGGGCGGTACTATTCCAGATCAGAGACGGGGAGGAGCACCCGTTGCTATACCTAAGCCGCAAGCTGAACAGGAATGAAAATAATTACGCCATCGTAGAAAAAGAGTGTCAAATGGGCCTTAGACGCCCTGAAGTATTATCTGTTGGGGAGACCGTTCAGGCTAGTCACTGACCATGCCCCCTTGAAGTGGATGTGTGACAACAGGGAAAGGAATAGTTGGGTGACAAGGTGGTTCCTCGCGTTACAGCCCTCTAAGTTTACAGTGGAGCATAAAGCGGGAAAGCTCCAAAACAACGCGGATGCCTTATCCTGGGTCCACTGTGTAGTTGGGACAGTTGCTCAACCCCAGGGATTTGAGCAGGGGGGGGATATGTGATGTTATGCAAGCGAAGTGATAAACGGACGCTATTTGTCGCCTCGCATACATTCACTTGGATTGGACTGAAGCGGAGTCCGGCCCGGGTTTTCCCAGCCACTGTGGCAGGGCTTGTTCCGGGCCAGGTTTTCGGGTCCACTGGAGTCCAGTCTAAGGTGTGGTTAAATGACCAGGAGGAGAGTACATTGCCCTGGGACTCAGAAACACTACACTGAGAGAGCTACAGATTGGGAATTGGTTGCTCTAAGGACTCTAAAGAAAGGTTTGCACTTGCTTTTGTTTGGGGGTGTCTGGGACAAGGCACCGTATAGTGAGATACCTGTTGTGTATAGTTTAGCTCCGGACGGCAAGGATTTGTTTTCGTATTTTGTTTGTTCATTTTGACTTGAAACCTTTACAAAATTATACTGGCAACCCGCCAGACTTTTAAGAAAGTTTGCCTGAACGCTGCCTTTTTCCCAGGAAAGGTGATCCCCACGAGCTAATCTCCCACAATATATATATATATATATATATATATATATATTTATTTATTTATTTATTTATTTAATTTTATTTTTTTAAAGATTGCTTTTTGGAATTTACATTGATTTGTTATATGGCAAATTTAAATCCAAATAATGCTTACAGGAGTTCCACCTTCATTTTGCATACACTAGCTTTTCAAGATAATATGTAACACTGACTTAAGCTGTATGCATTTACTGGACCATACAGAAATGAACTCATGAATAATATCTTCCTTAATCTGTGTCTTTGTACAGAGCTTTATGTGTTTCCAGACAGATTAGTGGTTTGTGCAAGTCAGCTTGAACCTTGTCCTAGTACAATAGATGTTGAGGCTTTAAAACCTTCCAACAAGGTGAGTGAATATTATGTGTCCTGTTTCTGTATAAGCATATCTGTATTCATTTAAAAGATATGTAGACCCTAATAATGAACTTATCTTATTTGCTTCCTTTTAGTCTGTTAAATATACTACTTAAAGTGTTTTGATGTATCTGTTCAATAAGTACTAAAAAAAAAATTCAGAATTTTCAGGAAAAGAAATTCAGAACTATTGTGTGTCTTTTGCACACTGCCATCATCTGTGTCATCTCAAGGAGTCTAACTAGCCCACCCAGTTGTTTTCTTGGGACTATAGAATGATTAGCCATTAGAGATGGGAGAGTAGGTGGGTTGAAGTTGTTTACCAAAAGAAAACTGGTTAGGGCTGACACCAATACGTCTGTGAAAGTGTTGTGTGTTGTCAGCCCACAACAGGACTTAGGAACTGAGGTAATTTCTAGGAGATTAACAGGTATTTTTTGTATTTGCAGGGCCTTCAAATGTATAAAAAAATGGGAAATGTGTACTGTATGTATTGCAGAGATATATTGCATAATAATTATTTTAAATTAATTTACTTTAATTGTAGCAGGTGTTGTGTATGAACATTTAACCTAGCTTGGGTATGTAGTGCTATGATGAAACTTTCGACAATTGCTTTTAATCCTGATCTTAGATTTTGAACTGGGAAAGAACTGGGTCATTAGCTGTAGGTAAGGCATATCTTTATCATATCAAAAAGTTACCAATACCAAGGTGCCTGAGAATCCTAAAACCCAGAGCACTCTGATATGCAAATATTGGCTTCAGTTTCTAGAATCACACAGTGATATGCCCATGCCAACCTCCTGCACCAGTCTATTGGGTAGAGAGGCCATTCATCACAACGATGGATTAAAGCGCTTATATCCCTATAAATGACATTTTTACCTACAGGTAAGCCTTTAATAAGGCTTACCTGTAGGTAAAAAGAATATCTCCTAAACCTGTACGGTTTAGGAGATATTCTCACTGCAAGTGCCGCTGACGTCAGCAGACGCATGGGCAGTCATGTCCCAGTGAAGGCCCGGCGCTTAGCGATGGACCCTGCCGGAAAGTCCACCGTAAAGATGGGCTCCAGCGCATGCGCGGGAGTGATGTCTCGCAGCTCCGGCCACTCACAGCGCCGGAGCCACGTACCCGGAAGGATCCACAGAGGGAAGATGGAGGCTCCCTCTGCATGGACTGGGGGGACCTGCGAGAGCTTCGTTCTGAAGTAAGTACTTCATAATGAGCTAGTATGCAGTATATACTAGCTCATTATGCCTTTGCCTTGCAGGTGTTTTTTGTTTTGTTTTGTTTTGTTTTTTTGAAGGGGAGACAACCGCTTTAATAGTGAAGCATAGGAGTGCTTGATCCTGACTTTAGAAGATGAAGGTGGAATTTGAAAAAAAAAAGCCCAATGTGTTAGCACTTCAGCAGCTACATTTAAAGTATATCTAAAGCCAAAACATTGTTTTTCATTCATAGAATAGACGGGTTAAAAATCTCTGTGAATTTTTCTTTGAAAAAACAGAAAGTGAGAAAATACTTTTCCAAGGTAAGGGAAATCTCCCCCTTAAGTGGATGTAAACCCGATTCATGAAATTTGAGCTGTGCACATATACCTGCAGTGTTTTCTTATCGCTCTCCAAAGCACTGAGTCCCATGGCTTTCTCCTGCTCCGTTCTTCTGTTATCAGCCTGACAACTTCTGACAAGTTCTCCAACACAGGAGATAAAAGCAGCCTGAAATTTGTGTTGTGGGAGGTTGCTATAAATAGATTATCAGACAGCTTGACTTATCAGAGCACAGCTCTGCACATTACTTACTTCCTTTGCCTATGTGGAGTGGGGGTGTGTGCCTTTCCTCCAATCAGCTGTCTTGGCTGGATGTGCCCAGACTTCACTTCCAGTGCTGAACAGGGAGAGAAAATCTGTAACACGATCTGAACTTTCTAAAGGATATATAAAGCTGAAAACGGCAGATATACATGTAAAACATTGGTAGGGAGATTTGTTTCATCTGTGTGTATCATCTGAGGCTGTTCATTTCACTGGGTATATGTGAGGGTTTACATCCACTTCAAGTACTTGTCATAGGACCATGCGTGTGTCACCAATTGAAGATTTCCTCTCTATTCCTGTTCTGGTATCAACTAAAAATCTTGAATTTACCCTCACTGTCAGAGTATTTCTCTCCAACCTGTTCACAGCAGCAACATAAAGCTCTAACCCCTCACCAGTCTTTCCAAAACTAAAAGTGACAATTGTGGCAATATTAAACCCAAAACAAAAAATGTAATATTTTGCAGCTTACTAATCCTTAGATGCGGTGGCTGCATTCGTTTTCACATGGTGATCTGGCCAGTAACACACTTCCTGTATTCCGTTGCCTGCACTATGGATGAAGGAGCTACAGCGACACCTTTGGACAGCAGCATTGTTGATTTGGGGGAGGGTAGTATTAAAGTGGTTGTCAACTCATGACAACCACTTTAAACTACAGGTAAGCCTATAATAAGGCTTACCTATAGGTCCCGGGAATATCTCCAAAACCTGTACGGTTTAGGAGATATTCCCTGTATCTGCATGTGCCGACGTCATCGGCACATGCGCACTGAAGAATTGACGTACCGTAAATGACGGCTTCCGTGCGCATGCGCGGGAGTGGCGTCAGCGCGGCTCCGCCCATTACAGCGCTGGAGTCGGAGTTGTGATTGGGCGCAGCCGCGGACCCAGAAACAGCATGTTGCCAGTCACAGCGGTGTGCTGAGTCCGCTGCAACAGCTTCATTCTAAGGTAAGTATTTCATAATGAGCTAGTATGCGCTGTATAGCATACTAGCTCATTATGTCTTTGCTTTGCAGGTTTTTTTTTCTGGGGGGGGGGGGCGGACTGGACAACCACTTTAAACGGACTAGCAGATTTAGATACACTAACAAACTGAAGCCAAACTCCAGCTTACAATTTTTAAGCAATTACAGGAACAGTTTTATTTTGTCTTTTGGTATAAGGTGTTTACATAAATGAATAAAAGCTGACAATTGTAGTCACCCCATGTCAGTGGTAAATGGTTTGTCTCAAACCTCTAAGTACTACATCTGCAGGGCAGCTTGTGCTGTAGAAAAATAACAGACTTACTGCCTGATCACCAGCTGAAAATAAAAGAAAAAAGACTAAAAAAAGAACTAATGTAGCCATCACATTTAAGAATTGGTAAGATTCAATATGTTAAAATCACTAAATTCGATCAATTAATATGTTTATCTCATTTCCTTGTATTGGTAGAATGACTAATACTGTAATACTGTATGTAGAACACCAAGGTGTGACTCCAACACATATTTTCTTCTTTTACTACTTTGTACAGACAGCACTGTTAAAAAAGGCTCATTTGATACTTGTTTAGAGGGGATCACCTCAATAAAGGAGAAGTGGTCACATGCAGGAGCTAAAATTTAAAGTGATACTAAACAAACACTGTTTAATTTACATTGTCCCTTCTATTTCTGTATGACCTTTTTCCTAATCGATATACAGCTGTTATATGACCCAAAGCTTTCCCAGCCTGTCTGCAGGGAAACATAAGCAGGAGGAGCTTCTAGTCCTCTGCTGTTGGTCACATGTTCAACATAAAAAAACAGCCTTTGGAATACAGAGTAAACAATAAATAATAAAATCTATGAACTGTATTCAATTGTCATACAAATATATATTTGAATTATTTATTACTTTTTGGCAATAAGATGATGTGGGCGGATCTCTGCCAGTCACAGGCCGTGTCTTCGAATAAGAGGGAAGTGATGCCTCCATCAATTGACATGTAATATACCGCCCTTATTGTGTTTAGTTGGTTAGTGGCCATGAAGGAGGAGGGAGAGAGTAGGCTGTCATTTACCACTGTGTATACACCCACATGTTTGACTCTATAGTCACATGGGCTGCTCAGATGTGATAGGAAATGCTCAGCATAGAAACTCACTGAAAACTGAGCATGTGCAGAGTTGCCGCTACAGCTGCAAAATCCCTAGCTGAATTGGGAAAAAGGTGACAATAGAGAGCTGCAGGAGCAGCCAGTTTTTTTGCAGGATATAGAAATCGAATTTCATAGTTTTAATGGACATGCACTTTAAATCCTGGAATGCAGGTGGCAGTTAAAAATGTGAGAACACCAAATCTCCGCCGGTTAAGCAGGGATCCATCGATCGACTTGGTACAACCAGCCTGTCCAATGTTTTATATGCGATTAATGCCAGCAGCTATAGATGCTAGCAGGCATCACTGTGTTCTGCCAGCCAGGAAGGCTCCCAGCCGGAAGAACACAATAGTGATGCAAAGGTATTCAGCATTGATGGGGGAATCAAGGAATTTTCAATTTATATTGCACACACGCTTAGTTGAGTTCCCATATCTTCCTCAACTCCAAACAAACACCCTGATAAGGGGGCACTATTCATAAACAATGGTTCTGATTTCAAGCATCACATTCAAATATTGAACCTTTTCTTCTCTCCTTTAAAGACCACTTTAATGAAACTAATGGAAATTGATAACTGCTTGAATCAATAGTCTGTGCTACCTATAACAACAATTAAGTGCTTTATATATTTGAAATTGTTTGAAAATTAAAGGAAGAAATTGCTTGCCTTACAGATACTTTTTTTTATCTAATGTGACAGCTCAACAGATGCTGCTTCTAAAAACCCTTGATCCCGGGTTCACACTTGTGCGATGTCAGACATCACATGTGATTCACACCCACACTGCGGTGCCGATCACATGCGATGTCTGAGCAATACAAGTTCAGCCATACATTTATGTGGCTTAACTCACATTGGATTTGCACAGAAAAAGGCGCAGGGACTTTTTTCCCCCGCACTGAAATTAGATCACATGTGTGTTCTCACCCATGAGATCCGATTCCTGTATGAATCCACAGTTCACACTGCGATCTGTGAACCAATCTGGGGGTGTCATTAAAATTGTATTGCCACCAGGGGCGGATCCAGAGTCTAGTCATGGGAGGGGCACTGCCAGAAAATAAGGTGTTGCTTACAGAACTGTATATAACGTATCATATAGTCCTAACCTTGTTTCAAACAGTGACATGTGGTCACATGACTGCACAGAAAAATTAGGAGAAAAAGGGCATTTACTTTCCAAATAATGATGAACTGTGTGCAACGCAATACAAAGCCGTTGTAAGGCAGCATTTAAAGGTGCCACTTTTATAGTGTAAACATCTACTTTAATTGTGAGCCTTTTGCAGTCCTTTGTACAGCAGAGCTCAGAGAGGGAAGAAGAAACAGCAAAGGAACTAAACAGGTGTGTTTTAGTGCAAGCATACTGATAGCAGAGACCAGAGCGACAGAGAGATGAACTCATCAGTCTGCTGCTTCTCCTTTCACTGTCCAATTCCAGGCTGCAGAAGGACAAGACCTGTAAGGCCGCCTTCACATGGGCTTAGAGATGTGGAAAAGTCTCACATGCCAATGCATAAGGTTTTAACGCTTTCTTACAGTCGCAATTAATAGTTCCGGAACATTAACACTTTTTTATGTTCTATTACAGTGGTCTCCTTTTCAATATTAGGGCCACATCATACATTTTACAATATTCATGGGACAAAAAAAAAAACAAATCCCCATTATGGTCCCTATCAAAGTCCTATCTTACATCAGGGACACTATCAGAGCCTCCTTACATCTGGGTCTTCATTAGAGTGCCCTCTTGCATCAGGATCCCCATCAGAGTCCCCTTTTACATCATGGTCCCAATCAGCATTTCCCCTTCCCCATCAAGTTCTCTTTACAACGGACTCCTCATCAGATTCCCCCTTACATGAGAAGTTGAGACAATATGCTGACCTTAAATCTCAACACATTGAAGATACACCACTGGCACTGACCCTAGCTGGGGGCCGAATAAAATCTTGTAGTGGGCCAAATGTGGCCCATGGGAGTTTGGAAACCCCATTCTATAAGAATAATTAAACAACAGTAGAACTTTCACACATTTGCTTTAGGAATTGTAGCACAATATGCTCTAACCAATATTTATCAGCTGTTGTCACTGTGTAAAGGTGTTCAGGGCTGCTGTTAGAAATCACTGGGCCCCATACATCCTACCTGACAGGGCCCCCTTCCAAAAATATCAAATGATATGTTCGCTAAAATGGCACGACCCTGATGCTATGCTTCACAGCCATAGAAGAAATTATACCTCCATGGAACGAGCCCCATTCAAGTGAATAGCACTGCCCTGTGTCCCGGAACCATGTGCAAAGCACGCGGTTGCAGTGCGTTAGTGCAGGGTTAAAGCCTCCTCACCACCCATCAAATGCTCTCTGAACAATACAAATGCTGACTGCTCTTCAGAGAGCAAAGCACTTTGAACACATTTTTTAAAATTATATTTTAGAATTTTACATTCTTTTAAATGTTTATTAGAATTTTTTATTTTACATTTTTTTAACTGCCATGTCAGACCCCTGATGTGTCACTTTTGCGACAGAGAAAGAGAATGAGGACATAGATTCCTCAGTCCCTTTCTCTGCAGCCTCAGCTGCACTGGACAGTGAATGAATGGGAAGTGCTCTGTGCTGAGCGGTTTCCTGTGCATTCACAAACTGAAGTATAATAAGCACAGTTTACTATGCTCCAGTGATAAATTAACACAGAAGCGATCAGTGCTGATTACTCACTGTGTTCATTCAGGAAAGGAAGGGGCCGGTGATTATGACATATTTACTGCCCCCCCCCCCCGCTCTCCATCCTGAACCAATCCCCCTGCATGCCTGCAGTAGCTGCTGGCAGGAGAGGAGCACACAGGAGGGCCAGACAGCGGGGGGGGGGGGGGGCTTGGGGGTGATCAGAGGAGTGGGGCACAAATACTAGAACTGATCCCTCCAGGTGGATCCACAATAGTGACCTGTGTCATCAATAAGGCAGTACAGCTGCTCATCTCTCATTTCTCCTGCTGTCCTTGTTTTTACAGTACATGCCCTGTTTAATAATTACTTTGACGTTTTCAATTGATTTTTACCACCGCTTAGTCTTCCTGGTTTGTCCCCCTCTCCTATTTAGTCATGCCCGTAGTAAGCCCATGTTTGTGAGCCATCAATGTTACCCTGTACTAAAGTAGACATGAGTGATTACATTCCCTCACATGCACATACTATATACTGCAAAAGTAAATGCATCATATGGCTTTGCCTATGCCTAAAGCCCTTATACAGTCAGACCACCCCTCCACCGCTTAGTCATGGAAGTGGCTCTTCACAGGCCCTAGGATGCAATTCAAACCCATAGCTCTTTATAAAGCCATCTGCCACCTTCCTGTGTCTGCTCTGGTAATCCAAACCTATACCGAATAAGTATCTTTGGGGTTTATGTGTCAGAAATGATAAATTCTGCTCTGGGTTCTAAAGACTGGACTGGAGTCTGGAGGCTTTGCAGAGCAGCATAACTAGTTTGGGCGGGATAAAGCCTCCAGTTCTCCACATTCTTACTTGGAGATGACCTTTGTTCTTCTTAGCTGTGACTCTCAGCTATCCAACAGCCTGCCTTTAGGTATGTGTGCGAGCACTGCGAGCTGACTAATTTCTCCTGGCACTGGCAGGTTGGCTGGCACAGATCCCTTTCCTCACTAACACTGCACTGGAGCCTGGAGAAGATGGAGGGAGGAGGTGGGTGGAGCCTACAATTACACACTAGGTGCGGAGGAGGAAGATGTTAAATCCTCCCCTGCTCTGACATCACTGGTTGGTAGACGTCAGACGGCAGGCGATACCAATCAGTGCGACGGGCAGAAGAAGCTAGGCCAGCTGCGCGGTGGAGCAACAACAAGAGGGTTGCTCTGTATTTGGCTCCATCAATCTTCCCATCAACTCTGACCAGCTTCCCTGTCCCTGCTGATGAAAAGCATCCCCACAACATGATGCTGCCACCACCATGTTTCGCGGTGGGGATGGTGTGTTCAGGGTGATGTGGTGTTAGTTTTCTGCCACACATAGCATTTTGCTTTTAGGCCAAAAAGTTTAATTTTGGTCTCATCTGACCCCTTCTTCCACATGTTTGTTGTGTCCCACATGGCTTCTTGCAAACAGCAAATGGGACTTCTTATGGATTTCTTTCAACAATGGCTTTCTTCTTGCCACTCTTCTATAAAGGTCAGATTTGTGGAGTGCATGACTAATAGTTGTCCTGTGGACAGATTCTTCCACCTGAGCTGTGGATCCCTGCAACTCCTCCAGAGTTACCATGGGCCTCTTGGCTGCTTCTCTGATTAATGCTATCCTTGCCTGGTATGTCTGTTTAGGTGGACGGTTATGTCTTGGTAGGTTTACAGTTGTGCCATACTCTTTCCATTTTCGGATGATGGATTGAACAATACTCTGTGCGATGTTCAAAGCTTGGGATATTTTTTTTATAACCTAACTCTCCACAACTTTATCCCTGACCTGCCTGGTGTGTTCCTTGGCCTTTGTGATCCTGTTTGTTCACTAAGGTTCTCTAACAGACCTCTGAGGGCTTCAGAGAACAGCTGTATTTATACTGAGATTAAATTACACACAGGTGGACTCTAATTAGGTGACTTCTGATGGAAATTGGTTGCACTAGATTTTAGTTAGGGGTGTCAGAGTAAAGGGGGCCGAATACAAATGCACGCCACATTTTTCTAAAATTTATTTGTAAAAAATTTTGAAAACCATGTATCATTTTCCTTCCACTTAACAATTTTGTGCCACTTTGTGTTGGTCTATCACATAAAATCCCAATAAAATACATTTACGTTTTTGGTTGAAACATGAAAAAATGTGGAAAATTTTCAAGGGGTATGAATACTTTTTCAAGGCACTGTATAAATACCTGTAATAAATAAATTAATAAAATAAATAAATAAAAGGAACACAAACTGCACTTGCTGACTGAAAAGAAAACTGGTTAATACACAAATAAACAAAATTTCCTATTTACTAGACTACCAAAAAGAAATTATATATATACACCCTTAGCATATCTAAGACCAAAACTTTCTTTTTTGTTTGAACAGAGTGGGGAATGGTTAACACACCTGTCCTTTTTTTTGTTTTGTGTTTTTTTTTCATGTTTTTTTGTCTCATTTTATTACACTTTCTGTGCTGTAGACCTAAAAGAAGGTGAGGGGAAATCTCTCCCAAAGTGACAATAAACTCACATTTAACCACTTTATATCCTAATTTATATGGTTATCAGTGTGGTTACCAAGTGTAAAAGTGTATCAAATAACTCTTTGTTGGTCCCTTATACTGTGGTTATGTTTCTTTCTATGCTTGCCCTTGACTACACAGAATGATTTGGAGTAGAAGGAAGTCCCTACAGCTTATGAAAAGTTGGTCAACTAGCTAAATCAATCATTCCTGCTACAGTCACCGCACAAGATGATGGGGTAATTATATGGGTGGAGAGAAGGAGAGCTTGACAATTGATGTTGATCTCCCCCTAAAGGTGATGGAAACAGTCATGTGGGGTGACTAAAAGAGAACGTTAATGACTTCATCAGTATACACTTGCAGTAAAGGTGGAAACGCAATAGCCAGAGGATCAACTGCTATTGCATTGCCCAGAAAATAAGGAAGTGAAACTAAACAGCAGGCTCAGCCAGGTATTTAATACTTTATACAGCTTAAGTAATTAACAGCTTCAGCTAAAAGGTAAAGAATAAAATGTTAAAAGAAAACACATTTAAACGGCTTTTTAAGAGAGGTGAATGCCTTTCTAGGCTGGATTCACACTGGTACGACATGACAGTCATACAACTGTGGATCTGAGTTTGCCCAGCGACTTGAAGTCCGACTTCAATGAACGGGATCCGACTTTGATCCCAACAATACCAGGCACTTTGTGTCTGGTATGAATCTTTAGGGGAAACTCCATGCCAAATTAAAAAAAACAAACGGCATTGGGTTCCCCCTCTAAGACCATACCAGACCTTTATCCAAGCATGCAGCCTGGCAAGTCAGGAAAAGGTGTGGCAACGAGCGAGCGCCCCCCCCCCCTGAACCATACCAGGCCACGCCTTCAACACCCCAAAGCACCTTGTCCCAATATTGATGATGATAAGAGCCTCTTCCCAGGGGGTAAATGTGAAGGAGCTCCCAAGAATGCAATAATTAAGTAGTAAACCACTTTAATAAAAACGCATTTCGGGTGACCAAGGACTCCCCCTTCTTCAGGGCTGCTGTTTGAATAAAGAAAGAACAATAATAAACTGTGCTAGAGTCCAAATAAGCTGCAGCCAAATACTACAAAGTATACAGAACACAATACAATCAGGGCTGCGCTACGAAATGAAAAAGTGTTCCAGAAATGGCACTAAACAAATTAAAAGCAATAAGTCCACTTGTGCAACAATGTTTTCAATCTTGAATATGTAGGTGCAAGGATAACCACATGTACAATTTTCTTATAACGCAACACCGGGTAAAAAGCACAGACGATGCCAAGACTATGTCATCTGTGAGGAAACGTACGTTGGGAGGGCGCACTGACATCACCACTAGTTTGCTTTTTGCCCGGGAGACGGGACCCGGCCGGTTACGCTTGTTTTACATGACTTTATGTGAGTACTTTTATCCTTTGTATGACGGTGCTTCGCTATTTAAGTCCAGTCTTTCTGTGGGTGTCAACACCATCATTGTGCGGTCTGAGCACTAGAGCACGCTCCATAGGAATAACGGTGATATATGAGATCCTGCCTGTGATGATGCATAAGGAGCACATATAATTTGGAGGAACTTACAGCACTATCGTGAAAAGTGGGCTAATTTACCATAAACCCCAGGCTGGGGAAAAGCCACCGTTCTGAACACAGCTGGTTCTGGTAAGCCTCCATACATCAGGTGGTGGATGCACACTGTTTACCAGCGCACCGATTGTTGTGTTATAAGAAAATTGTACATGTGGATATCCTTGCACCTACATATTCAAGATTGAAAACTTTGTTGCACAAGTGGACTTATTGCTCTTAATTTGTTTAGTGCCATTACTGGAACACTGTGTCATTTCGTAGCGCAGCCCTGATTGTATTGTGTTTGAATAAAGATCCTGTTAGGGTCTGTCTGTGACCTGAGTGTCGTGAAGGTCCGACCGTCAGGTATGGTTTGAGAGGCAGCATCTTCTTCCCGATAACCCTGGCCGGTGGTTGTCTGGGTCTACCGATGGGGGACTTATTGGAATCTGGAAGCCCCCTTTAACAAGGGGGCCCCCAGATCCTGGCCCCCCACCCAATGTGAATCAGTATGGGGTACATTGTACCCCTACCTATTCACCTAAAAAAAAGTGTCAAAAATAAACCCTATTCACATAGGGTGGGGGGGCCGGGATCTGGGGGCCCCCTTGTTAAAGGGGGCTTCCAGGTTCCGATAAGCCCCCACATGCAGACCCTGACAACTACTGGCCAGGGTTTTCGAGAAGAGGCCCTTGTCCTCATCAACATAAGGTCAAGATGCTTTGAGGTGGGGGGCACCCCACCCACTTCCCTGACCATGGTTGGATAAGGGTCTGATATGGATTGTGGGGGGACCCCACGCCATTTTTTTGGCACGGGGTTCCCCTTAAAATCCAGACCAAAGAGTCTGGTATGGACTTGGAGGGAGAACCCTATGCCATTTTAAAAAAAAATTGGCGTGGGGTTCCCCTTCAAGGTCCTCAGAGCACACGTTGCATGTCAAAGTCAGATCAGTTAAGACGATGATCCGACTTTGATCCTACTTCAATGATATTCAGTGGGCTGAAGTAGGATCAAAGTCGGACTAAAGTAGTGCAGGAACCTTTTTCAAAGTCGGACTGACTTGTGTCAGACCAGTTAAGATGGCTCTCATAGGGAAATTTTTCTCACTTTTTTACATTTTTACACGTCATGCGACTTGTTCTCCCAATGTCAGAGCGTTTGTCGTAACAGTGTGAACCCAGCCTTAGAGAGCTGTTATCCGAACAGGTGTCCCTATTGCAAGATTTTCCTTCTATTTGAATTGTAATGACAACTCAAACTTTAGGTTTTGCTTTTATTGTTATTCCTAGTGACAGTGCTCGTCAGGACAAACAGAAATAATCTCCCCACTGGGACAACAATAAAAGGCTGACAGCCATTCAAATCCCTCCCACAGTATCCAAAACTAAAAAAAAAAAAATGTTTTGGCTTTCGATACCCTTGAAGAAGGCAGTTGATTTATTGCCTGACGTGCAGCCATCTATAAAATGTCTTCCACGATGGCCTCTGTTCTAACTTTTTTCCTCCTATGTAAAAAGTCAGTTAAAGAAATATTTTCTTAAATCGACCATCTGAATTTTATATTGTTTATGTCATCACCTTTATTTATAGTTAGCACAGTGTGTTTTCCATGAATAAAACTGGCCTCCATCCATGGATTTATTTCCTCCTGGAACACTCACGCTTGCTTTTCTTGAAGATATGTAACCATATCAGCCCTTATGGGATCCTATGATCATTGAAAAACATAGCGGTGGCCTCCTGCCACGGAGAACTTCAAGACAAGCCGTGCGGAATTACAGCAGGAATCCTTGGCCGTGGGTGGATGTGCACCTTGGGGAGGCCTATCGTTTTTCTCTGCTCTGCTTCTGCGCTGCAGCCAGGCCAGGCCTGAAACCACACTCATCCTCCCAGTCCTACAGGGAATTTGAAGTACGCCTGGAAAAGAGGGAGGATGAATAGAGAGTGTGACCACCCAACAGCCGACTGTGGGCTTGACAGCAGAGACGCTCACAGCGGCCCCAGTGGTCTCATCCATCTTCTAATAAGAAGATGAACAAGAAGTACGGGGAAAGTCTATTGAGATACACATGGCAGATACAGATGATCTTGTTTAATAACACATAATACATAGCAATGATGTACAGACCAATATGCCATTTGGAAATCATCTGTCATGGCATACTATGGTCAGGTTAAAGAAATATGATTTCTGATTGGATGTGATGGAACCAGCTGTGCACCATCACTTTAATGTGATTAAATAAGACCAGCAGTGTATACTAGTCTACAAGTACAGAGGGCATATGTCCAGCACTGGTGGAGTTAGATTTCAACATTTGACTATAATACATATAAAGTATATAAAATTTAAAGTTTAACTAAAGGCAAAACATTTTTCTTAGTTTTGGATAGAGTGGAGAAGGATTATAACACCTGTCAAATTTTTGTAAGGGAGGGGCGCACACAGAATCCATTCCTCTATAGTCCCGGTCTGGATTGTCCATGCAAGGAGGACTTCATAGGGCCCTGCAAGGGAAACTAGAAGGCTGGACTATGCGCTGAGGACCAGCTAAATCAGGGAGAAAGGACAAGCTGAATGTCTGAAGAAGCAGCATAAACCGTACATCTATACTGTATATCAGCAGTGGAAAATGCTTAAAACTAAGGCTTTACTGGGGAATTAAAGCGGTATTAAATCCAAAACCAAAAATGTAATATATTGCAGCTCTAACCAATCATTAGATGTGGTGGCTGCATTAGTTTACTTTTCTTTGGCTTTTTTCCTTCTGTTTTCACCCATTATCACACCTCCTGTAGTAGTGAGATATAACTCTGGGTGAATGAAAACATGAGGCACAGCAGGCAGCAGCATGTTCAGTAAGGGAGTCAGTAGGGGAGTGTACTAGCAGATTTAAATACACCAAACAAATTGAAACCGAACTCCAGCTCGCTCCAGCTATAATAAGTTACTGCAGTTTTTTCTTTTGGGATAAAGGTTTTGCATGAATTAATAAAAGCTGATCATTTTAATCACCCCTGCCAGTGTTAAGTGCTTTGTCTCATCCATGTAAACTGATACATTCTGCTGGAGCGCATGTGCTTCTGAAAAACAACAGACTCACTGGCTGGATCACCAGATGAACATAGGAGCCTAAAACTAATGCAGCCATTACAACTAAGAATTGGTAAGCTGCAATTTAACCGGTTCCGGACCAGCTTGCGTACATTTACTGCTGCAGAGTGGCTGGATAGCGCGAATCGCCGCCTATAAACGTGGCACGCGCGGCTAGCGGGCAGGAGTACACCGGCAGTGGCGCGCTCTCGTGCCCACCGCGCTCTCCAGCAGTATGGCCGCAGGTCGGGTGGACTCGATGTCCTCCGGCTACCCGCGATCACCTGGCACAGAAGAAAAATGTGAAAACACTGATGTAAACACGGCAGTTCCCCTCTCTGTCAGGCGGCATGTGAGAGATCTACTGATCCCTGTCACTGGAATCAGTTAGGTCTCTTATGCCCCTGGCAGCCCAGCCCCCTCACAGTTAGAACACGCCTGGGGAACACAGTTAACCCCTAGATCGCCCCCTGCAGGTTAACCCCTAGATCGCCGCCATTACTATTAAAAAAAAAAATTGTAAAAACGTCATAAATGAATTCTCATGGTTTGTAAACGCGGCAACTTTTGCGCAAACCAATCAATAAATGCCAATCCCAATTTCTTTTGCCACAAATATGAGGAAGAATATATATCGGCCAAAACTGATGAATAAATTCGTTTTTTAATTTTTTTTTTGGATATGTATTATAGCAAAAAGTAAAAAATATTGTTTTTTTTTTTTCAAAATTGTCACTCCTTTTTTGTTAATAGCGGTGATCAGAAGTGACAGAGAAGGGATCAAATACCACCAAAAGAAAGCTCTATTTGTGGGGAAAAAAGGGCGTCAATTTCGTTTGGGAACAACTTTGCACGAGCGCGCAATTGTCAATTAAAGCGAAGCCGTGCCGTATCGCAAAAAGTGCTCTGGTCCTACAGTGGGAAATCCTTCTGGTCCTTAAGTGGATAATAAATATTTGCTTTTGGGTTTAGTACTAAGCTTCTGTTAGATGTGGCGTATGCCACGTTAACAGAGCAGATAGATCTGTTTCAGGCCCACCTGCACCAGTTTATATTTTAACCACTTCTCGACCACCCGCCACAGTTCTACTGCGGTAAGGTGGTCGGATAGTGTGAACCAATGTCATTGTACGTCTGTTCGTGCATGTGGTATAGCGGGAGCGCGGTGCCGGAGCTCGTCCGGCGGGCTCGATGTCTGCCAGTGACCTGCGATCGCCGTGTACAGAGGCAGAACGGGGATTAGCCTTTGAATAGAAAGCGTATCCCCATTCTGCCAGATGACAAGGCAGAGATCTTCTGTTCCCAGTGATCAGGAACAGCGATCTCTGTTATGTCCCAGTAAGCCCATCCCCCCTACAATTATTTCACGCTGAGGGAACACAACCCCTTGATCGCCCCTAGTGTTAACCCCTTTCCTGCCAGTGTCATTTTTACATGCATTTTTATTGCACTGATCAATGTAATAATGTCACTGGTTCCCAAAAAGGGTCGCTTGAGGTCAGATTTGTCCACCACAATGTCGCAGTACCGCTAAAAATCGCAGATCGCCACCATTACCAGTAAAAACAATAAAAAAATAACAGTCCCTAAATTTATCCCATAGTTTGTAGACATGATAACTTTTGCACAAACCAATCAATATACGCCTATTGTGATTCTTTTTTTTTTATACCCAAAATATGTAGAAGAATATATATCGGCCTAAACTGATGAATAAATTAGTTTTTTTTATATTTTTCTTTTGGATATGTATTATAGCAGAAAGTAAAAAAAAATTGTTTTTTTTTTCAAAAGGATCACTCTTTTTGTTTATAGCACAAAAAATAAAAAACGCAGATTTTCAAATCAAATACCACCAAAGGAAAGCTCTATTTGTGGGAAAAACAGGGCATCAATTTTTGGGTACAGCTCCGCATGACCACGCAATTGTCAGTTAAAGCTATGCAGTACCATATCGCAAAAAATGGCCCTGTCATTAAGGGAGAAAATCTTCCTGTCCTTAAAGGGTTAAATTGAAAATAGAAAGGTCTGCCCCTAGTTAACAGAGCACATGCAGCAGTTTTCTATATAGAAAACTGCCGCAGATTCCCCCAGATAACAGGTGACCAGGTGTAGCCTGGTGTAACAAATGTGAGCTCCCTCTCTCTGTGATGCAGTGATTACACTACACAAGCAGAGCCTGCAGGGTTAACAACCCCAAGTGAAGGGGGGGGGGGGGGTGAGGAAGGTTCTATGTGCCCTGTGCTGTATGTCGTGTCCCGTGTATCTTGGAAGGAGTGGGGGGGGGGGGGGAAGTGAACCCCAACAATTGGGACGTCCGAGACGAACACATCACATTAGTGACGTAGTGTCTCTCTCCCTCGAGTGTAAACAATGTGGTCCGATGTGGACCAGTGGACAATAGACCCCCTTAGACGCCGTCAAAAGATATATCTTTTGACGACGTACACGAGACAATTGATCCCCGTCTGGAAAGATAAAAGTTAAATTGGGAAATTCCTGTCCTTCTAAAAGAGGGAATTACTGTCCCGGTAAAAAACGCTATACCATGACGTATCGAAATTGACTGTTAACGCACCAGTACGCCTCGACATGGGTTTTTAACTACGGGACAAAAAGGGTGTTTATCTCGAAAGGAAACCAC
>BLSH010321721.1:259183-287988 GCA_018402905.1 Glandirana rugosa | reverse complement strand
TGAGCTCCCTCTCTCTGTGATGCAGTGATTACACTACACAAGCAGAGCCTGCAGGGTTAACAACCCAGAGTGAAGGGGGGGGGGGAGTGAGGAAGGTTCTATGTGCCCTGTGCTGTATCTGTCACAGCCACAGGACAGAGAACTCAAGGCTTGCCCCTCTTTGTTAATTAAAAGCAGCATCTGCTCCATTTTTTTATGTTTAGAAGAGTGGTGCAAACATGGCGCTTGTGTAAAGCCCTGTACACAAGGGCCAATCCCGGACGACATTGGCCAGATGGCAGGCAACATTTTTTTTGTTCAACCCACTGGGTTGAACGGAAAAAAACTCATAGTGTGTACCAGGCTTAGGAGTATATGTAAACCCTAACAAATCCTCTCTTTTTTCCCTCGTGGTCTGTTTAATATATTATTGCTTGTTATATCTGTTTGATAAGTGCAAAAAAAAATATTGATCTTGTCAGAAATTCAATACTGTCATGTGTTTTCTGCACACTTCCTGTGTTAAATTGTTTGTTACCCTTTAATAAAAAAAAAAAGATCCTGTTCCCTTAACCACTTAAGGACCGGAAGGTTTTCCCACTGTAGGACCAGAGCACTTTGCGATTCGGCACTGCATCACTTTAACTGACAATTGCGTGGTCGTGCGACGTTGTACCCATACTAAATTTGCGTCCTTTTTTTCCCACAAATAGAGAATTCTTTTGGTGGTATTTTATCACCTCTGCGTCATTTCTGATCACCGCTATAAACAAAAAAAGAGCGACAATTTTGCAAAAAAAATATTTCTTTTTGCTAAAATATAAAATAAAAAAAATTTTTAAAAAACAAATTTATTCATCGGTTTTGGCCGATTTATATTCTTCATATTTTTGGTAAAAAGAAAAATCGCAATCGGCGTTTATTGATTGGTTTGCACAAAAGTTTTCGCGTTTATAAACCATGAGAATTCATTTCTGGTGTTTTTACAATTTTTTTTCTTTTACTAGTAATGGCGGCGATCTACGATTTTTATCGGGACTGTGATATTGCAGAGGACATGTCAGACATTTTTGACACTTTTTTGGGACCAATGACATTTATAGAGCGATCAGAAGTTTAAATATCCACTGACTACTGTATAAATGTCATTGGCAGGGAAGGGGTTAACCTGCAGGGGGCGATCTAGGGGTTAAGTGTGTTCCCTAGGCGTGTTCTAACTGTGAGGGGGCTGGGCTGCTAGGGGCATAAGAAATCTAACTGATCCCGGTGACAGGGAGCAGTAGATCTCTCACATGCTGCCTGACAGAGCGGGGAACATCGGCGGTTCCCTGTTTCTCTTCTCTGCTAGGCAATCACGGCTCGCTGGCAGAGATCGAGTTCACCCGAGCCACGGCCACACTCCTGCAGAGTGGCACTACTGCGCACGCACGAGCCACCGTTTATAGATGGCAATTCGCCGGACGCTGCCACTCTGCAGCAGTAAATGTACGCCAGCCGGTCGGGAACCGGTTAAAGCATGTTATACAGCACAGCGCTTGTGATGTGTAATTTGGCCCCTCGTATAACCTAAAATACCTGGTTGATCCTGCCTGGTCCTGTCCTCCCCCTTGAAAACTGACCACAGTTTATCATGGCTGCTGAGCGTTGACACCGTGGTCTGTTTATGTGCCTCCATCATCCCGTAGCCCTGCTCTGTCCTTCTCTGTCCTCCTCTCTACCCTCCCTCCCTGCCTGTCAGCTTGAGACACTGCCCGCCCCTCCCCTCCTGCTGCTATAAAAACTACAGGGTGGGCCATTTATATGGATACACCTTAATAAAATGGGAATGGTTGGTGATATTAACTTCCTGTTTGTGGCACATTAGTATATGTGAGGGGAGAAACTTTTCAAGATGTGTGGTGACCATGGCGGCCATTTTGAAGTAGGCCATTTTGAATCCAACTTTTGTTTTTTCAATAGGAAGAGGGTCATGTGACACATCAAACTTATTGGGAATTTCACAAGAAAAACAATGGTGTGCTTGGTTTTAACGTAACTTTATTCTTTCATGAGTTATTTACAAGTTTCTGACCACTTATAAAATGTGTCCAATGTGCTGCCCATTGTGTTGGATTGTCAGTGCAACCCTCTTCTCCCGCTCTTCACACACTGATAGCAATACCGCAGGAGAAATGCTAGCACAGGCTTCCAGTATCCGTAGTTTCAGGTGCTGTATATCTTGTATCTTCACAGCATAGACAATTGCCTTCAGATGACCCCAAAAATAAAAGTCTAAGGGGGTCCGATTGGGAGACCTTGGGGGCCATTCAACTGGCCCACGACGACCAATCCACTTTCCAGGAAACTGTTCATCTAGGAATGCTCGGACCTGACACCCATAATGTGGTGGTGCACCACCACTTCGGATAAATTTGTATTCGTTATGTTCGCTAACAGCCAAATTTGAAAGGAAATTCCAATATCTATAATTTTATAGTTATTATTAGTTTGTTGGTTATTATTTTGAATTTTTGGATTTACGAATTGTGGAATTTATGAATTTCGAATTTAGGAATCGCGGTCATAATGAATGACCCGAAAAACAGTCGCAGCCGCTGTACTAACCATCCAACCTTAGTATAGTAATCTCCCCTTCTGAGCTGTTGTGTCTGACAGGGGGACAGCCCCCCACCAGAACACTCCGACCATCGCTCTCAGCTGGATTGTTCAAACGTCCGGTTTTGGTCGGACCGGCTGTCATACACACGGGCTGAATGTCAGCCGTTTTTTATTGAACCGGCCGATGTCACACAGCATTCGACCAGTGTGTATGGGGCTCAACTTTAACCACCTCAATATTGGCCTTCCTGCCTAGGTCATTTTCAAATTTTTACAGCTGTCGCACTTTTGAATAACATTTACTTGGTCTTGCAGCACTGTACTCAAATTACATTTTTATCATTTTTTTTTAGACAGAGCTTTTTTTGGTGGTATTTAATTACCACTGTTTTTTTAATGTTTTTGCTATATAAACAAAAAAAAAACTAAAATTTTTGAAAAAAAAATGTTTTTCTTTATAAAATTTTGCAAATAATCTTTCTTCATAAATTTAGGTCAAAATATATTCTACATTTCTTTGATAAAAATAACTCAGATCAGTGTATATTAAAAGTAAAGTTATAGAGTCTGCAAACTATGGCATATATATATATATATATATATATATATATATATATATATATATATATTTGAGGGATTAGCTCTTGTGGGGATCACCTTTCCTGAGAAGAAGGGCAGTTGAGCCAGCAGTTTACTTAAAAGCTGGCTTGCTGCCAGGTTTATTTAAAAGGTTGCACAAAAAACAAAAACAAATCCTTGCCGTTTGGCGCTAAACTAAACAATAGAGATTTCCTCACTATACGGTGTGGGGCTGGTCCCTGACACCCACAAAAACATAAGCAAATGCAAACCTTTTCTTTATAGTCCATACACCTAGATTAGCTCTCTCAGATTGATCCTTCTGAGTCTGAGGTGAGAGCAAACTGCTCTCTTCCTGGTTTATTTAAACCACACCTGGGGAGGGCTTTGGTGGACCAGAACACCTGGTCTGTAACCAGCCCTGCCACGCTGGCTAGGGAAAACCCGGGCCAGACTCCTCTCTAGTCCAATCCAAGTGAACGTATGCGAGGCGTCCATCTGTCACCTCGCCTCGCATACCGCCACAATATATATATTTGAAAATTGATCAATCCTGATGTACTGACAGCCTAATTTCTTGAGGCCCTAAAATGTCGGGACAGTACAAATACCCCGAAATGACCCATTTTTGGAAAGTAGACAGCCCAAGGTATTTAGTAGGAGACAGGAGAGGTTTTTGAAATTGTCATATTTTTTAAAGATTTTTTTGGGAAAATTAGGAAATTAAGTTTTTTCTTTTCACAAAGTTGTCATGTTATGTGTCACACGTAGCATAGGCATACTTACATCCCAAAACTCATTCTTGTATGCCTTCCAAGTATGGGGATACTGCATGTGTGAGACTTTTAGACAGCCTAGCCACATAGAGGGGCTGTCAGAAACCATGAATCAGACCAAGACAGTAGTGCAGTAAAATCACACTTTTTAATAAAAAGATAAAATGACAAACAGATTAAACGTGGTCAAAACATAGCCAGGGTTTCGGTAATGAGAGCGGATATTCAGAGCAAGTCCAGAGATCAGCGAGGTCAAACGAACGCCATGCAGGGTCAGGAGCCAGGAGGAGAGTCAGCCGAGCAGGGTCTTGAATCCAGGAACGAGAAGGGAATGTTAAAGAGGCAAAGTCTTTCACCGGAAAACACAGCAGAGATTTCTCCAGAGATGTTGACCAAGGCGAAGGCATCTGCGATCTGATCCAGGCAGTTTATATAGCAGCAGAGCTGGCTTAACGAGGCTGGATATGGTCTTCAGATGAGACAGAGTGGAAGCTGAGACTGGCAATTAACCCTCAGCTGAGCAGCTTGCTCTGAGAAGGGAGAGCTGAGCCCAGCCCTGACAGGGGCCCAAAACTCAAGGAGTACCTTTGGGCTTTCAAAGAGCATAAATTATACATCTAATTTCCTGACTACCTATCACATTTTTTGATGCCCTAAAGCTCCAGGAAAGTGGAAACACCCACAATATTACCCCATTTTGGAAAGCAAGCACTCCAAAGTATTTTCTAAAGGGCATAATGAGTCTTTTGAAAATGTGTTTTTTTTTGCCACAACTTTTTGGAAAATACAGGAAAGAAAACTAAAATGTATTTTTTTACACAAAATTGTCAATAAGATATTTTTGACATATCATAGGCATACTTTATATACCAAAACACATTCTGCCAAGGGCCTTAATTTATGCATCAAATTTCGTGACTAACTGTCACATTTTTGGAGGCCCTGGAGCATCAGGACAGTGGAAACACCTATAAATGGCCACATTTGGAAAGCAAACACCGCTAGATATTTTCTAAGAGGCATGGTAAGTCTTAATTAAAAAATATATTTTTTTTGCCACAAGTTTTTGGAAAATGAGGAATGAAAATTAAATTACATTTTTTTTACACACAGATGTCAATTTAATACTATATTTCTAAAATACAGCATGGACATACTTAGAATTACAACCCAAAACACATTTTGCTACTCCTCCGGAGTATCATGATACCACATGTGTGAGACTCCCTTCAACTTCTACCCCCTTTAGCTGCAGAGGCATTGGCTGGGGTGTACACCTGCCATGACTGCAATGCTTACCTTTGCAGCTATGGCACAAATTGCACCCCCTGTATGCATATTGACCATGACCCAAGTGAATGGGGTTGCTTGTACTGGGTCCAAGGGGCTTAAAGTAGGCAGTCAGGAGGCTATAAAGTTCTTCCTCGTTGTCTGTCAAATGCTGTCTGAAGAGTGATCTGAACATGGATGGCACTTGGGAGAGCATCACACAAGTCCTTATAGCGACACAATGACTGCTGTGGCAGTGGTTAGGGACACTGTAACTGGGGTGGCAGTGATTAGGGATACTGTAACTGGGGTGGCAGTGATTAGGGACAATATGACTGGTGTGGCAGTGATTAGGGATACTGTAACTGGGGTGGCAGTTATTAGGGACAATATGACTGGGGTGGCAGTTATTAGGGATACTGTAACTGGGGTGGCAGTGATTAGGAATACTGTAACTGGGGTGGCAGTGATTAGGGATACTGTAATTGGTGTGGTGATTAGGAACAATGTGAGTGGTTGGCGGTGATTAGGAATACTTGCTAGTGATAGTATGTAAAAGAACAATACCGTGTACTTTCCTCTATCCAAAGCACTGCTCTCTGCTGCCTTGTTCCCCTGTTATCAGCATCAATCACTTCTGTCAGGTTTTATGGACACCATATATTATTATTATTAGTATTCAGGATTTATATAGCGCTAACAGTTTCTGCAGAGCTTTATATATGAAAAGATGACAGAGGAGGAGAGCTCCAGCACACAGCCCGTGATTTATATCGTTAGCGCTGCATGTACTGTATGAAGGGGGTGTGTGCCTTCCCTCCAATCAGGCCTCAGGACTCCCTTGATCCCTTCACTGGGATCTGCACTATGAGACTTCAGATCCCTGCCCCCAGCTGATAGAGTTGAGAAAAAAAAATTTTGATCTGTGTGTTTTTAGAATGATCTACCGAAGAGATGACTACAGATAAACATGTAAAACTTATGAAGGATTTCTTTCATCTCTGTGTACATAAACGTGCACAGCCTATTGCATTAGGGTGTGCACCCCAAAGCTCAAACACACGTGTATGTGTATATATATATATATATATATATACATACTATATTGTCAAAAGTATTGGGACACCTGCCTTTACACGCGCATGAATTTTAATGGCATCCCAGTCTTGGTCTATAGGGTTCAATATTGACTTGGCCCACATTGTGGAACGTTTGACCATTCTTCCAGAAGTGCATTTGTATGGTCAGGCACTGATGTTGGACGAGAAGGCCTGGCTTGCAGTCTCCACTCTAATTCACCCCAAAGGTGTTCTTTCGGATTGAGGTGCAGGCCAGTCGAGTTCCTACACCCCAAACTCTCTCATCCATGTCTTTTTTTTTTTTTTTTTTTTTTTTTTTTTTTTTAATGAATTTTTATTGGTTTTCATACGAAAAACAAGAATACAGTTAACAATGTTTGTATATGTTGCAAGGGTAGTGAACAGATATTCTCATAGGTGTTATTGCAACTAAAATACATTATTGATTACTCAGGAATATACTTATGCATTTAGGTTGATGACATATAAAGCCAGGACAATATAAAAAGTACTGTGGTACTTTTGTTGGTTTGTGGGCCTCCGTGCCTTACCCTGGACACCCCTCTAGGGGAGCAAGTCTGTGTCTCGGGGGGGCATGGCGGTCTCTATTTTACTAAAGTTGGATTGTAGATGATCTTGTGTGAAGTTTCAGGAGCCCCATAGGGGGAGTGTGTGAGCGAGAGTGGGAGAGACTTATCTGGTGGTAATAAGAGGAGTCTACGGAATTCGTTTGGGTTATTGGGAGTATATGGCAGAGAAAAAAAAAACTTGTTATATTGTCCTGTGTTCCGTAGGTTAATATCGGTTAATCATGGATATGCAAGACTTGTATCATATGCTGTTGACTTCCTATTTAGTCTCTCCTCTGGCTATGGATTATATGGGTTTTATTTTGCGTTGTCCGGTTTGTTTATTATCTTATTTTATAGTTTGGGTTCTATGGGGGTGATGCTTCTCTCTGGTTCCTTAGCCATGGTTCCCAGTTTTTATGTAGCTTCTCTGTTGCCATGTGTGCTCTAGCATACAGGGTTTCCATTTTCAGATGATCATTCACTATTGTGATAACTTTTTGCAATGTAGGTTGAGTTGGTTGTTTCCAAAGTCTGGTTATGGATAAGCGGGCAGCGATTAGTATGTGAGTGATTATTGATCTGTACTTTGAGTGCCAGTTGGTGAGTTCCAGCCCAAAAAGAGCTGTGTGGGGAAATAATTCGATAGGTTCTCCAGTGATATTTTTTATCAGGGTGGATATATCAGTCCAGAAGGTGGTGATGTGTGGGCAGTCCCACCAGATGTGAAATGCATGTCCATTTTCATTGCAGTTCCTCCAGCATTTTTTGGATATGTTAGAAGAGAATTTCGCTAGTTTCACAGGTGTGTAATACCAATTATACAGGATTTTTAGAGGTGTCTCCCAGTGTGCAATGTTTCTGGAGAGTTTAGAGGGAGCTTCTATGGCTTGATGCCAAGCTTGTGTAGGGAATTCTTTTTTAAGGGTATTTTCCCAGCAGATAATAGCAGATGTTTTTGTTCTTGTTTGTTGATCGCTAGTATGTTGTATAGGCGGGAGATGTTCCTGTTGTTTTTTTTGGTGAGGGTAAAGAGGGTTACAATGTCGTTTGTCCTGGGGTCCTCAGAAAAGAAGTCTTTGTTTGAGAGGGTGAATAGTTCCTTCAGTTGCTGGAATGAAAGGAGGTCGTTTTGTTTGAATAAGGCATTTACCTTTTGGATACCTTGGGTCGACCATCTTTGGGTGGGTACGTTTTCTGAGATTAAAGATAGTGCTGACAGAGGTATATGATTTAGTACACGAGTATGTATTCCAGTGGTGGTTCTCATCCATGTCTTTATTGACCTTACTTTGTGCACAGTCCAAATCATTTGCTGGAGGGGGGATTATGGTGTGGGGATGTTTTCAGGGGTTGGGATTGGCCCCTTAGTTCCAGTGAAGGGTACTCTTAAGGCGTCAGCATTTTGGACAATTTCAGGCTCCTAACTTTGTGGGAACAGTTTGGGGATGGCCCCTTCTTGTTCCAACATGACTGTGCACAAAGCAAGGTCCATAAAGACATGGACTTAGCAGGGGTGGTTGAAAAGTAACTTCAAGTGCAATAATTCACATTCTAGTAGTAATTAAAACATATAAAATAAAATTAGGTGTAACAATCTAAAAACTAAAAATTTCAAAGTGCTATAATGGTGTAAACCTCCCAACAAAAAAGTTGTTGCACTTGGAGCTAATTTGTATTGCTAATATCTATAGAGAGGTTTTCACCATCCCTGCTAAGTTTTAAAAAAAGATGTATGCTTTATTGTCCCTTAGATGTGTATTACATGTGAAATCACATATCACTGGAATTATTGCACTTGAGGTTAATCTGTATTGCAAATATCTATAGGAGGGGTTTCCACCATAATTTTGTATGTCTTGTTTTCAGTGTGATGTGTATTATAGTTACATAGTTATCCAGGTTGAAAAAAGACACAAGTCTATCTAGTATTATATATGACATTACATATCACAGAGACCGGTATTGTGGTAATATTGAAGTTTATTGAAATTTCGATACATTAGAGAGTTCCACCATTATTGTTAAGTTATTGATCAGTAAGTCAGCGATGCACTTTTTTTTTGTGGTGTGGGATCCACATAACAGTGCTTAGCAGCAAGCCTTTTACACACACTTTTTTATTTTACCTCCAGTAGTTTATTGTAAATAGTAGTGTGGTCACTAGCTATTACTGTATACTAAAGATCAGCACGTGGCATTAATAAACATTGACAGATTTCAGTTGTGCCCCACCAGGATGCCCCCCCCCAATGGACAATGCGCTTGGCTGCCGAGTACACCTCACCATTCCTGCACTCAGTGCACTGATGGGCACTGGTTGGCAGCACTGATGAGCACTGATTGGCAGCAATGATAGGCAGCACTGATTGGCAGCAGTGATTGGTACTGATGAGGCTGCACTAATGGGCACTGATTGACAGCACTGATGGGCACTGGTTTGCAGAACTAATGGGCACTAATGAGGCTGCACCGATGGACACTGATTGGGAGCACTAATAGGCACTGATTGGCAGCACTGATAGGTGGCACTGATGGGTACTGACTGGCAGCACTGATGGACACTGACTGCCAGCACTGATTGGCATCACTGATGGGCACTAATAGGTAGCAATGATTGGCACCGATATGCAGCACTGATGGGCACTAATAAGCAGCACTGATTGGCACTGATAGGTGCCAATAGATGGCACTGATTGGCAGCACTGATTGGCACCATTGATGGGCACTGGCAGTGATTGGCAGGACTGAATGGCAGCACTGATTGGCACTAATGGCAATGATGGGCACTGATTGGCAGCACTTATGGGCACTGATAGGTGGCACTAACAGGCGGCACTGATTGGCAGCACTGATAAGCACTGATAGGTGGCACTGATGGGCAAGACTGGTAGGCAGCACTGATGGGCACTGGTGAGCTGCACTAATAGGCAGCACTGATGGGCACCGATTAGTACTGATGGGTGGCACTGGTGGGCGGCACTGATGGGCACTTATTGGCACTTATTAGCACTGATGGGCAGAACTGATTGGCTCTGATGGGCACAGATTATCACTGATTGGCACTGATGGACACAGATTAGCACTGATAGGCCGCACTGCCATTGATGGGCACAGATTAGCACTAATAGGTCGCACTGATTGGCACTAAAGGGCACAAATTAGCACTGATGGGTACAGATTAACACTGATAGGCTTAACTGATAGATACTTAGCACTGATAGGCGACACTGATTAGCACTGATGGGCACTGATAGGCGGCACTGATGGGCAAGATTAACACTGATAGGCAGCACTGATTGGCACTGATGGGCACAGATTAGAATTTAGCACTGACAAGAATTGGGCACTGACAAGGGATAGGGGTGTTTCACATTCAGCCGATTTAGCTCTGCAAGAGCCGCTCCGTGTGTGTGTGAAACTCAGCTAATATCACTGCTTCCAGTGCTTCCAGAGAGAAAGTGCAGCTGTCAAAACTGAGTGGTGATGTCGGGGTAGGTGGGACCGAACAGCTATTAGACACCAGCCAATGGGATGGGGTCTGAACAGGTCTCTATGTTCATATGGCTCCGCCATTTGATAGCTGCTCAGTCCTGCCCACCCCCAACATCGCCGCTGAGTTTTAACAGCTGCTCTTTCTCCCTAGAAGCAGTGATATTAGCTGACAGTTTCACACACAGCCAATTCAGCTTTGCAAGAGCTGCTCCGTGTGTATGAAACTTTTAGATAATAGGAAGATAATCCAAGAAGCTATAATGCATAGAATACTCCCAGTATAGCTATTTTATACATAGTTACATTGGTTCAGCTTGGACCAATGTAACTCTGTATATACCATACCTGCCCAATGCCTTTTGAAGCTGGAAATCACTGAAGTAGAATTAGGCATTGCTATACCAGTGATCTCCACTTTCTTCTGGGTCCCGTGCTAAACGGCCGGCCTGCTGCATTCTAAACACAAAAGGTTGGCCACTCAGCAGGGGGAACCATTCAAATAATGTTTTATGTCACTGCCCTGCCTTTCCACCTCGTCCAATCAGAGAATTCAGAGAATTGCATTATTCAGAAAATGCAGAGCACTCTCTGAATGGTACCCATGCCTAACGGCTGACCTACTGTAATCAGAATGCAGCAGGCCGACCACTCAGGAAGCAAGTGGAGATCACAGGAGCAGCAATGTATATTTCCAGCATTCAGAGGCATTAGAAAGGTATGCTATACTATATGTATAGATACATTGGCCCGAGCTGGACAAAGGTAACTATGTTTGAAATATCCATACCTGGAATTCTTTGCCTTGGCAATGTTTTTCTTCTTCAGGGACTAAAGCATAATTATGATATACAATTTTTGAATAAACTGCATTTATTATGTTAAAACCCATAGGGAAATGCATATGCTAATGTTGGCTATAGATGTGAGTCAGTTAGGGTACAATGTGCTGCCCCCCTAAGATGATGCTGACATAGGTTCATTTATTTATTCATTTATTACAGGTGCCTACGTATATAAGGCCGTCAATTTACACAGAGCTTTATACATATATTGTACATTCACATGGAGGACATGGAGGCAGCCATTGCCTCCTGCTGCTGTCAGTCAAATCCAGTGAGGAGGCAACTGGGGGGGGGGGGACAGGGCCAAACTGTGCTATGTGTATTTATTGACACACAGAGCCCAGCTCAGGAGCGGTCCCGCACATCTTCTTCCATGCAAAGCGGTTTTCTCTGGGAGCCGACTCTGAAAAGGAGGAGCAGACAGTGGCAGCAAGGGACCTAAGAAGAGGAGGTTCGGGGCTGCTCTGTGCAATACCACTGCACAGAGCAATTAAGAATAACATGTTTGTTGTTTTAATTTTTTTTAAAAATAGTCTTTAGTAATGCTTTAAGTCCTGTAAGCTGCAAGGTGGGGCCTCCATGGATTGGATTTATTTTTCCAGCACATCCCACAGATGCTTAGAAATTTGGAGGCCAAATCAACACCTCATACTCATTGTTGTGTTCCTCAAACCATTCTTGAACCATTTTTGTAATGCTTTATACATATATTGTACATTCACATCAGCCCATGCCATCAAGAAGCTTACAATATAAGGTCCCTAACTCAAGGTTCACGCTTCCATGACTTTCCTCAAGTCCCTGCTTTATTACATATTTCAGGTTTTGTGCAACTGGGGACTATCCGTATAGCTATTTTTTGAGCTCCTCTTTTTCTGTTGGTCACAACAGTCATCACTGGTGTTCTTTATAACTTCCTGTTAATACAAATATAGCCAATCCTGTACTTAAAAAAGTCTACATAAGCCAGCAGAATTGTATAGATTAAAAAAACAATGTTACTCTTGTTTTCCACAGGCACGTTCTTGGCCAACAAAAAAGGTCTCAATATTACGATCAGAAATGGGACAATTTTTATAAAATTCTAATAGACATTTACCCCACTCAGTAAGAGGACAATTTTTAAAATGCTAACCAACTTCTACCCCACTTTAGAAGTCTTGTTATCAGTGATACCACCTTTCCTCTTAATCTCTTTTCCCTGAGGGATGTCAGGGCCGTAACCCTTACCAAGAGAACATGTGTGTCAGTCAGAAGTTTGCAATAACCCCCGAGGAGTCAGTCCAGTTGATATCTAATAGGAGCTGACAGTCCACGGGCTGGAAAAGGTTGGTAATGTGCAGTGCTCACCCAGTCTTTACGTAAGTGTAACTACGCCAGAAAATGTGCTTTCAATTTATGAAAAGGGGCGGAGGAGACGACTTTTGTTCGATGCAAAGTATTTGTTCCCTTAGTGTTGATACAAGGCATCAGCAGCCATAGTTTCCCAGCCATGGCAGAATACAAATGAACATCACATCTGCAATACGTATCCAGCAAGGGTCCCTGAAACACAAGATAAACAAGAGTATGGCGGGACGCTAATATGAGTGGATGCAGCTCTCAGTCTTTTCTTTCCTTCTTTTTATTTATGTCTGTTTCTGAATTCTCTGTCAGGCTTTGGAAGCCTTAGGGAGTTTACATCACTGCACATAGCTGAGCCTCTGGTTCCCACAGAGCTGTTCAAAGACTGACTCACGGTCTGTGTTAATTGTTCTCAAAATTCAGCACTTTAAGGGTGTGGCTAGAGAGGAAAGTCTACTGTATTTATAGGGCATGTTCAGAAATGTTTCACACATAAATCATGTTTTGTCCCACTTACAAAACACAACACAACTTAAAACAGAAGTGCCACCTTCTAGCGGCTCCCTCCTCCCGTATTGGATGTTAGTGCTTGTCAGTCTCTGGAGACAAGCCAGCCGCGCTGTGATGTGTTAAGGATACACTGCGTCTCTGTTGTTAGGGTTGAATTGATGTGCTCCCATAGGTATACACAGCCAAGCTGAACTCCTAGTCATATAGTGCATGTAATTCTTACACAGTCCTGCATAGGGACATAATGATGTACAAGTTTGAAAACAGATTTTGATGCCTTCTACATGCAGAGTACTCACCTTTTCCTCATGTGTCACATTATTAGGATTTATAGTTCCACGTGTACTGTGGTTTGTTGGGCAAGGTTACTATGTCTTTTTTTCTGATGATACATAGGTGTGCAATAGGATTGACATCCCTGGAGGTGTCTGCAACATGGAACATGATTTGGCATTGCTGGAAGATTAGTCAAAGCAGTGGAAGATTAATTTAAAATAAAGCATGTAGGGAAAAAGAATACCTTGATAGAATATAATATTGGGGGTATAGTACTGGTCAGGAGTACAGAGGAGAAAGTTTGGGGGTTACTTATTGCAGATGATTGCAAAATGAGCAGTGTGGCCAGGCAGTGGAAGAAAGCAAATAAAATTCAAAGATGTAGATGTAGATCACTAGAGAGGTCGCCAGCAGGAGGAAGGGGATTCTGGTTGTCCTATATAGATCTTTTTTTTTTTCTTTTAACAGTTATCCCTATATATATATATATATATATATATATATATATATATTGCTGTTATCAGCCTAACTTTATGACCACCCACAGGCTGAATGGGTCCCCATTTTGTCACCAAAACAACCCTGACCCATGGAGGCATGGACAACACTAGACCTCTGAAAGTATGCTGTGGTATCTGGCACAACCCATCAGTAGCAGATCCTTTAACCACTTAAGGACCGGAAGGATTTCCAGCTTTAGGACCGGAGCCCTTTTTGCGATTTGGCGATGCGTCGCTTTAACTGACAATTGCGCGGTCGTGCGACGTTGTACCCAAACGAAATTTGCGTCCTTTTTTTCCCACAAATAGAGCTTTCTTTTGGTGGTATTTGATCCCCTCTGCGTCATTTCTGATCGCCGCTATAAACAAAAGAAGAGCGACAATTTTGCAAAAAAACACAAATTTCTTACTTTTTGCTAAAATACAAATCCAAAAAAAAAATATAAAAAAACATTTTTTTTCACCGTTTTTGGCCGATTTATATTCTTCATCATATTTGCGATAAAAAAAATCGCAATCGGCGTTTATTGATTGGTTTGCGCAAAAGTGGTCGCGTTTACGGATGATGAGAATTCATTTTTAGGGTTTTTATTTATTTATTTTTTTCCTAATAATGGCGGCGATCTGCGATTTTTAGCGGTACTGCAATATTGGGGCGGACATGTCGGAACATTTTGACACTTTTTTGGGACCATTGGCATTTATACAGCGATCAGTGCTATAAAAATGCACTGATTACTGTGTAAATGCCATTGGCAGTGAAGGGGTTAACCTGCAGGGGGCGCGCTAAGGGTTAACTATGTTCCCTGGGCGTGTTCTAACTGTATTGGGGCTTGCCTAGCTGGGGAAGGGAAGTTATCACAGCCTTCACGTACAGGAAGGCTGTGATCACAGCCCTTCCCCCTCACACAGAGCGGAGGTCCGTGTTTACATGCACGGACCTCCGCTCCTTCACTCCGGGGGGGGCATCGCGGGTGGCCGGCGGCAATCGAAGCCGCCGCACCCGCTCCCCGGCCCTCCCCGGACACAGTGAGCGCGCGGGCGCGCCTCAGGCGGCGCGCGAGCGCGCTCACTGTGCGCGATCTGGCGGCCGCCGTCGTATGACGGCGTTTTGCCTTACAGCGCCACTTTGCCGCCGCCAATCTCCGATCGGCGGTCGGCAAGTGGTTAAAGTTGTTGTAAAGGCTAAAGTTTTTTTTTTTTTTTTTTTATCGTAATGCATTCTCTGCATTAAGGTAAAAAAGTTTCCAAGGTTAGCTCCTTTCCAGCCCCCATACATACTTACCTGAGCCTGAACTCAATCCTGTGTTGTGCCCAAGAGCAGCATCGCTGCTTTCTCTCTCACTGGACATGGAGGCAGCCATTGCCTCCTGCTGCTGTCAATCAAATCCAGTGAGGAAGCAACGGGGGGCGGGGCCAAGCTGTGCTATGTGTATTTATTGACACACAGAGCCCGGCTCAGGAGCGGTCCCGCACATCTTCTTCCATGGCAATCGGTTTGCTCTGGGAGCCGACCCTGAAAAGGAGGAGCACAGTGGCAGCAGGGGACCTAAGAAGAGGAGGTTCGGGGCTGCTCTGTGCAATAGCACTGCACAGAGCAATTAAGAATAACATGTTTGTTATTTTAATTTAGAAAAAAAATAGTCTTTAGTAACGCTTTAAGTCCTGTAAGCTGCAAGGTGGGGCCTCAATGGATTGGATTTATTTTTCCAGCACATCCCTGAAATGCATAGAAATGTGGAGGCCAAATCAACACTTCAAACTCATTGTTGTGTTCCTCAAACCATTCTTGAACCATTTTTGTAATGTTGTAGGACATGTTATCCTGCTGAAAGAGACCACTGCCATCAGGGAATATTATTTCCATGAAAGGGTGTACATGGTCAGCAGGTAGGTGGTATGTGTCAAGTAACATCCATGTGAATGGTATGACCCAAGGTTTCCCAGCAGAACTTTGCCAAAAACATCACACTGCCTCTGCCAGCTCTTCTTCCCATAGTGCATCCTGGTGCCATCTCTTCCCCAGGTAAGTGACACACATGCATCTGGCTATCCACCTGATGTAAAAGAAAACATGCTTCAT
Organism: Glandirana rugosa; assembly: GCA_018402905.1. NCBI lineage: Eukaryota > Metazoa > Chordata > Amphibia > Anura > Ranidae > Glandirana > Glandirana rugosa. The sequence continues at coordinate 272,089 of BLSH010321721.1, read as the reverse complement.
CAGACCAGGCCACCTTCTTCCATGTCTCCGCTGTCCTGTTATGATGTTCACATGACCAATGTAGGTCATTTCAGGCTTATTCTGGCCATGTAATGGCCTCTTCTGATATTTGGATGTTAAAGGACTGGTTTGAAAATGTGCTCACACGAGAGATTTGTGCATATGGTTCTTATACAAAGCTTTGATTTGACACAATATGCTGGATGCTCTGCTCACATCTTTAGAAATAATCTGGAGTAATGAGAATTGTACCACTTTCACCACTGAAGAGCCATGTTTCCTTAGTTTGGAGATTTATATGACCTTTGGTAAAAAAAATTGTCAGGGGCATGTCTATGTTTTCTATACAACTATACAGATTCCATCTGTGCCTTTTAAAAGCAAGAAAACAAAAGGTTGTTACATGAAAACTGACATATCCCCTTCATAACATGTTTGTACATAAGGTTTCATAGTTAGTGACTGTATAAGAGACTTTGCCTAGTCAGTGAAAGTTGTGCAGCTGTTTTTGGGATTGCTATTGATGACTAGGTGACAATTGGACTATGAGGCATTTCCTTGATAGCCATAAGGAGCGCTTAAGGTGCAAGTTCACCCTAGAATTGCCCTACAGGCATTAAAAAGTCATCTAATACTTGTGCCTTAATAAAGCATAGCACCATGTTTGACAATCGTTCACACTCCAGTTGTCCAGCAATAATCATTGGAATCAACTGGCCATTTACGACTGCCCTAATGCAACTCATATTGGCCCTCAGCCCCCTTTGTACTATCTGCAACTTTGACAGCATCAGGGCAGAGAGGAAGCATTTCCCTGCCAGACTTTGCAATTACAAGACATGGCTGTCAAATGCAGGAGGTTGAGCAATACCATGGAGTTGATTTACTAAACCTGGAGAGGTACAAAATCTGTTGCAACTGTGCAGAGAAAGCAATCAGCCTCCAGGTTTTTTGTCAAAGCTTAATTGAACAAACTGAAGTTATAAGCTGATTGCTTACCATACACAGCTGCGCCATGTTTCACACTCTCCAGTTTTAGTTAATTAACCCTCATGAGTTCTATGTTGTTGCTTGTAAATGGCTGATTGATGGACAACCAAAAGGAGGACAGGTATCAAACATCTGATATTCATTTATCAAAGTTCAAGTGTTATATGGCTGTTTAATATTCATAGAGTAATAGAGTGTAATATTTATCCATTACCTATGGTAGAGAAAAGATTTGTGGCAGGTCCCAGTAGCGTGATGATGCGAGGAAGGTTCAGATGACTCATGACAAATGACAGATCATTCTAGGTGAGACATCTGCACTTATAGTTTCAAGACACTGAGAGTACAGATGATACACTTCATTGATATTTACTAATATTGATTTTTAGAAGTCAAATTATTTTATATATTTCATGATACCATTCCCAATTAAGAAAACTGGGCATTTCAAAAGCTTACCAGTCATCTTTGATCTTAGATACTAGCGTTAATTCCTTAATTACATTAAAGTAATAGAATCCCTTTTCCAAAACATTGGTGAAAGCTAAGAGAAGAACAAATGGACGTGACATTTTAGACATGCTGGCCTCATATAACCTTAAGTAACAGCGCCAAACCAATAACCTATCTCAACCATTCAAATTTCAGGTGAGTGTAGCCACTCCAGCTTAAGGTGTTTTCAATCAATGTTCCTGACTTTGATTGTGATGGTTGGACTTTTTATTACTTCCATATAGGGATGGGCCAGTGGTTCGACTCGAACATAGGGCGTACACCTGTTCATCGAATTTAGAACATTATGGGGCGTTCGCAGTGACTTCGCTGCCATAGAGCGCCCCATAATGCATTGCGCACAGATGGCGCACACAGCTACTCCCCGTTGAGAGGGCTCCCACCCTCTGCACGCTTTTTGCTTTGACAGTTTATATGACAGGGCGGTGCCACCCGGTGACATAAACGAGCGACCCCGCCCCTTCTGACATCATGTGACGTAGGTCACCAGGTGGCCCCGTCCTTCCTTATAAATAAACTGTCAAAGCAAAAAGCATGCAGACGGCAGGAGCCCTCCCAATGGGAAGGAGCTGTGCGTGCCATCTGCATGCAATGCATTATGCGGCGGGAGCCCTCCCATGGAGGAGGAGCTGTTGCGTTTTTTTTTTTTTTTTTTTTTGGGTTCGTCGCTCGCCGTGATTGACGATGGATTACAATGGCAGCAACTTATTTATTTTTCTCCTACGTTCACTGGCAGACGCAGCTTTCCATTGACATGTGGGTTATATGCAGATCCTATTTGGAGTTAACTAGGCAAAGAAAGAAAGAAAGCTGGCCCCTCCCAGGGGGCTGTCCTCTCTTTCCCTTATAATCCCCCTACTCTGCTCAGTACATCAGTTTTAACATGCCTAGTGCAAGGAGTTGACCTGGCTCCCTTATGGGACCTGTGGTTTAGATTTTTGCTACCGCTTTTTTATTTTTCATCAAGCTAATGAAGACTACTATCAAGAAGCCGGCTGGGGCATAGAGGGTTCCTGGAAAATCCTGTACTTTCCCCAGCATGGCCAACCGATGCAAGCTAGTCCCAGGCTATAGTGGGTCCCGCCGCATCGTGCCCGTTCCGTGCGGGCGGCCAGTGGGTGATCCCCACTTGTGCCCAGTGTCCGGATTTGATCCTGTCCAGGGGCTTGTGGCCAGCAGCATCCCTCCCCAGCTGGGGAGAAAAGTCTGCGACCAGGTGGCTACACGCTGTGCCCGTCAGGAGTGGTGAGTGAGCCCCCCTCTGCTCCTCCTGGAGCATTGGGGGGGCCGCCGGGCGATTTTTGGCATCTCTGTCTGCGTTAGGTGCCGGTAGAGGCTGGTCGCTGGGGCTCTCCTGGGTCCCTTCGTCCAAGATGGCGAGTCGCAGACGTCTACTTATGTCTGTGGGACTGCCAGGCCTCCTAGGTCACCCAGAGCTTACCCTTATGATACATTTTTTGATCGTCTGATCTATCAGGAATGGCAGCGTCCGCAGCATTCCTTCGCCATGCCAAAGCGTTTCGCTATCCTGTATCCTTTTGAGGATAATTTCGTAAAGAAGTGGGCGTCCCACTCGGTTGACCCCCCGGTTGAACGCCTGAACAAGGCGACGATTATTCCCCTGGCGGGGTCGCCGTCGTTTAAGGATCCTGCCGATAGGAGGACGGAGGCGGTGTCTGCCATGGCGTCTGCCATGGCGGCGCAATATCTGTCTGAATGTACGGCGGAGCTGCAGAATGATCTGGACTGCGGCAGAACGCTTGAGGCGTCGCAGAAAGCAGAACACGTGTTTCACGGTATCAAATACCTGTGTGATGCTGCTCTAGACCTGCTCCCTATGTTGTCCAAAATGTCTGTTTTTGCAGCCATTATCAGACGGGTCCTCTGGTTGCGTTCGTGGTCGGATGACTATGCATCCAAAAAAGGTCTAGCGGACCTTCCTTTTCAGGGTGGCCATCTCTTTGGGCCTCAGTTGGATGAAATCATTAAGGATTTCACTGGCGGGAAGAGTACATTTCTTCCGGAGCCCGGGCGGCGAGAATTTCGCCGCAAGCAGGGGTCTGTCTCTTCGGGTCAGAAGAGGTTTGTTCGTGCCCCTGGCACAGCAGGCAAGGGCCCGCGAGACGGCAAGGCTGCTACAGGGGCCGGAAAAAGACCCTGGCAGCACAAAAACGAAAAAGCAGAGGATAAGCCCTCCTCTGCATGATGGGTTCCCCCTCCCGGAGATCGGGTGGGGGGACGTCTTCTGGGGTTCGCAGACAGGTGGACTGCCCGCATTTCCCACCAGTGGGTGCAGGAAGTGGTGTCCTCCGGGTACAGGATAGAGTTCAGCACTCTACCCCCAGACAGGTTCTTCCCATCGAACATAAGACTCCCGCATCAACGTCGGGAGACCCTTTTCGGGGCGGTTCAGGCACTATCAGACCAGGGGGTGATCATGCCTCAGTCAGAGAGGTTTTATGGTTTCTACTCTAACCTATTTGTGGTCCCCAAAAAAGGTGGGGGGGTAAGGCCGGTTTTGGACCTGAAGGCGCTAAACGTTTATGTGAAAGCGCGAAAATTCCGGATGGAATCGGTCCGCTCGGTCGTGGCCACCCTACATCAGGGGGACTTCCTGGCGTCCCTAGACATCAGGGACGCGTATCTCCATGTTCCCATTTATCTCCGACACCAGCGCTTCCTATGCTTTGCGGTGGGAGATCTCCATTACCAATTTGTGGCACTGCCCTTCGGTCTGGCCTCGGCTCCTCAGGTCTTCACCAAGTTGGTGGCCCCAGTGCTGGCGCTACTGAGGCAGAGGGGCATTGCGGTGGTGGATACCTCTACGACTTGCTCCTGAGAGCAGTGTCTGCCTCAGCCCTGGAGGAGAGCGTAGCTATCACCATGGCCTCGTTAAAGGACTTCGGTTGGCTGATCAATCTGCAGAAGTCGACATTGACCCCGTCTTGTCGTGTGGACTATCTGGGTCTGACTCAGGACACGGAGGAGGCGAAGGTGTTCTTACCTCCGGCCAAGCTTCAGTCCCTGCAATCAGCAGTGCGAACCTTACTGTCTCACTGGCAGTCGTCATTATGGTTCTGTATGCAGGTGCTGGGGCTCATGGTGTCGGCCTTCGAGGCGGTACCTTACGCTCAGAGCCACACTCGGCTACTTCAGCGAGCAATTCTGTCTCGGTGGGACAGATCCCCACTGTCTCTGGACCAGTTGGTCCACTTGGATCATCAGACCAGGGCCTCCTTGGCCTGGTGGCTTCGGGCCCCATCCTTGACGCGGGGAAAATAGTTTCTTCCCCTGATGTGGTCGATAACCACGACAGACACCAGCCTGTCGGGCTGGGAGGGCGTCCTTGGACATCTGTCGACCCAGGGCCATTGGTCGGCGCAGGAATCTCGCCTTCCGATCAATGTGCTGGAGCTAAGAGCGATCAGACTCTGCCTATCCCGCTGGACGGCGAGGTTGCAAGGGCTCCCGATTTGGGTTCAGTCGGACAATGCCACAGCGGTGGCGTATGTGAACCATCAGGGCGGAACGAGGAGTGCGGCAGCAGCTCTCATTCTGCGTTGGGCAGAACTTCACGTACCGGCAATCTCCACCATCTACATTCCAGGTGTAGAAAATTGGCAGGCGGACTTCCTCAGTCGCCAGACGCTGGATCAGGGGGAATGGTCCCTCCATCCAGAAGTGTTCACCCAGATTTGCCACAAGTGGGGCATGCCAGACGTGGGCCTCATGGCGTCTCGATTCAACCACAAAGTAAAGACCTTTGTGTGCAGGACAAGAGACCCGTTGGCGGTGGCCACAGACGCGCTCGTGGCACCTTGGGGTCGGTATCGTCTTCTGTACGCCTATCCTCCCCTCAAATTTCTCCCGCGTCTACTGCGCAGGGTAGAAGCGGAGGGAATTCCAATGATTCTGGTGGCTCCGGCGTCCGTGGTACGCCGACGTGGTAAGAATGGTGGCAGACGCTCCCTGGCGTCTCCCACTGCGAGACGATCTGTTGTCTCAGGGACCCATATTGCACCCTGCTTTACACTCGCTGGCTTTGACGGCCTGGCTATTGAGTCCCAGGTGTTGAGGGACAGGGATGTAGACGACTCAGTGGTCCCTACCATGCTGAAAGCGCGCAAGTGTACTTCGCGCAAGATTTATCATCGCACCTGGAGGGCATATATTGCCTGGTGTGAGGCGGGGGGTTGGAACCCTCGCTCTTATGTGGTATCCAGGGTCCTGACTTTTTTACAACAGGGCCTGAATAAAAAATTGGCCTTCAGTACTCTCAAGGGCCAGATATCGGCTTTGGCGATTCTTTTTCAACGCCCTCTGGCATCACATTCATTGATTCGTACATTTGTACAAGGTGTGCACCATGTGGCTCCTCAGGTGTGGTCGCCTATGGCACTGTGGGATTTGAATTTGGTGCTTTCAGTGCTTCAGAAGCCACCATATGAGAAGATCAGGGATATACCCTTACAATTGTTGTCGCAGAAAGTGGCTTTCTTGGTGGCCATTACATCCGCTCGTTGGGTGTCTGAGTTGGCAGCGTTGTCCTGCAGGTCTCCTTACTTGGTCCTGCACAGGGACAAGGCGGTCTTGCGCCCGTCGCCTTCTTTTTTGCCGAAGGTGGTTTCTTCTTTCCATATTAACGAAGATATTGTTCTCCCTTCGTTGTGTCCGCAACCTTCACATCCTAAGGAGATTGAGTTGCATTCCTTGGATGTCGTACGTGCTTTGCGGGTGTAATTGGCGGCTACAGACTCTTTTCGGAAGTCTGACGCGTTGTTTGTCTTGCGGATGGTCCGCGCAAAGGAATGGCGGCCTCGTCGGCTACTGTCTCTCGTTGGATCAGACAGACTGTGACTCATGCGTAATCTGTTCGGGGCAAAGTGCCTCCTTTTCCAGTCACGGCTCATTCTACTGGGGCTATTAGCACTTCCTGGGCTTTTCGACACCAGGCCTTGGTGTCACAGGTGTGCAAGGCGGTTACTTGGGCCTCTGTGCACACGTTTACTAAGTTTTATAAAGTTGATGTGTCCGCATCTTCGGATGCTGCTTTTGGCCATAAAGTTTTACAGGCGGCAGTGTAGGCGCGTCTGGGGCCTCTCAGAGGTTCTGTTGGGTACAGTTGTTGTCGTTTGCCCACCCCTCTTAATGACATAGCTTTGGGACATCCCCACATGTCAATGGAGAGCTGCGTCTGTCAGTGAACGTAGGAGAAAAAGGGATTTTATTAAAACTTACCGTAAAATCCTTTTCTCTGAGTTCACTAATAGACGCAGCACCCACCCCTCTGCGTTTTTTTCGGTACGGCTTGTTACGAGCTGATGTACTGAGCAGAGTAGGGGGATTTTATGGGAAAGAGAGGACAGCCCCCTGGGAGGGGCCAGCTTGCTTTCTTTCTTTGCCTAGTTAACTCCTAATAGGATCTGCATATAACCCACATGTCAATGGAGAGCTGCGTCTGTCAGTGAACTCAGAGAAAAGGATTTTACGGTAAGTTTTAATAAAATCCCTTTTTTTTATTTTTTAATAAAAGACTTGTCCCTAATTTTTCTTTTTTGACAATGTTGGTGAATTAGTAGGGGTATGATGTACCCGATACTAATTCACATGGGGGGGGGCGGGATCTGGGAGACCCCCACAACCACAGCCCAGAGATGTGGGTAAGAGGCTCTTGGGGACAAGGTGCTTTGGGGTGGGGGGGTGCAGAGCCCCCCCTGCCCCAAAGCACCCATACTCCCCATGTTGAGGGCATGTAGCCTGGTATGTTAAAGCGACGCAGTGCCGAATCACAAAAAGTGCTCTGGTCCTAAAGCTGGAAAAACTTCCGGTTGGTAAGTGGTTAAAGGAATATTTCATTTTTATTGTTTCACTTTAAGCATTAATAAAATCACTGCTCTTGAAAAAAACAAACAATTTAAAAACTTTTTTTTGCATTGATACATGTCCCCTAGGGCAGGACCCGGGTCCCCATACAGTTTTTATGGCAATAACTTGCATATTAGCCTTTAAAATGAGCACTTTTGATTGTTCATGTTCGGGTCTCATAGACTTTAATGATGTTCGAATGTTCGCACACATTTTTTGCCTGTTCGCATGTTCTGGTGCAAACCCAAAGCGAGGGGGGATGTTCGGCCCATCCCTACTTCCATAGAAAGTGATAATGAGTGTTTTGACTTTGCTAGGAAGGCTTATTCTCTTCAGGAAACAAAGTAATGCAAAGAGTCCAAATGCAGGACAGGCAGATATCTCCCTTCATTTGTTTCTCAAAGATATCCTGTAACTTCATATCTAAGGCCATCCTAGAAGAGGATATCTGTTTGCTCTGCATTACAACTCATGCTTGCACTGGCTCTCTAAAAAAAAAAAAGTAAACAGTGCTGTGAAATGGTGGTCTCATTCATTATTCAACATTTACCAGTTATGACTTTTTAAAACATCATAAAGTAATGTCAATAAACTGAGCGGCCTTGTCATAAAGTCTTACTGTAGGCATATTGCTGGTTGAAAAAAAAAATGTGGCACATCAGCTGTTTGTAAAGCAACACAGCATTGTGCAATATTATTGTACTTATTGCTTGGCTTGCTTTTGGGAAAAAACAACGCCTTGTTAATTTCCATGAATTGTAAAATAATGTGCCTTTTATTATGGACTGTTTTGTGCAGCTTTATGCAAAGAACACTCTGATGGACACTGGCCTGCATGTTATGAATGTCAGGTAAAATGCAAAGCCCAATGTGTTGTAAACACAGTGGTGTTCATGGTCCAAAAACACTGTAGCTGATTTACTAAAACTGGATTGTGCAAAATCTGGTGCAACTGTGCATGGTAGTCAATCGGCTTCTAACTTCTAACAACTTCAGCTTGTTCAATTAAGCTATGATGAAAAAATCTGCAGGCTGATTGGTTTCTATGCAGAGCTACACCAGATTTTGTACTTTCCAGTTTTAGTAAATCAATCCCACTGTGTATCCTTGACCAATTTTCTTGGTAGGTAAGTCAGTTGCAGGCTATGCGGACAGCTGAAAACTATTTACCCAGCTGGAACCCAACACTGGAAGGATATGATGGCGATGGTTGTCAGTCTCTTTGGTCATCTTTTAGGCTACCAAAACCCCTGATTTTGAAAGCTAACTGTAAAAAGATAGCATCTAGTATTAGAAAAAGATTTGCATGGCTTTGCCTGCTATCCTAAGAGCAGCTTTTTGGCATTGCACATTACAGTACCTCACAAAAGTGAGTACACCCCTCACATTTTTGTAAATATTTTATTCTAGCTTTTCATGTGACAACACTGAAGAAATGACACGTTGCTACAATGTAAAGTAGTGAGTGTACAGCTTGTATAACAGTGTAAATTTGCTGCCCCCTCAAAATAACTCAAAACACAGCCATTAATGTATAAACCACTGGCAACACAAGTGAGTACACCCCCAAGTGAAAATGTCCACATTGGGCCCAATTAGCCATTTCCCTCCCCGTTGTCATGTGACTTGTTAGTGTTACAAGGTATCAGGTGTGCTAAATTTGGTTTTATCGCTTTCACTCTCTCATACTGGTCACTAGAGGTTCAAAATGGCACTTCATGGCAAAGAACTCTGAGGATCTGAAAAAAGAATTGTTGCTCTACATAAAGATGTCATAGGCTATAAGAAGATTGCCAAGACCCTAAAACTGAGCTGCAGCACGGTGGCCAAGACCATACAGCAGTTTAACAAGACAGGTTCCACTCAGAACAGGCTTTACCATGGTCGATCAAAGAAGTGGCGTGCACATGCTCAGCGTCATATCCAGAGGTTGTCTTTGGGAAATAGACGTATGAGTGCTGCCAGCATTGCTGCAGAGGTTGAAGGGGTGGGGGGCCAGCCTGTCAGTGCTCAGACCATACGCTGCACACTGCATCAAATTGGTCTGCATGGTTATCATCCCAGTAGGAAGCCTCTTTTAAGGATGATGCACAAGAAAGCCCACAAACAGTTTGCTGAAGACAAGCAGACTAAGGACATGGATTACTGGAACCATGTCCTGTGGTCTGATGAGACCAAGATAAACTTAGAGTGTCATGATCTGGGGCTGCATGAGTGCTGCCGGCACTGGGGAGCTACAGTTCATTGAGGGAACCATGAATGCCAACATGTACTGGGACATACTGAAGCAGAACATGATCCCCTCCCTTCGGAGACTGGGCCGCAGGGCAGTATTCCAACATGATAACTACCCCAAACACACCTCCAAGACGACCACTGCCTTGCTAAAGAAGATGAGGGTAAAGGTGATGGACTGGCCAAGCATGTCTCCAGACCTAAACCCTATTGGGCATCTGTGGGGCATTCTCAAATGGAAGGTGGAGGAGTGCAAGGTCTCTAACATCCACCAGCTCCATGATGTCATCATGGAGGAGTGGAAGAGGACTCCAGTGGCAACCTGTGAACCTCTGGTAAACTCCATGCCCAAGAGGGTTAATGCAGTGCTGGAAAATAGTGGTGGCCATACAAAATATTGACACTTTGGGCCCAATATGGACATTTTCACTTAGGGATGTACTCACTTTTGTTGCCAGTGGTTTAGACATTAATTGCTGTGTGTTGAGTTATTTTGAGGGGACAGCAAATTTACACTTTTATACAAGCTGTACACTCACTACTTTACATTGCAGCAAGGTGTCATTTCTTCAGTGTTGTCACATGAAAAGATATAATAAAATATTTACAAAAATGTAAGGGGTGTACTCACTTTTGTGAGATACTGTACGGGATGACATATACATAATTTGATATAAGAAGTAATTCTATACTTTAACTTTGTAAGGGCTTTTGGTTACTTCTGGCCTAGCAAAACCAGTCTGACTTATTTTTCTTTGTTTTCCCCAGACGTTACTTCTTAGAAGCCATGCTTTCCACATGCTCAAACTCAACCTATCCAAAACCGAGCTCATGATATTTCCTCCCCCATGTGCCACTCTCCCCCCCCCCCCCCCACGTGTCACTCATCCCCCCACGCCAAGGTCCTAGTTGTAATCCTGGACTCCGAACTAACCTCTTGGCCCCACATCCAATTGATATCCAAAGTTTGCTGCCTCAACCTCCGCAAGATCTCCTAGATATGCCCCTTCTTAACCAATGTCACCACAAAGCTTCTAATCCACTCCCTGGTCATCTCTCGCCTCGACTACTGCAACTCCCTTCTCACTGGCTTACCTTTAAATAGGCTATCCCCACTTCAGTTCATCATGAATGCTGCTGCCAGGCTCATCCACCTTACAAACTGCTTGGCGTCTGCTACACCCTTCTGCCAATCCCTCCATTAGCTGCCACTAAACCAACAAATTAAATTCAAGATATTAACAATAACTTACAAAGCCATCCACAACATGACCCCGAGCTACATCACTAACCTGGTCTCAAAATACCAACCAAATCGGTCTCTTCGCTCCTCCCAAGACCTCCTGCTCTCTAGCTCCAATGCTTGCCTCCACGACTTCTCCAGAGCCTCTCCCATCCTCTGGAATGATCTACCCCAATTTGTCCAACTTTCTTCTACTTTGTCCAGTTTCAGACAATCCCTGAAAACTCATCCTTTCAGAGAAGCCTGACCCCCACCTAACAACTGTAAATGTATTTTCTCATCTGCACATCCCCCACAGTTATTACCTCATGTATCTCTTGACCCTCCCTCTTAGATTGTAAGCTTTAATGAGCAGGGCCCTCTGATTCCTACTGTATTAAAGTGTATTGTATTTGTACTGTCTACCCTCAAGTTGTAAAGAGCTGCGTAAACTGTTGGCACTATATAAATCATGTATAATAATAATATAATAATAATAACACATTAAACTGGTATTGACAATGCCTAAAACAGCTGTGAGTATGTTGGAATAAATGGCTCCAAGTTTATGCTGTTAACAAGTGGCACTGGGTGTACCGTTGGCTATACAGTCATTTGGGAATGATTTTCTTCCTTCCAACCAAAGAAGAAGAATAGACCTCTTCCTTTTCTGTACTTCTGTTAGTGACATGAAATGTCAAAACCTTCTGTTTTAAGAAGAAATTTCTGTATTATATGGTGTTTTAATGGAACACTTTGTTTTCTTTCAGCACATCAAACCATAAAATGAAATGATAGAGCTTGGCCTCTAAGACGCTATGATTGTTGTTGGAGGTGCATGTTGTGTAGATATGTCAAAACAGTAATAAGAGTGCACACCTTAATGTAGGTCTTGTCTAGGATTGACCAATCTTGGAGCCAACTCAGTTCATATAGAAATTTGTCATCCACACTCAGGACTTTTATTCATATAAAATTGCTTTTATTAGAAATCATTCAAATAGGTAGTCCAAAAAACAGTAATATTCATAGCTCAATATCAGCAACATTTGTAGCCACTCTGGGCTCTTAAAGTGTATGTTACCCCAAAACTGAAGATTACGTAATTGCATTGGCTTATACCTATAGTTCTTGAAAGATATAGCCTTTGAAAATGTTATTGAATCTTTTAGTGCTATGTACTGTACATGGTGATTCTGCCAGTTCCCCTTGCCTTTTTTGTCAAACTGACCACAGCAGGAATGGAAGCAAATGTGCGCTGGTGTGGTCAGTTTGCATAGTTAGTCAGGCTGAAAAAAGACACAAGTCCATCTAGTTCAACCAAAAAAAAAAAATAGAAAAATTATATATAACTATACAATCCCATATACACAATCCTTCACTCACAGTTGATCCAGAGGAAGGCAAAAAAACACCAGCAAAGCATGATCCAATTTGCTATAGCGGGGGTATAAATTCCTTCCTGATCCCCCGAGAGGCAATCGGATTCACCCTGGATCAACTTTACCTAAAAAATGTTAGTACCCAGTTATATTATTTACATTAAGGAAAGAATCTAGGCCTTTTTTAAAGCACTCTACTGGCCAAAACCACCTCCTGGAAGGAGTCTATTCCACATTTTCACAGCTCTAATCAGTGGTGTTGCTATGGGGGTGCGGGGGGTGCGGCCCACACCCGGGTGACACCTGCCAGAGGGTGACACCAGGCTCCTTCAGACTGGCACTGGCGCTGCACTGAAAGAGGCGCCGCGGCACTCTCCTTCCCTTTCGGGATCTCCTCTGCTCAGCGCCATGTGCGGGGAGAGAGAGTGGAAGGGGGAGGAGTAGAGAGACAGGGTGCCTTGGTCTGACCGTCCATCACACCCCCACACAACGTGGCTACAATCACATTTCTGTCCGTGTCGCTGCCGGCTGGGCTGCACACCGGATTATAGCCTCCTCGGCTCTGACATTTCATGTACACAAGCCAGGAGGAAGAGCCGAGGAGGAGAAAGAGGGACACTGCGCTCAACGCCTGCCCTGATGTTCGTAATAACAGGACAATTGCAGAGGAGGGGGGCATGAGGAAGGTCCTAAGGTCCT
>BLSH010321721.1:244627-259173 GCA_018402905.1 Glandirana rugosa | reverse complement strand
ATGCTGCCAGGGCTAATTTTAGCAGCAGTTAGAGCATAACTGCAAGGGGGTACTTTGTTTTAGGTTAGAGAGAACTTGTACTAGAAGTAAAAATAAGGGGGCTGATTTGAACCCCTCAGCACAATTCCTCTCCCCTTCCAAAGCACCTCCTAGAACATATGCACTACCCCCCCCACACAAATCAAAGATCCCATCCCAGCTCCATCCACCCCCCGATCTGATCCCAGCTCCATCCACCCCCCGATCCCATCCTGGCTCCATCCACCTCCCCCTGATCCCATCCCAGCTCCATTCACCACTCCCCGATCCCATCCTGGCTCTATCCACCTCCCCTGATCCCATCCCAGCTCTATTCACCTCCCCCCGATCCGATCCAGGCTCCATCCACCCCTCCCCCCTTTCGATCCTGGCTCCATCCACCCCTCCCCCGATCCGATCCAGGCTCCATCCACCCCTCGACCTATTCAATCCCGGCTCCATCCACCCCCCCGATCCAATCCCAGCTCCATCCACCACCCCCCCCCCAATCCCATACCGGCTCCATCCATTCCCTCCAATCCCAAACCAGCTCCATCCTTTGTGGCAGGTTAAGGGGGTAGAGCCGCACCAATGCACTAGCCTGCTTGGTGCCGGGGGGGTGACACTATGTTTTATAGCACCAGGTGTCACCAACCCTAGTGACGCCACTGGCTCTAATTGTGAAGAAACCTTTCCGTATTTGGAGATGAAATCTTTTTTCCTCTAGATGTAAAGAGTGCTCCCTTGTCCTTTGTGATGACCTTAAAGTAAATAACTCCACACCAAGTTTACTATATGGACCACTTATGTATTTGTACATGTTGATCATATCCCCCCTTAATCTCCTCTTCTCAAGAGAGAATAAATTCAGTTTCTCTAATCTTTCCTCATAGCTGAGCTCCTCCATGCCTCTTATTAGTTTGGTTGCCCTTCTCTGCACTTTCTCCAGTTCCCCCACTGATACAGATTACTGATAGGAGATACAAGCTGTGCCACCACACGGCATGCCTGTATCTCTCGTAGTCAGTTTTGTAGCCTACATTCCCTGCGCAGCCCTCCTGTATTGCAGCTGTAGCTGGTATGAGTGTGGATCTGTTTTCTAGGATGCATGTGCACAGATGGGTAAGCTTGCTGCGCCCCTTGGTATGAGGAGGATGGACACAATGGAGGTTATACCCGCATGTAACCTCAGGATAAAAGCTAAAAAAAAGGTATCAACAATGTTTTGGGGGATTACAGTAAAAGCAAGATTAACAAGTGATTTGTATGTGCTGTCATGCTCCTGGATTTTAAACTCTGGGTTCACACATACTTTAGGCTAGAAGCACCTTTTGTGTAAGATATGTAGATTGTGTACGGCTACTGATGTTTTTATGGTTGTAGTTACTTGGTCTAATGCAGTCAAATGCAACAATCATCCATATCTCTAGGAATCATTGGTGGTTTTGTAAATATTTCTTGAGCGCACGAGCATTGTTGACTGGAACACTGTGTAAGGGGAGTGTTGAATGACCCCGCACCTCTGCGCTCTGCATGAGACCATTGATCTGGCTGTCCAGTATGCTGCCAACACAGGCAGCTTTTACAGTTCAAAAATGCACACATGTAGTAAAAATAATTAAAAAGAGCAAATTCTTTACTTGTTGTGACTTTGTAAGAAGTAAAAACTTGTGGTTTAATTGGGCTTTAAGATAGAATTTACAGTTGGAACTGAACGCTGTCTCTTTAACTTACCCATTGTTCTCTGGAACTCTTTTGTCACATACACTAGATTGTCAAAAGTATTGGGACACCTGCCTTTACGCGCACATGAACTTTAATGGCATCCCAGCCTTAGTCGGTAGGGTTCAATATTCAGTTGGCCCACCCTTTGCAGCTATAACAGCTTCAGCACTTCTGGGAAGGCTGTCCACAAGGTAATGTTTGACCATTCTTCCAGAAGTGCAGTTGTGAGGTCAGGCTATGATGTTGGACGAGAAGGCCCGGCTCGCAATCTTCACTATAATTCATCCCAAAGGTGTTCTATTGGGTTGAGGTCAGGACTCTGTGCAGGCCAGTCCAGTTCCATCCATGTAATGGTATGGACCACGCTTTGTGCAGTGGTCCAAATCATATGGTGGAGGGGGGATTATGGTGTGCGGTTGTTTTTCTAGGGTTGGGCTTGGCCCCTTAGTTCTAGCGAAGGGAATTCTTAAGGCGTCAGCATACCAAGACATTTTGGACAATTTCATGCTCCCAACTTTGTGGGAACAGTTTGGGAATGGCCCCTTCCTGTTCCAACATGACTGTGCACCAGTGCACAAAGCAAGACCCATAAAGACATGGATGAGCGAGTTTGGGGTGAAGTAACTTGACTGGCATGCACAGAGTTCTGACCTCAACCCCATAGAACAGCTTGAGACTGCGAGGCAGGCCTTCTCATCCACATCAGCGCCTGACCTCCCAAATGCGCTTAAGGAAGAATGGTCAAATATTCCCATAGACACACTCCTAAACCTTGTAGACAGCCTTTCCAGAAGAGTTGAAGCTGTTATAGCTGCAAAGGCTGACAGGGGTGAGGGAGCATGGTTGAGAAGGAATGGGCCATCATCCCTACTGAAATTGTGCAGAGAGAGTTCCCAGATGTGGGATTATGTCAGCCCAAAATGTATGAAAAAGTATAACAAAGTTTTAAAAAGTACCAATTTTTATTAGTGAAATATTTTAAAAGCTGACATACATGGACCAAAGACTGGTGAAGGAATAACAATTACGTGTGCATAACATGAATACAAACAGCTGACATGATGGTGATTGCTTAGTTACAATTGAAGCAAAACTGCTACATGAAGGGAAACCCAACGCGTTTCAAAATCCAGATTCCTTCTTCAGGGGTTGGTACAAATGACCAGAATAGTTGTTATATCCAAAGTGACATAAGCGACAATACACTAGTCAAGTATTTAAAAGCCACTTGGAATGTCCATTATGGCACCAGGAGAACCTGCATGGCAATGCTTGGATCCACATAAAAACCCAGGGCCTCAATTCCAGAACCAATGGTAGGATCACAAACAGCCACAATGGTAGAGGAAGAGGCCAGACATCATGTGTGTGGTGGGTATATCATATACCAGGGTGAAGTCAGAGAGCAGCCTTCTGGGCTGCTGTGTGGTTTGGACAGAGGCGCTCCAAGCTGCAAAGGGTGGGCCAACTCAATGTTGAACCCTACCAATTAAGACTGGGATGCCATTAAAGTTCAGTTGCGTGTAATGGCAGGGGTCCCAATACTTTTGACAATATAGTGTATCAAGTGTTTACTTGTTAACAAAAAATGATTTAGTATAAAACATCTGTTTAAAAATATAGAAGATAAAATAGAATGAAAACGCATTTGTTTCCTTTTAACAGAATAAGGTATGGGTTTGTTTTCATTAAAATATACTATGTACGCATATAAAACTTGTATTTTATTTTAGCATGCATATTGTATTTAGTAGGAAAAAAAAATTTAAAAAAGTGATGTGCCCTTTAGGTGACACAATAAAAACCACTGCTTTTTCTATTCTACTTTAGCCATTCCTGCTAAAACCACAAGCCAGAGTCAAAGTCGTGTTATCCCACAACTCGAATACCTGTACATGTACCAAACCCAAGTTATTATCTGTTCTGTCCTTTTTAGATCTTCCCTTCCTTTATTGTATATAATCCAGGTGTTAGCAATACAGAGATGCTGGCAACGTATGTAAGTAGAGACATTTATTTGAGGTATTGTCGTATGGACGTTAGAGAGGATTTGTTTTGAAAAAGCATTGGGAACCTGAAAGCTTTATTTACTTCTCTTTTACGTAAATGGTGACGTGGCATGAAATAATATATCAATTGCAACATTAAATATACTCTATAAAGTATAGAGGGTCTGGCTTTTGGGGATTTGAAACTGGACTCTTCATGCATCGAAGGTTTTTTTTTTCAGTTTATATTGTACAAGTACTCTCCAGTAATGCTCTTTCCTAGCATGGACAGAGAAATCTCCTGTGGTATGGAGAAAGAGTGTAGCCAACAACCACAAACCATGATCTTCCAAATGTTAGCCTTGTCTTTTAACTCCAGAGTCTCCAATGTCAAGTGAAAATTTGAGCTGAGTGTGCTGTTAACTGTTCATTAAAACTGAATTCCAGGCAGATAAAATAGATTTATAAAAAATAAAAAACGAAAGGCTAAGCTCACCTTTAGGCCTTATACACACGGCCATTTTTTAGTGCCACGTTTTTTACAGTTCTCCATGTTATACAATGGCCCCATAAAAACGCAGACGTTTTTGAGCTGTAGATGGCGTCCAGCTCGTTCCGAGGCTGTAACGTTTTGGCGTTATTGACTCAGAGCCGGCAAAACGCTCACTAACACTGTACCTACTTTAACCGGCGTTTTTGACGCCGGCATTTTCAGGTTAAGGAATAGCAGAGGAATGTTTTTCAAACAAAACGCCTATTGACGCTGACGCTCACTAACGCTCATTAACGCTGATGCAAAACGCCAATGAAATTGCATTTTTGACGCTGATTTTTCACTGACGTTGGGCCCTGCATTTTGCTTAATTTTTTTTTTAACGCCTGTGTGTATGAGGCCTTAAAGGGGAGTTCCACCCAAAAGTGGAACTTCCGCTTTAAGGAAAGGTGACCCCCCCCCCCCCCCCGATATGCCACAATTGTCATTTTTTTTGGGGGGGGGGCAGGGGACCTTGTTTGCACAGGGTCCCAAGTCCACTTCCTCTCCTAGAGCCGCGGCTCCAGGAAGGAAGTTCACCTTCCCCACCCTCTCCCTCTCGGCGATCTTCTGGCACACATCACAGGCCCAAGAAGATACGCCGGCCATTCACAAGCCGCTGTGCCACATGCCACATGCACAGTGTGCGTCCGGCTTTGAAGCCAAAGCTGGGTGCCCACACTTGTAATGCTGGCGCCACCGAGGGTAGGGGGAGAAGAGGGAGCCCTCGGGTAACCGCATCGCTGGACTGTGAGACAGGTGAGTGTCCGATTGTTAATGGTCAGGAGCTACACTTTTTGTAACTGCTGACTTTTAACTGGGTGGAACTCTGCTTTAAGAAAAAAATAATAAATGCACATATGTTTGCAGGAAAAAGAATGCACATTTATTATTCCACAGAAGCCTGCAAAACATTGCACCCATGATTGGTGGAGTGCAGGTGCAATACTGAGCTCCTACAAATGCTCTGCCAGGCTCTGTATGGGCTTTCAGTTAGACCCATTTCACACTGGGGTGGTTTTCAGGCGCTTTAGCGCTGGAAATAGCCTCTGCTGAGCGCCTGAAAATCGCTCCTCCATTCAAGTCAGTGTGTCTTTTCACACTGGGGCGGTGCGCTTGCTGGATGGGGAAAAAGTCCTGCAAGCAGCATCTTTGGGGTGGTGCGGGACTGGTGTATACACCGCTCCGAAACCATCCCTGCCCATTAAAATGAAAGGGCGCCTCTTTCAAAGTGCCTTAAAAGCGATTTGAAAGCAGAGCTAAGCGGGTGCTTTTAACCCCTTTATAACCCCTTCTGGGGGGTTAAAAGCGCTCCGCTAGCGGCAGCAAAGCACCGCTTAAACAAAGGTAAAGCGCCGCTAAAATGAGCGGCGCTTTACCGCTAACACTCGGGCGGCCCCAGTATGAAAGGGGTCTTAGAGATCTGAGATGGAGGAAGTGTCAGTTGACTATGAGTGCACCAATTACCACACTCATGGTATAATGGTAACTACACGTTTGTGTGCCGTGGTGGCAGACAGGACTTGCAGTTTAATTGTTCACAGATCTCTGTGAATAAATTACGTGGTTGTGTGTGCTTAAGGTGGAGTTAGCCTTAAATGCAACTCTATATTTAATAATATATAAATTATTGTATTTTTTAGATGTGAGCAGGGTAAGAACCTGAATTTGGCTTGCATTCCCATTTATAGCAGAACTTAGGCTGGGAGAAGCAGCATGAAGAGCCAATCAGCTGTGCTGCAGTTCTCATGTGCCAACAAGGGACATGATGGTATGACAAGTGAGCAGAGTGACAGAGAGATAACCTCATAGGTCCAGCAGAGGGAGAAGCATGTCAGGGAGCAAATCATTTGTGCTGCATTGCTCATGTGCCAGCAAGCAACATTTTGATAGAAGAGAAATGTGGGGTGACTGAAAGATGAGCTCATCAGTCTGCTGCTTCCCTTTTCACTGTCCAGTCACAGGTTAGGGGAGGGAGAAGACCTATAAGTGTCAGTTTACTGCAGCAGAGAAAGAGCAGGTCCGCTAGGCAGGATTTCGCTGTGCAGTGTTTCCAACCTACCAAATTGAAATTTACTGGCATTCCCAAAAGTTACAAATGTACAGTTTTAAGTGCAAATTTCCATATTTAGGCTACAAACAAGTACAATATGCAATTAGCGATGTGATTGAACCACTTCAGCCCCGGAATGATTTACCCCCTTCCTGACCAGAGCGCTTTTTACGATTCGGCACTGCGTCGCTTTAACTGACAATTGCGCGGTCGTGCAGCGCTGTACCCAAACTAAATTGACGTCCTTTTTTCCCACGAATAGAGCTTTCTTTTGATGGTATTTGATCACCTCTGCAGTCTTTATTTTTTGCGCTATAAACAAAAAAGAATGACAATTTAAAAAAAAAACAATATCTTTTACTTTTTGCTATAATACATATCCAAAAAAATATATAAAAAAAACAAATGTATTCATCAGTTTAGGCCATAATGTATTCTTCTACACATTTTTGGTAAATAAAATAGCAAAAGCATTTATTGATTAGTTTGCGCAAAAGTTATGGCGTCTACAAACTATGAGAATTGATTTATGGCGTTTTTATTATTATTTTTTTTTTTTTACTGGTAATGGTGGCGATCTGCGATTTTTATCAGGACTGTGATATTGCGGCGAACATATCAGACACTTTTTTGGGACCATTGACATTTATACAGAGATCAGAGCTAAAATAGCCACTGATTACTGTGTAACTGTCACTGGCAGGGAAGGGGTTAACCTGCAGGAGGCGATCAAGGGGTTAACTGTGTGGGGCATGGGCTGGCAGGGGCATGACAGATCTAACTGATCCCGATTACAGGATCAGTAGATCACTGTCATGGTGCTTGACAGAACGAGAAACCACCGTGTTTACATTGGCGGTTTCCCATTCTTCCTCTGTAGTAGGCGATCGCGGGTCGCCGGCAGACATCGAGTCCATCTGTTCCGCGGCCACACTCACGAAGCATGCGGCGGGCACGAGAGTGTGCCGCTGGCAGACCACGCCCACCCACAACTGCGGCTGTGCGAATCGCCATTTATATATTTGCGCAGTGGAGCCACTTTGCCACAGTAAAAGTACGCAACGTGGTTGACAAGTGGTTAAGGTAGATATTAAGGCAAAAAACATAGTTATTTTCTTTTTTCGATATAGTAACTAAGTAGCTCAGGAAGACTATTAGAATGGGCTGGTAAACACACACTCACATGAAATTGACTCTCACGGTGACACTGACAGCAATGTGCAGCAGAACAGATCACCGCCATGACACGTCCCCTCCTGAGTCACAGTGACAGTCTCTCTCCACGCCAGGTGGTCCCTGCAGCCAACTCCATTGCAAACAGCAGTGACAGTCCCGCTCCTGGCTTGCCTTGCTACCATCCAGCAGACCCGCACACGAGGCTATGGCCGCTCCGTTCGGCTCCCTTGCATCATGACATCACACCATACGCTCAGGCACCGCCTCTGCCAGACTCGCCCCCCACCCCTGCCGTTCAAACACACTGTAGCAGACACTTGGATGGTCTCGGCTAGCTCCGGTCCAAAAGCAGAGCCTCACAGCCATATTTTTTACTGGCAACCTTTTCATGTTGCTGGCAGGAAAAAAAGTGTTGTTTCTCCTACGTTCACTGACAGACACAGCTCTCCATTGACTTGTGGGGTTATATACCAATCCTATTAGGAGTTAACTAGGCAAAGAAGAAAGCAAGCTGGCCCCTCCCAGGGGGCTGTCCTCTTTCCCATATAATCCCCCTACTCTGCTCAGTACATTAGTTTTAACATGCCTAGCGCAAGGAGTTGACCTGGCTCCCTTATGGGACCTGCGGATAGAATTTTTGCTTCCGCTTTTTATATTTTTCAAGCAAATTCAAGACTACTATCAAGAAGCCGACTGGGGCATAGAGGGTTCCTGCAAAGACCCTGTACTTTCCCCAGTACGGCCATCTGATGCGAGCCAGTCCCAGGATGTTAGTGGGTCCCACCGCAACGTGCCCGTTCCGTGTGGGTGGCCAGTGGGTGGTCCCCACTTGTGCCCAGTGTCCGGATTCGATCTGGTCCAGGGGCCTGTGGCCAGCAGCATTCCTCCCCAGGGGAGAAAAGTCTGCGACCGAGTGGCTACCCGCTGCGCCCTTCAGGAGTGGTAAGTGAGCCCCCTCTGCCCCCCTAGGGACGCTGGGGGGGGCACAGGGCGATTTCTAATTTTATGCACGGTAGCCGCTGGTTGAGGAGGGTCACTGGGGCTCTCCTGGGTCCCTTCATTCCTTCCTCTCCCCCCACCCCGCTTGCACTCTGTGTGCAAACCACCTAGGCTGCCATGCGGCTATCCGCTGCCATTTTGCGGCGGATCGCCGCCATTTTGCCGTAGCCGTGGCAATTTTCCCTGGGTTTTTTCAGTACCATGCTTGGCGGATCCTCGTGTTCAGCAGCCCTTGGCCCTCTAGTGTATGTCTCTGCTGCCATATTGAAGTCCTTCCAGGCTGTGAAAAACGTGCTGCTGCCATTTTTCTTACTTTCACTTTGCTGGGACAGGTGCTGGCTGCTGCTGACGGTGTAGGCTCTCTGGCGGTCCACAGGACGTTTTCTGGGAAAAACAAACAGCAAGTATAGCTGGCTTCCTGGGGGTGCTGGTGGCGGTGGGTGCAGTCCTTCTGGGTTTACCTGGCGTTTTGAGGGGCGGTGGTGTGTTTGACTGTGTGGGGGTGCCGCTAGTGCTTGTTCTCACTGGTGGGGCTCAATCTGTTGGTGTGATGGCAGATGTTCCTGCAGGGCCCTCTGAGGAGGATTTAGATGCAGCGCAACCTGCGTCAGTGTCCTTGGTGTCCTTAGAACAGCTGCGGGCGGTGTTTGGAGAATTCTTTCCCGGGGGCGGGGCGAGCAAGGCCCCAGGGGCCCCAAGAAAGCGCCCCCCCTCCCCTTTGTTCTTCAGGGGAGGATTCTGAACCGGAAGTAGCATCGGGGGTCACGGAGACCCCCGTGGAGCTTTCTGAGGGGGAACTGTGTCCCTCAGATGACCAGGGGGCTAAAGCAGCACATGAAAAAGCACTGGTGTCTGCAATAATTTCTGGAGTCCGTACGTCCTTGCGACTGAACCAAGAAGGAGAGTTGCAGACGTCTACTTATGTATGTGGGACTGCCCAGCCCCCTAGGTCTCCGAGAGCTTACCCCTATGATACTTTTTTTGATCATTTGATCTATCAGGAATGGCAGCACACGCAGCATTCCTTCACCAAGCGTTTCGCTATCCGGTATCCTTTTGAGGATAGTTTTATAAAAAAGTGGGCGTCTCCTTCGGTGGACCCCCCGGTGGCGCGACTTAACAAGGCGACGACTATTCCCCTGGAGGGGTCGCTGTCTTTTAAGGATCCTGCCGATAGGCGGACAGAGGCTGTGTCTGAAGCACTTTTCATTTTGGCTGGTTCGGCCTTGCGACCGGCCCTGGCGTCTGCCGTGGCAGCGCAATATCTCTCTGAATGCACAGCGGAGCTGCAGAATGATCTGGACTGCGGCAGAACGCTGGAAGCATTGCAGAAGGCAGAAGATGTCTAGCACGGTATTAAATACCTGTGTGATGCGGCTCTAGACCTGCTCCCTATGTTATCAAAAATGTCTGTTTTTGCAGTCATTATTAGACGGGTCCTCTGGTTGCGTTCGTGGTCGGGTGATCACGCCTCCAAAAAAGGTTTAGCGACCTCCCCTTTCAGGGTGGCTGTCTTTTTGGTCCTCAGTTGGACGAAATCATTAAGGATTTCACGGGCGGGAAGAGTACCTTCCTTCCGGAACCCAGTTGGCGAGAATTTTGCCGCAAAGAAGGACCTGTCTCCTCGGGTCAGAAGAGGTTTTTTCGTGCCCCTGGTGCAGCGGGCAAGGGCCCGCAAGCCGGCAAGGCTGCTGAAGGGGCTGGTAAGAGGCCCTGGCAACGTAAAAACGAAAAGACAGAGGATAAGCCCTCCTCTGCATGATGGGTTGCCCCCACCCGGCTCTCGGGTGGGGGGACGTCTTCTGGGGTTTGCAGACAGGTGAACTGCCCGCATTTCCGACCGGTGGGTGCAGGAAGTGATGTCCTCCGGGTACAGGAAAGAGTTCAGCACTCTACCCCCAGACAGGTTCTTCCCATCAAACTTAAGACTCCCGCATCAACGTCGGGAGGCCCTTTTCGGGGCGGTTCAGGAACTATCGGAACAGGGGGTGATTGTGCCGGTGCCTCAGTCACAAAGGTTCCGCGGTTTCTACTCAAAGCTCTTTGTGGTCCCCAAAAAAGGTGGGGGGTAAGGCCAGTATTGGACCCTAAACTTTAATATGAAAGCGCAAAAATTCCGGATGCAATCTGCCCGTTCGGTCGTGGCCGCCCTGCATCAGGGGGACTTCCTGTTGTCCCTGGACATCAGGGACGCGTATCTCCATGTTCCCATTTGTCTCCGACACCAGCGATTTCTGCACTTTGCGGTGGGAGATCTCCATTACCAATTTGTGGCTCTGCCCTTCTGTCTGGCCTCAGCTCCTCAGGTCTTCACCAAGCTGGTGGCCCCAGTGCTGGCCCTGCTGAGGCAGAGGGGTATCGCAGTGGTGGCTTACCTGCACGATTTGCTTCTGAGAGTGGAGTCTGCCTCTGCCCTGGAGGAGAGCGTGTCCATCACCATGGCCTCGTTAGAGAACTTCGGTTGGCTGATCAACCTGCAGAAGTCGTCGTTGACCCCGTCCTGTCGCCTTGAATATCTGGGTCTGATTGTGGACATGGAACAGGCGAAGGTGTTCTTACCCCCAGCCAAGTTGCAGTCCCTGCAATCAGCAGTGTGAACCTTACTGTCTCACCGGCAGTCTTCATTACGGTTCTGTATGCAGGTACAGGGGCTCATGGTACCTGCCTTCGAGGCGGTACCTTACGCTCAGAGCCACACTCGACTACTTCAGAGAGCGATTCTGTCTCGATGGGACAGATCTCCTCTGTCTCTGGACCGGTTGGTCAACTTGGATCGTCAGACCAGGGCTTCCCTGGCTTGGTGGCGCGGGTCCCAGTCTTGATGGGGGGGAAGTCGTTTCTTCCCCTGACATGGTCTATAATCACGACGGATGCCAGCCTGTCGGGCTGGGGGGGAGTCCTGGGCTCTCTGTCGACCCAGGGTCACTGGTCGGCGCAGGAGTCACGCCTTCCGATCAATGTGCTGGAGCTCAGAGCGATCAGACTCTGTCTATCCCACTGGACGGCGAGGCTACAAGGGCTCCCAATTCGGGTTCAGTCGGACCATGCCATGGCAGTGGCATATGTGAACCATCAGGGCGGAGCGAGAAGTGCGGCAGCGGCCGGGGAAGCAGCTCTCATCCTGCGTTGGGCAGAACTGCATGTTCCAGCAATCTCCGCCATCTACATTCCAGGCGTAGAAAATTGGCAGGCGGACTTCCTAAGTCGCCAGATGCTGGATCAGGGAGAATGGTCTCTCCATCCAGAAGTGTTCAGCCAGATTTGCCACTAGTGGGGCACGCCAGATGTGGACCTCATGGCGTCTCGGTTCAACCACAAGGTAAAGTCCTTTGTGTGCAGGACAAGGGACCCATTGGCAGTGGCCACAGACACACTCGTGGCACCTTGGAGTCGGTATCGTCTTCTGTACGCCTATCCTCCCATCAAAATGCTCCCTCGCCTATTGCGCCGATGTAGTGAGAATGGTGGCAGACGTTCCCTGGCGTCTCCCGCTGCGAGACAATCTGCTGTCTCAGGGACCCATATTGCACCCTGCTTTACACTAGCTGGCTTTGACGGCCTGGCTATTGAATCCCAGGTGCTGAGGGACCGGGGTGTCGACGACTCAGTGGTCCCTACCATGATGAAGGCGCGCAAGTGTACTTCACGCAAGATCTATCATAGAACCTGGAAGGCCTACGTTGCCTGGTGTGAGGCGGGGGGGTTGGAACCCTCGCTCCTATGTGGTGCCTAGGGTCCTGACTTTTTTACAACAGGGCCTGAATAAAAAATTGGCCTTGAGTACTCTCAAGGGCCAGATATCGGCCTTGGCGATTCTTTTCCAACGACCTCTGGCGTCTCATTCGTTGATTCGTACAAGGTGTGCGCCATGTGGCTCCTCAGGTACGGTCGCCTTTGGCACCGTGGGATTTGAATCTGGTGTTTTCTGTGCTACAGAAGCCACCTTATGAGAAGATCAGGGATATTCCCTTACAATTGTTGTCGCAAAAGGTGGCTTTCTTGGTGGCCATTACAGCCACTAGGCGGGTGTCGGAATTGGCAGCGTTGTCCTGCAGGTCTCCTTACTTGGTCCTGAATAGGGATAAGGCGGTCTTGCGTCCGCCACCTTCTTTTTTACCGAAGGTGGTTTCTTCTTTTCATATTAATGAAGATATTGTTCTTCCTTTGTTGTGTCTGCATCCTTCACATCCTAAGGAATTTGAGTTACATTCATTGGATGTAGTGAGGGCTTTGTGGGTGTATTTGGCGGCTACAGACTATTTTCGGAGGACTGGCGCGTTTTGTTTTGACGGATGGTCTGCGCAAAGGTTTGGCGGCCTCGTCGGCTACTATCTCTAGTTGGATCAGACAGACCGTGACTCATGCGTATTCTGTTCAGGGCAAAGTGCCTCCTTTCCCGGTCACGGCTCATTCTACCAGGGCTGTTAGCACTTCCTGGGCTTTTAGACACCAGGCCTCGGTGTCACAGGTGTGCAAGGCGGGCACTTGGGCCTCAGTGCACACGTTTACTAAGTTTTATGAAGTTGATGTGTCCGCATCTTCGGATGCGGCTTTTGGCCGTAAAGTTTTACAGGCGGCAGTGTAGGCGCGTCTGGCGCCTCTTCGGAGGTTCTTTTCGGTACAGTTGTTTTTTGTTTACCCACCCCTCTTATTGACACAGCTTTGGGACATCCCCACAAGTCAATGGAGAGCTGCGTCTGTCAGTGAACGTAGGAGAAAAAGGGATTTTATTAAAACATATAGTAAAATCCTTTTCTCTGAGTTCACTGACAGACGCAGCACCCACCCCTCTGCGTTTTTTCGGTACGGCTTGTTATGAACTAATGTACTGAGCAGAGTAGGGGGATTATATGGGAAGAGAAGACAGCCCCCTGGGAGGGGGCAGCTTGCTTTTTTCTTTGCCTAGTTAACTCCTATTAGGATTGGTATATAACCCCACAAGTCAATGGAGAGCTGCGTCTGTCATTGAACTCAGAGAAAAGGATTTTACGGTAAGTTTTAATAAAATCCCTTTTTTTACTCGCTACCAGTAAAAATACTGACAGTTGGCAACACTAATGCTCTGTGGTAATGTAAATCCATTTGTTTGTACTGCATAAGAAAGATGTACAGTATTATTTCAGCCCACTCCAGTCTGGTCACGTGTTTGCCTGTGTCAGCCAGCGACGGCTGCAGAAGAGAGGAGAAAGCACTCAACAACGGCATGTACATATAAAGTGTAGCGCTAATGAAATAAAGTGCAAATACATGCATATAACAAGAACAATTGTGCAAACTTGTGAATAAATTAATGTAGATTAAAGTGACAATGTGCAAAAAAGGTCCATTCAAAGCGGAAACCAATTAAATGGAAAAACTCATGTATATAAAATGTCAATATGCAAAATAAGACCTACCATTCAGAACTGGTAACAGTTCATAACAAGTATGTGCAAACATGTAAAACATGAAAAGTCTTATAAAACCTGTGGATAAATGACATATATATTGTGAAAAGAGAAAAAGTTCAAAGTTTATATAAAGCTGGATCCCATCAAGAGAAAGCCCATGGGTGAGGAATATGGATCAAATATTTACCAGCGTGACACCCTTCACCATAACAGAAATGGAGGCTTGCCAAAAGGCCAGCGACCCCCCTTACTCAGGGAGGTCTCACAGGTCTTATTTGGATCTCTGATCCACTGAAGAGGGATTGCAGGGGTATCTCTCCTATAGCTGTGGATATAGACCAGGAAGTCCGCAGTAGGGCAGGATGTAATTTCCTTATAACTCATCACCCGGCAACCGGAAGCATAAGAGACAAAAAAGGGGCTCCGTTTAGTGAAGTTCTGTCTCAATATTGTATTTAATAAAAAGGCGCACCAATATATACACTTTCACACTTTATATGAACTTTGTACGTTTTCTCTTTTTACAAAATATATGATATGTCATTTATCCACAGGTTTTATAAGACTTTTCATGTTTTGCATGTTTGCACATACCTGTCATGAACTGTTACCGGTTTTGAATGGTCTTATTTTGCATATTGACACTTTATATATATGAGGTTTAC
>BLSH010321721.1:210964-231988 GCA_018402905.1 Glandirana rugosa | reverse complement strand
TTAAAACTTTGATTACATACAAATTTTTTTCTGATAACTGAACAGTTCTTACTAGTAATAACATTTGTTGTACATTATTTCCATGTGAGTTCTTATCACAAACAACACAAGCACATTTCCAAAGCACATAGCTACTGTATAGAGCTTTGTGCTTAAGTGTAGACACTCATATGCTTGGCTTTTGGTTGGCTCTCTTGCACAGCCTTCATAGCACATTGATCATATGAAATATGGACTGGGAACTGATCCCTACAACATAAGCGATTAAGAGGAACAAGCTGTTTCTAGTGGCTTGTGTGGAAACAAACCATGCACCAGAAATCCATGCTGAATCCAAACCAAGCCATAAATAATTCTCAACATTCCTAAATGCACATATTACTCTTCTCAAAAATGTAGGCAACACATTATACATTTTCCTTCTTTAATTTGCATGCCACTAGGACCTTAGTATTCCAGTGATGATATGCAAAAGCCTTCACCCCCCCCCCCCCCCCATGTATGTTTTACAGACAAAAGTTGAAATAACTTACATGTTTATCCATTAAAGGGGACTAACAAGAGAACTAGAAATCCTATATGCATCTGACCCCTTCATATGGAATTAAAGGACCCATCCTTCAGATTCCCTGTTCTTTAGTGTTAGATCTACAGCTCGGTCCCCTTCACACCTGGCTGTCCCTTTTGGTATGAGAAGTCTGCCAACCCACATCAATGGACCAAGTAGAGTACATGTACTTTATTATCTAACACACCACAGCTTACCATTATGTGTAATGTTTTTTGCTGCTGTGCATTGTACAGTAGCAGCTATTGTACAGTTTCATTCAATCAATGGATGAAACCACACCTCACATAGAACTGTGTGTTAATGTGTGTTTCGGTAACCCAAGCAATAGTAATAGTCTGAATGGACCCTTAGAGACTTTATTTGCAGCATCACTTACTAATCTTGTAATAATTTCATTGAATGATGGCTATTTGTAATCCCCCATAGAGATTCAGTGCACATTAGGATGTTTGTCTGATGGGACTGCTGTATTTCCCTGAACTAGCTTTAATCCACCAGGAAATGTAAACAATAGTGGGACGGAGATCTTACTGATTACTTTGGGGGTGTTGGAGATGGAGACCACTTCGTTATCAAACAAGGGTTTATATTTTTCTTAAAAAGCACAATGAAAGGGATTTAGGTCTACACTGAGTTTCTTCATAAGTCGCAGATTTCCCTGTTGTCTAGTTAACTTGTATCTTTAAACTGAGGCACGTTATCCCTTATTATCAATGTATGAGGGTTCTTCAAAAAGTTACCATACTTTTTTTTAACTCTATTAAATATACATTTTTGAAGATCCCTTGTACATTGACCAGTTCAGACCAGTTGAGTACTTGTTCATATGAATATGACTTCCTTTTTTTCAGCGATGAGTAGGTCGGTCGATCCTCAGCAGATTTGGATACTCATTGCAGTTTTTACATATAATTCTGGTTTATATATGTTGCATTCTCAAGAAGCTCTGTGTGTTTCTTAATGTTTGTTCTTTTTGTAACTCTTTTAAATAAAGTTCTGTTTTCATAGTTTTATGTAATCTCTGGCACATGTGCTTACATGCACTAAATGAAAGTAGTCATCCCTTCGTTTGCTTTAAGTTTTAAAGCAGCTGAAAAGAGTCTATTTTATGGCAGAACCACGCTGCATCTGAGTACCACAAACCAAAAAAAGCTATTTAATTCATTTTTAATATTCAAAGCAAATTCACCCATCCATTCCTGTCATATGCTTTATTTTGCTAAGAAAACACTTTGAAAAACACTGCCACCTAGCATTTCTGGCTGTGGCCATCTTGAGTAAGGGCAGATCATTCATGTAGCGCTTACTTCTTGGAATTCAACTGCCCTTAGCTCAGGCATTCAGGCAGGAGGGTGTGCTTAGCTGAGAAAAATTCTACTCCCTCCCGAAGACTCCTGGGATGTGTTACAAAGTTTGTCTAGGCCTGGAAACCAGGAAAGAAGAAATGTAATGGAAAACGATTAAAACAAGTAAATATGATATATTTTCCTAACTATTTACTAATGCTAGCATCATAAGGATTAAAAATAGTCAATGTTGATTGAGAGAACGAAATTCTGCTTTAAGTTCTGAATATCTTAATTGATTGTTCTGCATAAAGACAATAAAATGTCATTCAAGGACAAATATTGAAGTTGTCCTGTTAATTGCTGTCTGACTGCTGGCAGACTGTGTGGTTTGCCTAATGGCACAGCACGCCACAAACTTACCTCAAATCAAGGAAAGTTGCTGCATCTGTATAAATATGCATGGGTAATAAATATGCATGGGTACAAACATTTCTAAGGCACACTGACATAATTAGACAATTACAATTTCAAGCAGGATGTGACATTTTGAAATATATCAACTTCACTTTGTTTTTTTTCTTTTTTCTTTTTGTAATGCTTGTTTTCTGTAGAGAGACTTATGTAAATAATGCAATCACAACATTTAAGTATAAAATATAATTATAGCTTATGCATACCGAAAGGCATTTTCTTGCTTTTTCCCTTGGTTATACTGATTACTGGTATTGGTGTGTATACAATGTTGGGAAAATTAAACAGCTAAAGTGAAAATAGCAACCACTCATTCCATTTTATACCTGGAAAAATGTAGTTGAATGAGGAAAGGGCTGTCCAAAGAAAAATATAATACAAAAGGTTTTCCAGCATATTTACCACCTAGCTGTTACATAAACAAAGTGTAAACAGTTTCAACAATTTGCGTAAAAAAAATAATTTTTATATGTTCTTGAAGCCACCCTGAGACACTGGGCATTTTTTTATTTGCTTGTTGCACTTGGAGCTGATACACCCTGGAGGTCTTCAGTAGCTATTATTGGGGACTGGGCTACAGATGTGTCTCTAAGCCTTTAATGTGGAGCTAAATTTAAAAAAATGAAGATTGTCTATGTTATAGGAAATATAGAAATGTGAATTTATTTCTACCCAGTGCTTTCAAGTTGTTTCCTTCTTGAATTCCTCCAGAAAAACAGTGCTCTCCTGTGTCTTGAACTTCATAGATGTCTGAAATGTGAGATCATCTAAGGTACCGTGGCAGTGACTTCTAGTCTTGTGAAATGTGGTGTTGTCACCACTGTGCCCTCACTATTTTATCTGCTGGAGTGAAATATTTGTCTGAGGATCACCCTGCTTCTGCTTCATTTATTCTGTGGACCTGAGCTTTCATCATCTCCTATACTGCTTCTTGTATATTATACCACCAGTCATCAGATCATCGGTCGTCTGGAGGGCAACTCTGAAATGAAGAAGTAAAGCCCTACCTTTATCAAGATGGCTGTCTCCACACAGAGACACAGTGAAAAACAAGGCACGATAAGTCAGTAATGGGTTGAAACAAAATCAGCTGTGGGCAGACCACAGGTAATAGTGATGACTAGTATTTTGCCCTTGGCTTGGTTTTGTTTGAGCACACCTTCTACAGTCCAGGTTTTCTTTAAAGAGGAAAGGGTTGCCCCTAAGATATAGCTTCTGTCAGTTAATATATACACCCTAAATAGGGAGCTCTGCTATAGATGAGTTGGGGCCACACTTTGCATTGGTTCCATAACGGTGTGGCTTTACAAAAAAATTGGCAAATGTATGTAAAAAAAACCTCTATTTTTAATGCAAATTGTTTTTGTGTTGTCTAGCTGATAAAAGTGCTGGGGAATTATGTGTACTGTAAAACTGTTATTTAAGTTTTGGTCAATCCACAGGCTAGGCACACAGCTAACCCTTTGATCACCCCTGATGTTAACCTCAGCCAGTGTCATTAGTACAGTGACAGTGCATATTTTTTAGCACTGATTACCATATTAATGTCATTAATCCCCAAAAAGTGTCAGAATGTCCACCGCAATATCGCAGTCCTGCTATAAATTGGTGATCACCATCAGCCTTTTTTATTTATGGTGCAAAAAAAATGCAGGGGTGACCAAATGCCTCCAAAAGAAAGCTCTATTTGTGGGAAAAAAGAACACTAGTTTTATTTGGGTACAGCGTCGCACGACTGTGCAATTGTCAGTTAAAGTAAGAGTGCTGTATCACAAAAAATGGCCTGGGGGTAAATCTTCTGGAGGTCTAGTGGTCAAAAAAGTGGTATCCAAAGGTGGCTAAGGAGTGAATGCAATTGGCAAACTTTATCTAACAAGGACTAATAAATAATTTGTTCAAAATGCAAAAATAGATGTAAAATCAGATAACTATCCATTTTATAAATTTACTTTATAGACTTATTTAGACACTCATGAATAATGATACCCAATGTCTACCCCTTATATTATATATACTGTTTAGTAAAAGCTAATGCTAGAATACTTTTTGGAGGCACCATGCAGTCAGCTTTATATGCAAAACTATTTCCAACAAATATGTAAGAAAAGAAATAAGGTTTCACGTGTCCTGAATGTCAGAGTCTTGTGAGTCTTCTCAACATTTTCTGCATCCCTTGCCACTATAGGTCTATTGATTGATGTTGGCAAAAATATCCAGAGGTTGCCAGAAGAGGGAGCAAAAAAAGGAAACTGTAACCAGAAGAGGGAGCAAAAAAAGGAAACTGTAATCATATTTTGCAAATTATGAGGCTTGGTGCTGCCCCCTTATACCTGCCTGCCTCCCAACAGTTCTGACCTACATTATGGTAAATACAGCCTTGAATAGGCTCCCAGAGGTAGCTTTTATTATATAAAGAATACCACTACCCACTTAGAATACTTTATTGCACATATAAGACAGGTGATGCTGAGGTTGCAAAAGGTATTTCATCCAGAATGAAAATACCAATTTATCATTTCAGCACACACAAATGAAGACCTCCATGAAGATTTGAAATAAATGCTTTTATTCTCTTGGTTGCATTCTGAACTCAGTTCTGTTGTATGCTGATTGAAGACTGAATCATTGCCATTAAACTGCTTCACAGTCTGGGATTCATAATACATTTGGAAAGGTCTCCTCTCAATCCCATAGCCTTACATCGTTATGATTACACTGAAATACCCATTTCTGTGTTGCCTTCAAGTGTCTTGCATTGGAAAACACAGACGAGTCCCAGGAAACTCTGCCCACAGTCTTTGTTATATTTATGGAGCCTAGGCAAGATTTAAAAAGTTGTCAAATTTCCTAGCGTGACGCTACATGGCGGCAGAAATTTGACAGCAAATGGAATCCAGCTGGTCCGTGTTGTCTGCTTGTGCGTGCAGTTAGTTTTATTATAGATGCTCTATATACCCATAAGTGACCTGGCCTTATTTACTAATATGTCTAAAGGAGCTATTTTTTAAAGACAGCCTGTACTGCTACAGCTTTTCCACTCACTGCCAGTCAAGTATTTGAGAGAAGTTCTAAGGTAAAACTGGGCTACTTGGCTTTTTGCTATTGTTTTTAGCCACCTACCTCAGAGGACAAAACACTCTGGCATAGCAAAGCATTATTTTTTTAATTATACAGTACAGAACATAGGATTTTTAGTCTTAACCATGGGTTTTATGCTGTTATCCTTAGGTGATTGAACGCAAAACAAAGCTGCAAGGATGTCACCTATATAACCACTACTACTCCCAGCAAGCTTCTGTATTTTGCTAACATCCTTAGATACTGGATGTCGTCTTTCTGTGGAAAAAAGCTTAACTCTGGCTCCCTTTCTGCAGGTTTCTGGATTGTTTGACTACGTGGTGAACCTTGGGGGACCGTACCTGGATTCTGGAAGATGTGACGCTGGTCTGTAACATTGCCTCACCTTAGCATGTAGCGCATTACAGTCAATTGCAGGGTGCTATTCATGTCTAGGACAGTGGTCCCTCAGTGGTGGAGCCTTATCCTTGATGATTCCTTTGCGGTTATGCCCACCCAGAGGACAAAGCCAGGATGGAGCTTTTACCTAATATCTTACTTTGATGATATATCTGCCATAGTAGGTTTTTTTGGATGGTGCCCTCCTTAGTCCCCAGTGTGCTGGTGCCCCGATTCTCTGGAGGCTTGTAGTGGAGCATGGGTTGTGGCAAAGCGTCACAGTCATGGAGCTGGAATGCTATTATTTTGTATTTGGCACTTTTCCTGGTCTATTTCTTTTGCTTGTGCCCACCATTGTGCCTGCACAGCCTCTGTCTCTCTGGCCCTACTTTTCTACTTGGCACACTCTCTCCAGTCGGGAACACTGCTCCCAGCTATCACCATACTGCAAAGTGATCCTCGAATGCTTCCTGGGTTCCAGTAGCCTACTGTGCCTGGCATAGAATGCTTCACCCTATGCTTTCTGCAGCACTGCACATGGCACATCATAAATGCAGAGACAGGTGTTCAGAGGGCCTAGCTGGTTCAGACTCTGCTAATGGCTTAGGATGGTTTATAGTCTCTCTTTGAAGAACCTTGCCCTGCACTGGTTTATAGTCTCTCTCCGAAGAGCCCTGCCTCTGATCTCTGGCCCTAATCTGATTCTCTGCCTTGGTCTGGGAACTCTGATGCTCCCTTGGGTTTACACCCCTTCTCCTACCTATCTACAATGGGATATGCAGTGACCATATCTAATTTTTGGGCAGGATCTAGGATTATGGTGATCACATGCAAGCCCCTACGACAGTCTCTCCTTCTGAGCTGGTCTCTGGCTTTACATTTGTCTTATGCTGAGATCTCACCAAAACTTAAGTTAGCATTTTCCGCCTTTACTGAGGTGGTGCCCTAATCCCTGGCATTAGAGCAGTCTGAGTTTGCTCAGCTCAAGGTCTCGCGATTTGGTTTCTTTAAAATGACAAAATCTGTTAAATCTTCTTGTTCTCTCTGGCAGACCCTGCCATGCATCCTACGATTGTATCCATGGCCGTTTGCCAGACCCTTTCTTTCTGTACAAAGTGCATGGCCCAAGACCCTGGCTCTATTTTAATGGATCTCTTTGTTCACCCCAGCTGGGGCTTTTTCCTGTGGCTTTACACTACTATGTAATGGATACATTTGGCCACATCCAGGATAAGCTTCCTTTCCTTTCACATGTGAAGGAACTTCTGGCTCAAGTGCTGGTTGCCATGCAAGAAGCATCTCAAGAAAACGCCCTTTGAGGGAGAGTGTCTATTAGTTATCTCCATGGACAAGCACTATAAGGAAATCACTGAGTGTAAAAGTACTACTCTCCTCCCAAGAAAAAGAAGGCTCCTGCATCTGCAAATAAGTTCCTGAATCTAGTAAAATTTCCTTTCACCCCTCTCAGGCCTCAATCTCCAAGTCAAAACATGGAACAGAAATCTGTTGGAGGACCAGCTAAGTTTGGCTCCAAGCCCTCTTCTCAATAAAGGGGCATTCCCACGTATTCCCAAATAATGTCAAAGAGATTTACCTCTATGAGCTGCGACAGACCACCTTGAGTGACCTTCTCTTTTGCTTGACCTTGCTGAAGGTTCCATAGTGGGCTTGCTGCTTCTCTCTTCCCAATGGATAGGTGGATTAGTCACCATGCAATGTTTTACACCCTTCCCTATTAAGACACACCATAGTAGATCTGTTAATGCTTCGTGGGCTTCTCAGGTCTGGTGTTTTTGTTTACACATTTAAGTTTTACCAGGTGGATGTTTAGGCCTCATCTGAGGCAAATTTTGGGCGTAAGTTGCTTCAAGCTGCCTTCTTTGTTCTCTTGAGCCCTTTTTTAGACTGTTGTTTCATGGATCTGCTCTCATTTGTTTGTGTTACCCACCCCTCCTATGGACTGCTTTTGGATGCCCAATGGTTAAAAGATCAAGGTCAATGCCCAAAGATCATGTGCCTGTATTGTATGGTTAAGAAAATAGGATTTATGACTTACCTGTAAAATCCGTTTCTTGGAGGACTATACAGTACACAAGTTCCTCCCATCTGTTCTTTCTGATCTCCTCATTGCTTGTTACAAAACAATGGTTTAGTGGTAATGGAGGGGTTATATAAGGGATGTTATATCTGGTGAACATTGATAAATGTACATTTATGTGTGACCTTACCTCCTGTACTGCATGTGGTAAGTTAGTGGGTTGGAACAAAAAAAAGACTTGGTTCCCATGATGCATTGGATCATGGATGTGGGTGCATCTATGCTCAGCTTGTGCAATAAGCTATGCTGTCAATCAGTAAAATGGCTGGTGGGTGTGTTCAGAGAGAAGTGTTTGGGCAGAAAAAAAACACTTAAACACACATGAATGTGCATAAACGTGTTTTTATCCATGTTCTTGCATTAATGCATTCTAATGGCCAGTATACATGAATATTCTGGCCAATAGAATGTGTTGCCAGACGTGCAAAAATGCTTGTGAAAAATTTAGCTTTAACCACATTTTTTAAGCTGCTTTTCTCTATAGGAGCACAGTGTGCATTAAAGATCCATATTAATGCAGCTCTGTAACCATTAATAACTTCAATTATTGTATTTTTAACCACTTGCCGACCAGCTGCTGTCATTTGACAGTGGCAGGTTGGCTCTCCTCTGCAAATCGCTGTAGGTGTACTGCACGCGCCGCCGGAGGCGCGCTCACTGACTAGCGGGGGAGCCAATCAGCGGGTGGGGCAGACTCGATGTCCACCAGCCACCCGGGATCGCTCCTCTCAGTGACAGAATGGGGATCTGCGAGTGTAAACAAGCGGATGCCTGTTCTGACAGGGGAGTTGAGAGAGATCGTCTGTTCCCTGTGATAGGAAACAACGATCTTTCTCCTCCTCCAGTCAGTCCAGCCCCCATACAGTTAGAAACACTTCCTAGGGAACACAGTTAACCCTTTGATCGCCCCCTAGTGTTAACCCCTTCCCTGCCAAGGACATTTACAAAGTAATCAGTGGCTATTTATAGCACTGATCGCTGTATAAATGTCATTGGTCCCAAAAAAGTGTCAAAAATGTCCGATCTGTCTGCCACAATATCAAAGTCCCACTAAAAATTGCAGATCGCCGCCATTACTAGTGAAAAAAAAAAATACTAAAAACGCCATAAATCTATTCCCATAGTTTGTAGACGCTATAACTTTTGTGCAAACCAATCAATGTACGCTATTGCGATTTTTTTTTTTTTACCAAAAATATGTAGAAGAATATATATCAGCCTTAACTGAAGTAGAAATGAGTTTTTTTTACATTTTTTTTGGATATTTATTATAGCAAAAAGTAAAAAATTTAGTTTTTTTTTCAAAATTGACGCTCTTTTTTTGTTTATAGCGCAAAAAATAAAATCCGCAGAGGTGGTCAAATACCACCAAAAGAAATCTCTATTTGTGTGAAAAAAAGGACATAAATTTTGTGCGGGTACAATGTCGCACAATTGCTCAATTGTCAGTTAAAGCGACGCAGTGCTGTAACGCAAAACATGCTCTGGTCAGAAAGGGGGCGAATCCTTCTGGGGCTGATGTGGTTAAATGCAAGCTTTATAAGTACTTGAATTTGACCTGGTATCAGCCTTATCTAGTCTCTGTAGGGAAGAGCTGGAGTGTGGGAGGAAGAAGCAGTATAGCTAGCCAATCAGTTCATGTGATGACAAGAAGCATGCTGATAGGAAGAGAAGAGACAAAAAAGATGATCTCATCACCATGCAGCCTCTCCTTTTATTGTCCAGGCAGAGGATGGGCGGGTGCAGGACAACCTAAGCATAGAGCAGTGGTTCTCAACTCCTGTCCTCAGGACCCACCAACAGGCCAGATTTTAGGTATTACCTTGGGGGGATGCAGACTAGAATACTGCAATCACTGAGCAGCAAATTATATCACCTGTGATGCATTTCAGTTATCCTGCAAACCTGGCCTGTTAGTGGGTCCCGAGGGCAGGAGTTGAGAACCACTGGCATAGAGGAAGTGGGTTGAATGATGCTGGCCATCAGACCGAGGATAGCTAGGGGCATAAAAAGTACTGAGGGGGAAATTTCTGGATTGGAGGGGACTATTACAGCAAAATCATTTTTTTTTTTCAATGTTACCTTTTAATGGGCTATCCATTTTATCTGTGGCTGGCGTTAACATCAAAGTACACAACCACATACATTTACAAAAATTAAGGTATGCAAGTTTAAATAAAACAGTTTACCAATCATAGACAGTAATGTGGCCAAAAATGTTGTGACATTTGCCTTGTAGTAGTTGGGAGCTGAATGTTTTTTTTTCCCTGCCTGTAATACTCCTTCAAACAGTTTATAAAAGGAGGCATGCAGGGGTATTTGATAAAAGTGGCATGACAAACCTATGGAAACAAAGCAAAATTTAGAAAAAAATCAGCTGACAGATACATTTTTTAATTTATTTAGGATGAATGTGTAAATTATATATATTTCACGATTTCATACTGTATGTGATGAGATAATCAGGCAGCATTATTATTAAGCCATGTCTCACAGCACAAGGTGTTGCAGGTGTGTGCCAGTAATTGAAGTATTTGACCCCTTCTTACTGTAAGTATAACCACAGAAGATCCGTAGCAGGTGGGACTACTCCCAGAAACCAAATATAGACAATGTCAGCTTTAAAATAATTCTCTTACCTGCTTGTATGGCATCTGCGGTTTTATTTTTCTTTTTTTTTTTTTTTTTTTTAGGCATTAACAATGCATACCATAGTATTTAAGGGTGTCATGCTACAGAAGACTTTTTATAAAGACAAAGGTTCAACTTTGGACAAGTCTGCTATTTGCTTCATAATTATCAGACTTAAATTGCCAGTACTAAAATAACCAAAACTGGCATTTTACATATATTTGCAGAATAGATCATTTTGGTCTGTTTTGGAATAATATTAATAATACCATTTTTTGTAAAGGTCCAGCAGAAATTCTTTAATTTTAAATGGTCAGATAACACATTTCCATTTTTATCCATTTTAAAAAAAGCTCCATCACACGGCTCTAGGTGTTGCAGGTGTTTGCCAGTAATGGACTCCTTCTTACTGTAAATATAACCACAGAAGATCCGTAGCAGGTGGGTTTATTCCCAGAAACCAAATTCAATGTCAGCTTTCAAGAAATTGGCTTACCTGCTGTGGTTTTACTTTTCTTCTTTATTTTTTTTAAGCATAAACCATGCATCGCATGATATTTAGGGGTTTTGTGCTACAGAAGAATTCACATCATGACAAACTTTAGACTTGGGTTTCAGCAATGACATAACCCACCAATAAAAGATTTAAATTGCCAGTTAATATGCACCCAAAATTGGGTTTTTACAGTATGCATATTTGCAAAATAGATCAGGGTCTGTTAATAATATTATGTAACCAATCACACCAGTTTGTGTAAAAGTCCGGAAGAAATAATTTCAAAGTTTCAAAAGGTCAGATAACAGACCTCCATTTTTTTTCCACACAAAACAACTTTATATGAAACAAACTTGTTGAGCAAAAAGACACTACACAGTGCGCCTATGCCTATATCTTATAAATTTTGATAAATGTACATTTTTGTGTGAGGGGTTGGAGCAAAAAAAAAAAACACTTGTTTCCCATGATGCACTGGATCATGGATGGATGCATCTATGCTCAGCTTGTGCGATAAGCTATGCTATCAATCGGTAAAATGGCTGGTGGGTGTGGCACATCGTTTGTGAAGTCGATGTATGGATATTGTACTCATTTGTGTAGTAGAAACGTACTCAGCTTTGCTTTTATAAATATCACTAACCTTTGCACATCAGTCCTGGCACTCAGAGGAGCTTCCGTGACCTCAGTTATAGAAACAAAAGAATAACGCTCAGAGAAAGTGGCCCCTGGAGTCTGCCGTTTTCTTTTTGTTTTTATTCACCCATAGAGCTATGTTTGTCCCAAAAATGTTTTTTTTTTACTCCTTCCCGGCACCTTCTAGCCCTTTAAGAGCTTCTAAATGCCAGGAGGCGGAGGCATGCATTCGGGTGATGTGAATGAAAGAGAGAGCGCACCCGCATCTAGTGCAACCCCGTTTATTGGATTCAATTAAAATCAACAAAGTAAAAATGAACACTCACATATTGTTGGTATAATAAGAGCATGTCTGTATAAGGCTGTTGTGGCTCTCCTGAGTTCAGGATTCAAAGAGAGCTGACAGTCTCTGTCTTTGATGTAGCTACTAGCAGCCGCCGACAAGCTTCACGAAAACTGCTGCCCACAGCGAGGGTCCTGAGAGGGCAGGAAGACCTGAAGAAAGAGGCCACACCCTCTGAAACATGTAGTCAGTCTTCGCTACCACTGGAGTCTGATACCAGCTGGCTTTGTTTGAGGATCACGTGCACGTGTATCCCTGTGGAGTCTTCCTGCCCTCTCAGGACCCTTGCTGTGAGTGGGTGGCTTTCGCAGAATTAAATTATGATTATTTTATAGATCCAAAGCATGATATATTTCTGATGAATGTTTCGCTTAAGAAGTCGGATGTGACCTATTATCCATCTGAACCTTTTAATATAGAAGGATTTAGGTCTGGATTTTAACTAGATCATTCTAACACAAATATGCTTTGATCTAAATAATTATTTTAATATTTTATTACATATTGTTTAGAAAAGAATTCGCTGCACTGGGGGACACTTTTAGTTTATCTCATTAACCACTTACTGCCCGCCCACCATCAAATGACGGCGGGGCGGGGCGGGGCGGTGCGACTCTCATTCTGGGGCAACCTCATATGACATCACCCAGAAAGCGTGCCCCCGCGCGCCCTAGGGGGCATGCAGCACGCCGATCACGGTCGCGCCATGTTGCCAGGACATGGCACAACCCCAATCTGTGTAAAGAGCCGCGGCTCTTTAACCATGTGATAGGCTGTGACCAATCACAACGGGTCACATGTAAACAAGGAAGTTCCGGTAATCAGCACTCCTTGCCTCACACTGACAGAGTGTGTGGAGAGGAGAGCCAATCAGCAGCATCTCCTGTCACAGAGGATGTATAGGGATGTAATCAGTGCCCTGATTATAATTGACCACCAGTGCCAGCAACCAGTGCCCACCCCCAGTGCCAGCACTAAGTGCCCATCAGTGCCAGCAGTCAGTGCCCACAATTGCTCACCAGTGCCAGCAGTCAGTGTCCACAAGTGCCCGGCAGTGGCACCAATTAGTGCCCATTAGTGATGCCAGTCAGTGCTTGCTATTAGTGCCACCCATCACTGCTGCCCATCAATGCCGTCCATCAATGTCCATCAGTGCCACCCATCAATGACCATTAGTGCCCATCTGTGCCGCCTATCGGTGCCCATCAGTGCCACCTATCAGTGCAACCTATCAGTGCCCGCCAGTGCCACCCATCAGTGCCACCTATCCGTGCCCATAAGTGTGGCATATTAGTGACTTCTCATCAGTGCCACCTAATCAGTGCCCATAAGTGCCCCCTCATCAGTGCCCATCAGTGCAGCCTATCAGTGCTACCTCATCAGCACACATTAGTGAAAGAGAAAAATTACTTATTTACAAAATTTACTGACAAAACTAAGAAAAACTTTTTTTTTCAACATTAGCAAAAAACAAAAAACCCAGTGGTGATTAAATACCACCAAAATAAAGCGCTATTTGTGTGAAGAAAATGATAAAAAATTTCACATGGTTACAGTGTAGTACGACCGCGCAGTTGTCATTCAAAGTGTAACAGCGCTGAAAGCTCAAAAATGGCCTGGGCAGGAAGGGGGTGAAAGTGCCCAGTATTGAGGTGGTTAAGGAAGTGTACAGTATATTGGTTATTCTGTGTTTGTTTGTTTTTTTTTTGTTTCTAATTCTTTTAAATCACTTTGCTTAGATCTGTTTTCATTGAAATGATATCCATTGTTCAGTGTAGAAAACACAAAATTAAATTTACTGTGATTCAGTGTTAAAAGACAATAAAATGTGAAAACTTACAAGGGGGTGAAAACTTTTATAGACTTTGTAGTTGTTGATGTTTAATGTACCAGCTAAAACCATTCATCAGAGAAATGTGCAACATGCAATAAGAAGCCAAAGCGAAAATCTGACTAATGCTACAGTGCCTTGAAAAAGTATTCATACCCCTTGAAATTTTCCACATTCTGTCATGTTACAACAAAAAACGTAAATTTATTTTATTGGGATTTTATGTGATAGACCAACACAAGTGGAAGGAAAATGATAAATGGTTTTTAAATGTTCTTACAAATAAATATTTGAAAAGTGTGGCGTGCATTTGTATTCAGTCCCCGTTAGCCTGCATTCACATAGGGGCGACCCGACTTCGGCGCGACTTCGCTAGTCGATTTCAGCGCGACTTTTAGCGTGACTTCCAGAGCGATTTCAAGGACCTCAGGCGACTTTACAACACGACTTTTGCCAGGCGACTTTGCCTTGACCAATCAGAGAAGGGAGGGAGGGGGCTGCCTAAAAATAAATTCTATTCTTTTAACTGTAAAGTCGCTTCCATGTAGATGGGGATCCGACTTGGAGGCGACTTCTATTGAATCCTATGGGCACAAGTCGGATAGAAGTCGCCTAGAAGTAGTACAGGAACCTTTTAAGAAGTCGCCTTGAAGTCGGAGCGACTTCAGTCGTGTATATTAAGACGGCTCCCATTCATTTCAATGGGATTTCAAATGTCAAGCGACTTGAGGCAACTCAAGTCGGATCGCAAGTCGCCCCTGTGTGAACGGGCACTTACTCTGATTCTCCTAACTAAAATCTAGTGGAACCAATTGCCTTCAGAAGTCACCTAATTAGTAAATAGAGTCCATCTGTGTGTAATTTAATCTCAGTATAAATACAGATGTTCTATGGAGCCCTCAGAGGTTTGTTAGAGAACCTTAGTTAACAAACAGCATCATAAAGGCCAAGGAACACACCAGTCAGGTCAGGGATTAAGTTGTGGAGAAGTTTAAAGCAGGGTAAGGTTATAAAAAAATATCCCAAGCTTTGAACATCTCATAGAGCTCTGTTCAATTCATCATCTGAAAATGGAGAGAGTATGGCACAACTGCAACCCTACCAAGATCTGGCTGTCCATCTAAACTGACAGGCCGGGCAAGGAGAGCATTAATCAGAGAAGCAGCCAAGAGGCCGATGGTAACTCTGGAGGAGCTGCAGAGATCTACAGCCCAGGTGGGAGAATCTGTCCACAGGACAACTATTAGTCGTGCACTCCACAAATCTGGCCTTTATGGAAGAGTGGCAAGAAGAAAGTCATTGTTGAAAGAAAGCCATAAGAAGTCCCATTTGCAGTTTGCAAGAAGCCATGCAGGGGACACAGCGAACCTGGAAGAAGGCACTCTGGTCAAATGGGACTAAAATGTAACTTTTTGGCCTAAAAGCAAAATGCAATGTGTGGCGGAAAACTAACACTGCACATCACCCTAAACACACCATCCCCACCGTGAAACATGGTGGTGGCAGCATCATGTTGTGGGGATGTTTTTCTTCAGCAGGGACAGGGAAGCTGGACAGAGCAGATGGGAAGATGGATGGAGCCAAATACAGGGCAATCTTAGAACAAAACCTGTTAGAGTCTGCAAAAGACTTGAGACTGAGGCAGAGGTTCACCTTACAGCAGGACACCCACCCTAAGCATACAGCCAGAGCTACAATGGAATGGTTTAGATCAAAGCACATTCACGTGTTAGAATGGCCCAGTCAAAGTCTAGACCTAAATCCAATTAAAAGGTCTGTCGCAAGACTTGAAAATCACTGTTCACAGACACTCTCCATCCATTCTGACAGAGCTTGAGCTATTTTGCAAAGAAGGATGGTCAAAAATGTCACTCTCTAGATGTGCAAAGCTGGTAGAGACATCCCCAAAAAGACTTGCAGCTGTAATTGCAGTGAAAGGCGGTTCTACAAAGTATTGACTCGGGGGGGGGGGGGGCTATACAAACGCACGCCACACTTTTCACATATTTATTTGTAAAAACATGTTGAAAATCATTTATCATTTTCCTTCCACTTTACAATTATGTGCCACTTTGTGTTGGTCTATCACATAAAATCCCAATAAAATACACATTTTTGGTTGTAACATGACAAAATGTGGAAAATATCAATGGGTATGAATACTTTTTCAAGGTACTGTATAGGCAAACTCAAGAACCTAAGCAGATCTGGCCAATGCAAGTCAATTGACAAAAGTTTGTGAGACATATGATTCAGATTCACTCTGTATGTCATTATGGAATTCCACTCAAATTAGATACATGCTTTATTATTATGGTTAGGATTTAAAAAAAAAAAAAAAACATGTTTTTAAACAAGTATATATGAAATAAATATTGACAATTAATATTAGTCATTTTCAGTGTTCTCCAGTATATCATTTTCCTCTGTTGTAAGTAGATGGCTATTTACAGAACACAGTAGCTCAAGCTAAAATTTACATAAAGATCTCAAGGATTTGTGGCAATGACCCTTCCCCTCCCTACACAGGGCTTCATCAGAGTTTTAAGTTAGACAGAGAGAGCTTGAAAGCAAACAGTTTCTTATATGCTATCTCTTTGGCTTATCCATAATCATGTTTGTTTAGTGTTTATTGCTAAAACAAATATTGTATATATAACTAAACGCTGATAAAAAATATCAATTAAAACGTATGAACATTAAACAATATGTATAAATTGGACTCCAAACCTTATAGTTACCTTTTAAAGTACCTAGAGT
The DNA here is from genome assembly GCA_018402905.1 of Glandirana rugosa. Taxonomy (NCBI): domain Eukaryota; kingdom Metazoa; phylum Chordata; class Amphibia; order Anura; family Ranidae; genus Glandirana; species Glandirana rugosa. The sequence continues at coordinate 215,406 of BLSH010321721.1, read as the reverse complement.
CATCAAAGATCAAATCCAGCCACTTGTATGTTTGTAGGCCTTTCCTGATTTCCCTTGGCCAATTCTGTGTGAGGAGGACACAATCATCATGGATGGATTTTTTCAGCCAATTACTACTGATTTTCCCCAAGGATAGGCCAGCGCCCGCATTGCTCTCCACCAAACATGTAGGCCTGATTTGAACTTGTAAGTTTGTAGAACATTTGTTCAGCATTTGGAATGTGCATGCATGGCCAGCCTCTGCTTAATGTCTGCAGGCACCTATTCTCGGAATTGAACAAAGTAGGAGCAGATGTATTCGAAAAGCACCGACAGAATAATCTGTCATTAGTCTGTGTGTTAAGGCTAACAGGTTTTACTATTACGTTACGAAACATGTTCAGAGCTGGCCTAAGGTTTTATGGCATCTTGAGTAACATTTTAGCATGGTGCCCTTAAAACAAATAACATCTTGATCCTTTTCCTTGTAATTTTAACCACTAAAATTGCCTTCAATAAAAGCAGCCTTGCCTTTGAAACTCCTTTCTGACCTCTTAATATCCTCCAAACTGAATTAAACTATTTTCAATATTGTACCTACATCTTTAGTAATACCGATATAGCTTATGTTATACATTTTATGATAATGCATATGACATGCCCACTCTTTCTTTTTTTACTTCTCTTGTAGTACTGCACCTTGTGGAGATGTCAATACTTCTGACATATCACAAGGAAGGCTATGACTTCTAGGTAGGCAGTACAGACACTGCCAACAATCATATAGATTTGTGGGAACCTGCTTGTATGCCTTCTTACCAGTTATTATACATATGCATACAGCCAGGGGGAACTGGTTTTTGTGGGTATGCATTTAAGCATACTTTTTCCCTTTGCAGTTTAAGAGTTTTGTTCCAGACTTTAGGTCTGCTTTATAATTTCACATGAAGCCCTTCTGATTTAGCACCCCATACTTAAAAAAATAAGTGGTAAAAGGAGTAGAAGTCATGAACAGCAAAATGCCACCACTTTTTTTTTTTCAATAGATTTTTATTGAGATTTGACATCATGAAAATAACAGTACATTGCACTGGAACCCAGGACGAAAGCATCAAATACATATTCTAACATAAACAATCGAGATTAGCATATCTTCCGCCCAGCCTACCCGTCCCATGGCTGCCCCCGATGGGGAGGAGGAGAGGACGTTCAAAAGGGAGGAGTCATAGACCTCGCCCCCGCAGCACCCCAAGTGGGAACATACTGTGCTGCGGTTAGAGACGTACCCCCACCCCCCCCCAGCATGCAGCCTCGGAGGGTCCAAGGTGATCACTAAGCCTATAGCCCCAAGAGGGTCTCTCAGTCTTATATTAGCCGATTCTCCAATAGAATGGGGGTGATGAAGGATAAGGTTACGGAGTTTGCTACAAGAGGTGACCATACAGTCTTGCCCCCTCCAAAGGATTCAATCTCCATTCTCAGCATTCATACAGGTCCAGTATAGGTAAGGCCTGCTTAGTGTGTATGCAGGTGCCTCCAGGAGAGTTTTTAGGGGTTATGCCCCTTTCACATTTGTGCGACCTTTCCTGCGACTGTGGACATCAGAGTCGCGTGACAAGTCGTACCCCATAATTCCCAATGATAACCTTTCATATCTGTGTGACTTCAAGTCGCACCGACTTCAAAGTAGTCCCTGTACTTCTTTGGCCCAACTTTGATGCGAGTTGAGGTCCATAGACCTCATGTTTACACCAGCATTCCCTATAATTGAAGCCACAAAATCATGGCAAGATCACGTGACTTTCAAGTCACGGCAGTGTGAAAGGGGCCTTAAATGTTTTTTTCTCTCTGTGTTCCTGTTTTCAACATGGTGGTGGCAGCATCATGTTGTGGGAATGCTTTTCTTCAGCAGGGGCAAGGAAGCTGGTCAGAGTTGAAAAGATGGATGGAGCCAAATACAGGACAATCTTAGAAGAAAACCTGTTAGAGTCTGCAAAAGACTTGAGTCTGGGGTGGAGGTTCACCTTCCAGCAGGGCAACGACCCTAACCATACAGTCAGAGCTACAATGGAATGGTTTAGATCAAAGCATATTCTTGTGTTATAATGGCCCAGTCAAAGTCCAGACCTAAACCTGAGAATCTGTGACAAGACTTGAAAATTGCTGTTCACAGACACTCTCCATCCAATCTGACAGAGCTTTAGCTATTTTGCAAAGAAGAATGGGCACAAATGTCACTCTCTAGATGTGCAAAGCTGGTAGAGACATCCCCAAAAAGACTTGCAGCTGAAATTGCAATGAAAGGCGGTTCTACAAACCATTGACTGAATACAAATGTACGCCACACTTTTCACATATTTATTTGTAAAACATTTTGTAAACCATTCACCATTTTCCTTCCACTTCACAGTTATGTGCCACTTTGTGTTGGTCTATCACATAAAATCCCAATAAAACACATTTGCGTTTTTGGTTGTAACATGACAACATGTGGGAAATTTCAAGGGGTGTGAATACATTTTCAAACCCCTTGGTTTTAACATGAACTGGTTGACAGGGTAATTTGGTTTGTTGCAGGCTGGCTGGTAAGTGAACTGGGAATTTTTGTTTGTTGCTTTTTGAGTGCATTATGTGTACCTAGGGATGCAGCATGGAGTCATGTGAGAGAGAGAAAGAGATGTAGAGGGGCCCGGGGAAGAGAAAGCAAGCACAGAAAATGGAGAAAGTGCCTTTCTTTTATCCAGTAGCAACAGTCAGGGGCGTAACGATAGGGGTTGCAGGGGTTGCAATTGCAACCGGGCCCCATGGTCCAGGGGGCCCATGTGCCTCCCTTGTACACCTGAATATGAGGGATGGTGGGGGTGGCATTTAGAGGACCCAATCTCCTCCATTTTTCTCTATTCAGTTTACTTGTCTTCTGCTGTTCCCAGGGCCCCTGTGTGCTTCCCTGGCCCCCCTGGGGCCTGCTGCAGAACTTGTGAAAGGGCCCCACTGCAGTACCGTAATAAAGGGACCCACAATAGGAGTAAAGGGCCCCAGGATCAGTGGGAAGAGGGAAGGGCCCTGGCCAGGGGTCAGGGGGCCCTTCATAATTTCTTGCACCGGGGCCTTGAAGGTTCTAGTTACGCCTCTGGCAACAGTGGATTAGTAACTAGGAGTGACTGGGAGTATAGTGATGGAATTGCCAAGTTGATGAAGACCGGTGCATGATCAGAAATGCTTCACACGGGCAGGGAGAGGTGTTCTTTAACAATGGTGTGTCTGAAGTGCTCAGGCCTCAACAGTGTAAAGATGATCAACCACTGATTACAAATATTTAACTGTGCAAGTGCTGCCCACTTCTTTGCTGGAGTTCTGCCATAATGTTGTTTTTCACATGAAAGTGGCTACTTGCCTGTGATTCAGGCATTATCAAGTGCAGTTCTACAGTGTCCTCACTAGGGTGCTTTAAGCCCCACCCACACCTGCACCAAATTGAATTATGTGCCCCAATACGGGTAGCATTTCCTCCTGTTCCTAACTTTTCACCTGGCAAAGTTAGTGTCCCCATCTGGTCAGTGTTGGATGCATATTCTAAGGAACTTACATTGTGCAGTGATATTGGCAATGAAGTGGTCTAGTGTCTCCTACGTCATGTTATGGCATGTAGTGGTACACTTCTGTTGCCATGGGGCAGTCATAAGATGAGAGGTTTTCCATTGTAAATGGTGACCCTACATGCTTGAGATCCCTCCACATCCTCACACAAATAACATCCACTCCTGCAGCAACTGTGGGTATTGGATAGTGTAGATGGAGTTTTCTATTTGATTGTATTTTCTCTTTTTTTTTCTCTGTAGGTTGAACTGGGTGAACTTGTGTCTGTTTTTTAACCAGATTAACTATGCAACAACAGTATGTAACTTGGTTTTGCCCTAATAGCTGTAGTTACAGATGTCACATTTGGCTTCTCCAGTGACAGTGCAGGATCATAAAATGAGGCTCTATGAACATCGCTGATTTTGAACAGTTGATGGTTGCATGCCTAGCACTGTATCTAACTGTAGGGTGAGTCTGCTGCAGCTATTTATAAAAGCACATTGGAAAATAGGGACATCAATACAGGGCTGGGACAAGGGGTGGGCACGAGGTGTGGCTGCCCTGGGCACTGGGGTATCATGTATCATGTGAATTGGGAGGGGGGGTGCCATGATGAGATTGGGAGGAGGGGATTTGTGTTGGGAGGGGGAATTTGGAGGGCATCAGGGCATAAGAATTGTTCTAGGAGGGGAAATTTAGGGTGGAAATGCTAGGGGATTTGTTGGGATGGTGGAAGAGCATTTGTGCTTGGAGGGGGGATTTGTGCTAGAAGAGATGACATGGTAGAGGTGGATGGGAAATTGTACCAGGAGGGCATGTAAATATGATCGTGTTGGGGGGGGGGGGTTTTTTACGGGAGGACCATGTTAAAGGGTAGGTGGAGA
>BLSH010321721.1:185982-209401 GCA_018402905.1 Glandirana rugosa | reverse complement strand
GTGCGACGTTGTACCCAAACGAAATTTGCTTCCTTTTTTCCCCACAAATAAAGCTGTTTTTGGTGGTATTTGATCACCTCTGCGTCATTTCTGATTGCCGCTATAAACAAAAAAAGAGCAACAATTTTGCAAAAAAAAACAAATTTCTTACTTTTTGCTAAAATACAAATCCAAAAAAAATATAAAAATGTTTTTTTACATCGATTTTGGCTGATTTATATTCTTCCTCATATTTTTGGTAAAAAAAAAATCGCAATTGGCGATTATTGATTGGTTTGCGCTAAAGTTGCCGTGTTTACGGATGATGAGAATTTATTTCTGGGGTTTTTATTTATTTTTTACTAGTAATGGCGGCGATCTGCGATTTTTAGCGGTACTGTGATATTGCAGCGGACATGTCGGACCATTTTGACACTTTTTTGGGACCATTGGCATTTATACAGTGATCAGTGCTATAAAAATGCACTGATTACTGTGTTAATGCCATTGGCAGTGAAGGGGTTAACCTACAGGGGGCACTCTAAGGATTAACTGTGTTCCCTGGGCGTGTTCTTACTGTGTGTGGGCTGGGCTGGCTGGGGGAAGGGAGTGATCACTGCTTCCATATACAGGAAGCCTGTGATCACAGCCCTTCCCCCTCTAACAGAACGGAGATCCGTGTTTACTTGCACGGACCTCTGTTCTTTCACTGCAGGAGGAGCATTGCTGGGAGCCGGCAGCGATCGAGTCCGTCCTACCCACTCCCTGCCCCCCCCCCCGAACACAGTGAGCACGCGAGCGCGCCTCCGGCGACGCGCGCGCTCACAGTGAGAGATATCGCAGCCGCCGTCATATGACAGCGGTTTGCGATATCGAGCCACTCTGTCGCCGCCAGACTGCGGTCGGCAAGTGGTTAATAAGCTTTGGGGCAACTGCTCTTGTAGAGTGCAACTGCACTTTGCAAAGTGTGCAGTCTATTTTCCTTTAGTAAAACTCAGAGTCTAAGTAGGTAAAAGATACTGATCACCCAGGTTTCATCACCTACATTTTATTTTAATAAATTACTAGAAAGGCAGTGTATTGAAATATGCTAAGCTTACAGCTGAACTCTAGGCAGGAATAATGAGCACAGAATAATGCAGCTGTGTAATTATTACATCAATTAATGTCATTCTTTTAAATGCAAGCCGTGTAGGTACCTGCAGTTGACCTGGTACTAACCCCTTGCAGTTTCTGTTCAGCGGGGCTTAAGCGTGAGAGAAAAAAGAGAAATGAGTTAATTTGCTAACAAGGAGCAGAGTGAAGGAAGATGAGTTTATCACTGTGCCGCTCTTCCTTTCACTGTCCAATCACAGGCTGGGACAGGTCTAGAACAGCTTCAGAGAAATTTGGTAGAATGACACTGGCCACCAGACTGAGGACATCTCATGCTGAAAAAGAAGGACTGCAGGGAGAGCCTTGGACTGAAATTGAATGTTGCAACAAGCTGATTTTTAATTTTACCTTTTGGGGGGGTTATGAGAAATGCTCTAAACCTGGAGGTAAATAAGAGAACCAGAACCTTTGCTAAGTGGAATTGTGGGTTTGATAATAATGTTGGCAGTGTCTTCACCCAGAACAGGGTCTCTGTGAACAGAGGGGATACCACTTCCTGAGAAATGAATCAGTAATCTAAACAAAGTAATTGAGAGCTTAAGAACTACTGCAACCATCATATAGCATATAGATGTGCACCAGTATAGAATTAATACAAGGTTTTAATAAGAGATTAAAGGGTTTGTAACCCTACATTTTGATTTTCTGCCAGCCCCCCTATTTTGAGCTTCCATCCTGCACTGTATAAATGTTTATTAGAAACGAAGCCTCTAAATTCCTTTTTCTGATGTATCTTATAGGCCGGTCACGTGACACCCAGCCGCTCTGATACTCTGACCCAGGGCTACCTGGGATACTCTGACCTTAGGGGACTGCCATGCTACCCGCTCGGCTCCTCCTGCTGTAGCCCAGGATCGGAATATCAGATCGGCCGGGAGTCACATGACTGGCCTGAAGACACATCAGAAAAAGGTATTTAGAGGCTTTGTTTCTAATAAACAATTATACAGTGCAGGATGGAAGCTTACAAGAGAGGGGCTGGCACCGAAGTTTTAGTATTTTAATAACAGCAATGGGGGAGGGGACGAAGACAGAGATACAGACTCCCGAGCTGACAGGCATCGAGGGGAGGGGAGAGGGGAGAGCACAGAGGGGAGACAGCGGATGATGGAGGCATGTAAGCTGACCATGTTGTCAGGGCTCAGCGGCCATGATAAACCATGGTCAGTTTACAGAGGGGAGGGCAAAAACTGGCAGGATCAGCCAGTTTTTTTTTCAGCTTCCAGAGGGGCAGGTTAGACAGCACAAGCACTGTGCTGTTTAACCTGCTATAAGGAAACTGGATCTCTTTTTTTTAGGGTAACAACCACTTTAATATTAGTACATGCATCCAATTTACAAACTGTGATTATCAGCAAAGGGCCTGATAGGAATCCTGGTGAAATTGTGCACATATACCCGGGTATATAAAGTTATTAATAGAGATACCTCTAGAGAAGTATTGCAGCAAGGTCCAGTTGCAGGGGCCCCTGAGGTTGATGTGATGTCTGTCTTTGTGTTGGAAACCTGAAGACGAGGTCAGCAGTCATGGGGGAACTGTTGTCTGACCAGGAATGGAACACCACACTGCCAGGAACTGTGGTATGGCACTCGAACTCCCAGTCTGCCTATCAACTTTGCACCTATATTAAAAGTAACTTTTCTTTTCCAAACAAATTTTATTGAAAAGAGAAGCTTTTAGTACATACAGTATATGAATATGACCATCATGTAATCACATGTTGTCACAATAGGTGTATTTGTGGAAAACAGCTTAGAAAGTACTACAGTTCAATCAAGATATTAGTCAAGCAGTCATCAATGTGTGAAGATAAGGATGGCAATGTAAATCTCATAACAGACAATAAGTAACATATAAACTTGGATGGATCCCAAAACATATAATGAGGAGGATATTTAAAGACTTCACAACAAAGGGGGAAAAGAAAAGAAAAGGGAGAATGGGTGTAGGGAAGGGTAAGTGATGGGGTGTGGAACCTCTCTATCTAGGGGAGGAGGGTGTGTTGCAGGTATAAAGAGGGCACAAAAAAATGTAATACAATTGCCAATGAAACCCATCTAGCGAAAAATTAGTTTACATCTGTACTGGGCAAAGAAAAGGGTAAGGGGAGAAAAAAAGGGAAGGGAGGGGTAAAGAGGAAGAATAGATTAGATTAGGTTAGGTTAAGTTAAATCACCACAAGATCTTTCCGACCATGGGGGTCCTCTCCAGAACCCCCTCCTCCCTAGGAAGGTGCTCCATGTTGGTTGTCCGGGGGGAGTATAGTATCGATATAGATGACCTTCTCCCAGTTAGAGGTTATACCTGGGAAATAATAAGGCGCTTGTAACAGTCAGTTGTGTGGCAATGGCGCCAACAGGCCCAGGTAGTCGCAAATTAGGATGGAGAATTTTTGCCATGCTAATAAGTTCTTCCATATTGGCGATTTTTGCAATTGTGTGAGCCATTCTGAGAGTGAAGGAGTGTGAGTTGTGCCCCAGTGTATTGGTATACACAATTTCGCTGCGTTCACCATATGCATGGCAAGTGATTTGTAATAGACTTTGTGAGGAGGGATGTGTGGTGAAGAAGGAATTGTGCCGGTGAATGAATAGTCTAAGGTAGTGTTTCCAAACTCCAGTCCTCAAGGTGTCCCAACAGGTCATGTTTTCAGGATTTCCCTCAGCTGAAACAGATCAAATCACCTGTGCAAAATAATGGAAAGCCTAAAAACATGACCTCTTGGGGGCGCCTTGAGGACTGGAGTTGAGAAACACTGGTCTAAGGTGTAAGTCGTTACATGTGTGATCACTGCATGCACTCCGTGCCCTAGTCTCAAGCATTTTGCAGACTCTAAAGCCCCGTACACACGGGTGCAATAGTTGTACAACCAAACGTCCAACTTTGGACCAAGTTGGATGTCGGCTGTTGTGTCTCGCATACTGACATGCACTAAGCGATCGTACAACCAAGCCTAATGTAGTGACGTGTTACGAGCATATAACAAGGAAGTTCAGGTGAATGTGCTTTGTGAATTAGGAACGTAGGTTTCCCAGAATGGACACTTCTGGGCGTTCCTGACTTCCGAGCATGCCTGTATTGCACGTACAACTTTGTTGGCTCAACTTCTCTGTACACATGGTACAACAGTTGTACAACCGCTTGTTGTACAACCAAAGTTTTCTAGTCTGCTCATCTAACTTCAGTTGTACAATTGTTGTACGACGGCTGTTGTAATCGCGCGTACTAATGGTCGGATGATCGTACAACAAGCTGGTTGTACGACCGATGTTGTGCCGTGTGTATGGGGCTTAATAGGTTTTTTTCTGAGATTCAAATATCAGGTTGGGTAACTCAGCTTAGAAACAGGGAATCACCTGGAGGACTTTTATTGCATCTGTCATTCCACCATTATATGTGTGGATCATCATACCAAAACAGCAATCACAAAAAGAGTTTGTACATATGCCCAGAAAGTAGGTATAATGTGACCCCAGACAGTATGCTATCAAAAGTGAGTTTAGTTTATTGGACATAGAACATTGATGAAAATAAGACAAAAATACTCAATGTAGTACAAAACCTTCGCCATACACCACCAAATAACAACGTTGTTATTTCATAATAAAAGATGCAGCACATAAAGAGCCCAAATACCCCAACTCATAATGACATAATCCTTATCCTTATAATACTCTCAGTATAAGGATTATGTCATCACAGGGAGAATCAGGGGTCAAAACACTACACACAGAAACACTGGATCCCCTGTCCAACAGAGTGAAAGTTGGAGGGGGGACATCACTATAATCCTAATATTGAACAGTTGTTTGTCACCCCTCTAGGTATGCAGGTTCAGGAAGGTATAAGACAATTGAAGTCTATTAAAAAACAAGTATAAATCAGATTCAAAAAATGAGTAGGACACAACAGATCATCAGCTAAAGTAACCACAAATGCTGTATTGAATAGAATTGAATCTTCCAATGAACTCTGACCAGCTTCCCTGTCCCTGCTGAAGAAAGCATCCCCACAACATGATGCTGCCACCACCATGTTTCACAGTGGGGATGGTGTGTTCAGGGTGATGTGCAATTTTCACCTTCTTCCACATTTTTACTGTGTCCCCCACATGGCTTCTCGCAAACTGACTTCTTATTGCTTTTTTTCAACAATGGCTTTCTTCTTGCCACTCTTCCATAAAGGCCAGATTTGTGGAGCACACGACTAATAGTTGTCCTGTGGACAGATTCTCCCACCTGAGCTGTGGATCTCTGCAGCTCTTCCAGAGTTACCATGGGCCTCTTGGCTGCTACTCTGATTAATGCTCTCCTTGCCTGGCCTGTCAGTTTAGGTGGACAGCCATATCTTGGTAGGTTTGCAGTTGTGCCATACTCTTTCCATTTTTGTATGATGGATTGAACAGTGCTCCGTGCGATGTTAAAAGCTTGGGATGTTTCTATAACCTAACCCTGCTTTAAACTTCTCCACAACTGTATCCCTGACCTGTCTGGTGCATTCTTTGGCCTTCATGATGCCGTTTCTTCACTGAGGTTCTCTAACAAATCTCTGAGGGCTTCATAGAACAACTGTATTTATACTGAGATTAAATTACACACAGGTTACACCCCAGGCTCCACTAGATTTTAGTTAGGAGTATCAGAATGAAGGGGGCTGAATACAAATGCACACTATGCTTTTCAGATATTTATTTGTAAAAAAAATGTGAAAACCATTTATAATTTTCCTTCCACTTCACAATTATGTGCCACTTTGTGTTGGTCTTTCACATAAAATACCAATAAAATACATTTACGTTTTTGGTTGTAACATGACAAAATGTGGAAAATTTCAAGGGGTGTGAATACTTTTTCAAGGCACTGTATAGTCACCTGCTAATTTACTGTAGTAAATATATAGGAGAAACACAATAATAGTAATTCTTCCATAAATGAGTGGAACAAGACTCACCAGGAGCACCCTTGGTTTGAATACATCCATAACTAGAACATTCAGGGCCCCAGTGCAAGAAATTATGAAGGGCCCCCTGACCCCTGGCAGGGCAATTCTCTCTTCCCACTGATCCTGGGGCCCTTTACTCCTATTGAGGGTCCCTTTATTATGGTCCCGCAGCGGGCCCCTTTCACATGTTCTGCAGCAGGCCCCCTTTCTGCCATCTTCAGGCCTCCTCATGGTGGTGAAATGCCAGGGCCCGGTCACAGTTGCAACCTTTGCAATCCTGATAGTTCCTTTACTTGTGTTAGTAGTTTTTAATTTTTATTTCAATTTTATTCTTTTTTTTACCATTTCATTTTATTTATTTCACAGTTTTATTTTTACAGTTTTTTACATTTTTTTTAGTAGCTCTGTTGGGGGTTTTGATGAGATATCAGGGGTCCAAACAAACCTCAGCTCTCAATCTCCATCTGTGTAGCCTCAGCTGCACAGAATGAATGGACAGGAATAGCTGTGCACCGAGCCACCCATTCATTCAGAAACGGAAGTATAGTAAAAAACAGTTTACTATGCTTTTTTGAATAAACCAATTGGTACCAATCACTGACTCTGTCCATTCAGAAAAGGAAGGAGCCGGTAAATGCCAAATTTACCGACCCGTTCCCATCTCTCCATCATGACACATCTTCTACAGCAGCTGGCAGGAGAGAGGAGGAGGGAAGACAGCAGCTCTGTGGGGGGGACCAGGGAAGCACACAGGGACCCTGGGAACAGCAGAAGACAAATAAACTGGATAGAGGAAAATGCAGGAGATTGGGTCCTCTTAATGCCACCCCCGCCACCCCTCCTATTCAGGTGTACAAGGGAGGCACACAGCCCCCCTGGACCATGGGGCCCGGTTGCAATTGCAACCTCTGCAACCCCTATCATTACGCCCCTGAATACATCTAAAGCTGTAACAATCTATCAAGAACAACTTGTGCGGGTGCTACTCCCGGTGTGTCCAACCAACGTTGCCAGATTTTCCTCAATGTCTTGGGAGAGTTCCTGTGATAGTAGGTATTTTTTTCCCATATAAAAATGGTATTGACCGACTGGATCCATTGCGTGTACATAGGGGGCTGAGGAGATAACCACAATCTTGCTATTAATTTCTTAGCTACAGTAAGTATAACAGCCGAATAAAGGTTATGTAAATATGAGGATAGTATAATTCCTTATTAAGACCTCCCAACAAGCACATCAGCGGATCTACTGCCAATTGTACCCCTGTTAATAGTTGAGATCACACTACTCCAATATCTCCCTAATTTAGAGCATTTCCATAACATATGGATAAAAATCACCAGGATTTATCTGACATTTGGGACATATAGACGTCTCACCTCACGTCTACCCTAAGCATAAGGCTGTACTGGAGTCCTATAAGTACGGTGTAAAATAAATAAATGCAACAGTTTATGAGCTGTGGATACCAACACTAGGGGGTCAGATGCTAGTATTTGTTCCCATTGTTCTCCATCTATAGGTGCAACATCCCTCTCCCGCTTCTCTCTACAAGGCAGAAGATCTGGGGCTTGTATGTGGGTCAGCAAGGTCACATAAATCCTAGATATGATGCCCTTTTTTACCTTGTAAGTAAAAGTGGATTCAAGAAAGGTGGAATTATTTGAGTGCATAGAAGTTTGCCTGCCCTGACTGTTTACAGCGTGGCGTAACTGTATATATTGATAGCAGCATTGTCTGAGTAATGGAAATTCTGCCAGTAATTTATCATATGATTTCAACCCAGAATCATCATACAACTGAGAGATATATTTAACTCCAGCGCCTATCCACATGGAATAATTACCAAGTTTCACCAATTCCATATAAGGTTGGTTATTCCAAAAAGAGAGGAAACTTGTAAGACCCAATCTCTGTTTAATGGTTTTCCGCAGTTTCAGAAATAGCTGAATTGTAGGGCATTGAGAGAGGACATTAGGGAATCCCATTTCCATATGTAAGATAACCGAATAGTCAGTAATTGGGCTAAGCAGTAGACCATTGGAGGAGTCTGCCATAGAAGGTACAGTATATCCCAGCCCGTGAAATGCTGCAATTGTGTAGCTAGAAAATATGTTTGTGAGTGTGGGACAACCATACTGCTCTGGACTTTAGGGTATTGTAAAGTTTTATATGGGCTACTCCTTTTTCCAAATAAGAGCTCGGAATTGTGAATCTATTCTATGGAACCAGTAGTTGGGTGTCCAGATAGGGGAGTTATTTAGTACAGTGCCTTCAAAAAGTATTCATACCCCTTGAAATTTTTCACATTTTGTCATGTTTCAATCAAAAACATAAATGTATTTTATTGGGATTTTATGTGAAAGACCAACACACAGTGGCACATAATTGTGAAGTGGAAGGAAAATGATAAATGGCTTTCACATTTTTTCAAATAAATATCTGAAAAGTGTGGTGTGCATTTGTGTTCAGCCCCCTTTACTCTGATACCCCGAACTAAAATCTGGAAGAGCCAATTGCCTTCAGAAGTCACCTAATTAGTAAATGAAGTTCACCTGTGTGTAATTTAATCTCAGTATAAATACAACTGTTCTGTGAAACCCTCAGAGGTTTGTTAGAAAGTTATAGCGAACAAACAGCATCATGAAGGCCAAGGAACACACCAGACAGGTCAGGGATAAAGTTGTGGAGAAGTTTAAAGTAGGGTTAGGTGATGAAAAATATCCCAAGCTATAAACATCTCACACAACACTGTACAATCCATCATCCAAAAATGGAAAGAGTATGGCATAACTGCAAACCTACCAAGACATGGCCATCCATCTAAACTGACAGGCCAGGCAAGGAGTGCATTAATCAGAGAAGAAGGTGGGAGAAACTGTCCACAAGACAACTATTAGTTGAGCACTCCACAAAGCTGGCCTTTATGGAAGAGTGGGCAAGAAAAAAAGGCATTGTTGAAAGAAAGCCATAAGAAGTCCCTTTAATAGTTTGCGAGAAGCCATGTCGGGGACACAGCAAACATGTGGAAGAAGGTGCTCTGGTCACTTTTTGGCTTAAAAGCAAAACGCTATGTGTGGCGGAAAACTAACACTGCACATCACCCTGAGCACACCATCCCCACCGTAAAACATAGTGGTGGCAGCATCATGTTGTGGGGATGCTTTTCTTCAGCAGGGGCAGGGAAGCTGGTCAGAGTTGATGGGAAGATGGGTGGAGCCAAATACAGGGCAATCATAGAAGAAAACCTGTTAGAGACTTGAGACTCCGGCGGAGGTTCACCTTCCAGCAGGACAACGACCCTAACCATACAGCCAGAGCTACAATGGAATAGTTTAGATCAAAGCCTATTTGTGTGTTAGAATGGTCCAAAGTCCAGACCTAAATCTAATTGATAATCTGTGGCAAGACAAATTGCTTTTCGCAGAAGCTCTCCATCCAATCTGAGAGAACTTGAGCTATTTTGCAAAGAAGAATTGGCAAAAATGTTACTCTCTAATAGATGTGCAAAGCTGGTAGAGACCTCCCCAAAAAGACTTGCAGCTGTAATTTTAGGGAAAGGTGGTTCTAGTATTGACTCAGGGGGGCTGAATACAAATGTACACCACACTTTTCACATATTTATTTGTAAAAAAATGTTGAAAACCATTTGTAATTTTCCTTGCACTTCACAATTATGAGCCACTTTGTGTTGGTCACATAAAATCCCAATAAAATAAATTTACGTTTTTGGTTGCAACGTGGCAAAATGTGAAAAATGTCAAGGGGTATGAATACTTTTTCAAGGCACTGTAGTATAATAATTGAGGTACCCATATCATTTTAGTCAGATTGATACGTTCCTTTACCGTCAATGGCAGGTTACACTAGCTGCCACATTTGTGTTTAAATTTTTGTAAGATGGGCTTAAGGTTCAAAGAAATATAATCCTGTGGGTCACTTGTCACTATTATGCCTAGATACTTGAAAGAGGTAAGGGTCGGTTCACACCTAGGCAACTTGTCACAAGTCGCCTCAATGCAGTGCAATGGAACTGTTCTAATAGGAGCGATTAGCTTTGCTCCGACTTAGAAAAAAAGTTCCTGCACTATTTTCGGGGCGACCTCAGCGTGACTTGCATTGACTTCTATGATAGAAGTCTCCTGCAAGCCGCGCTGAGGTCGTTTCGAGCAGGGTGACTCAGTTCGCCCTGCAAGTCGTGCCACTTCAAGTGTGAACCGGCCCTTACAGTCTGTATCTGAGACACACTACCTGGTAAGGCCACAGGGATTGGGTCCAAAGGGAGAAGAACCCACTTATGCCAATTAATGGAGGAACCGGAATACTTTCCAAATTGTTCAATGAGTTGCATAATCGCTGTCAAAGAACCTGCTGTGTCTCCTGAGTACAATAGGGCATTATCAGCATATAGTGAAAATTTCATTTTCCCTATGTCTCAGCTGAAACCCAATGATGGTTGGCGAAGCTATGACCATAGCCGCTAGTGGTTTCAGTTTTAAGGCAAAAAGCAGGGGTGACAAGGGCACCCCTGCCTGGTGCCTTTGTACAATTGAAAGGACTCAGGAACAAGGAATCATCAATTTTTATTCTTGTCCTAGGTTCAGTATAGAGTAACCCTACCCAGGATATGAATGTATGCCCGAGCCCGAATTTGCGCAGTACCGCCCATAAATATCGGAACTTGACAGCGTTGAGGGAGAAAATGGAACGGTTTCCAGGATTATCCACCAGGAGTTGAGTATTTAAGAAGAGTCTTCATATATTTAATTCCGTAGACCTGGCCGGGGTGAATCCAGACTGATCAAAATGTGCCAGATCGGAAACAATCTTTGCCAGCTTATTAGCCAAGACTCGAGCCATCTAATCTGCTCTTTAGTCTCTCCCTAGTAATGTTTAAAATAACAGGAGTGGTATGTAATCTCTATTACAATAAACAGTTAACTAGCTATCTGGTACTGTGCTTGTGAAATAATAACAAAGACAGGGCAGAGATACTCTGTCACAAAGATTTAGATTTACACTGAGCAGCTACAGTAAACTATTAGATCATTGAAATACTTACATACCCGTATTTTTCGCACCATAAGACGCACCTGACCATAAGACGCACCTAGGTTTTAGAGGAAGAAAAGAAAAAAAATATTCTGAACCAAATGGTGTACTAAAATATTTACCAGTGCAGCCATATACCAGAGTCCTATGAAATACAGCCACATACCAGATCCATGAAATACAGCCATATACCAGATCCATGAAATACAGCCATATACCAGATCCATGAAATACAGCCATATACCAGATCCATGAAATACAGCCATATACCAAATCCATGAAATACAGCAATATACCAGTCCTATGAAATACAGCCATATACCAGATCCATGAAATACAGCCATATACCAGTCCCATGACATGCAGCCATATACCCGTGTCCATGAAATGCAGCCTGACAGAGCTGAGAGGGAGGTTCATATCTCCTGACACCACTGCGCTGTGATGATGTCATCACCCTGCGCCTAGTGGAGCTCCACTCTGCAGCCAGATCCCATTCAGAAAGAAGCAGCTCCAGCCGCCGCAGTACTCCATTTGGCCACTGGGGCCGAATGAAGCCCCAGTGGCCAAATGAAGTACTGCGGCTGCTCTGTCTTCTCACTGTGTGAGATCAGAGCAGAGCAGCGCTCTATGGTGTCCGGGAGCCCGCAGTGTAATGCGAGCTCCTGGCGGTGATGAGGGGGGGGATGGTTTTTTTTGCAGCATTCGCACCATAAGACGCAGGGAGAATTTCCCCCACTTTTTGGGGGAAAAAAAGTGCGTCTTATGGTGCGAAAAATACGGTAATTGTGTCTTCTGGCTTGGAACATGGGCAGGCCATGTGGCTGAGACATTCTCTCTCTTTTCACTTCCTCCTTCCAGGGTTTCAAATTCAACAACTCAGAGGCAGGAAGTGCATACATAATATATTTACAGACATTTAGGTTGTACAAATGCAGATAGTAGAGAGCAGCAAATCCCTACAAATGGGATCTTGTTGAACCCCCAAAAAGAAGAAACAGTGGAAATAGGTACAAGCTATTGTGGTCATTGGTCCACCCACTCATGGCAGAGGTAGAGGTAGACGGAGAGAAGGAGACAGACCAGAGTCACAGCGTACAAAAGCTGGTAATTGTTCCAATAACAGGGTAACCCATGATTATGGGGTCATTGGGTACTTTGTAGTGGAGTCAAAATGTCATGCAGGCAGGATTTTGGGAAAGGGGTTGTATGTTCACTTTAATTCAGCTTGGACCAACTTCTGAAAGCGTGATATTAGTTTGAACTAGTTTGGCCGGGAGTTAAATTCTATCCAGACTTATTTCAGACTTATTAAAAAATGCAGCAGTTAATTGTACAAATAAAAGCACTTTTCTGACCTTTAGCATGACCTCTGCATTAATACATTCTGAGAATATTAAAATATGCAATAAAAATATTTTTACAAAAAGCTGTAACTTTTTTCATTAGAAAGCAGTGTCTGCGGTCCAGTCAAATTACTTTGCCTGGGTTGAGATGACGTCATCAGTCTGCTACAGTTAGGAGGAAGCATTTCCTCAGTCTCTTCTCCTCAATAATCAGACGGAACCATTGTAACAGCAGGGAGTGATCTGTGTTCGATATTGGTGAACACAGCAAAGTACTGCACAGGTACCAGGATTTAAATGATTGTGTAATTTCAGTCCAGGAGGTAGCTGCTGACCCAGGATAGTGCCCAAATAAAGATGGCACCATCTCTCTGAAAAGAAAGGCAATCAAGGGCATTATCAGGGTAAGTACTGTGGTTTCTGTGAAAGGTAATACATACTATACACACTTGTGTGTGTTACACTTACATATTACTTACCATGTGTAGTGCTTATCTCCACAGGAGCCACTTGAGATGATGGGTTCTGTGTCCTGCAACAGCTCTTTAAGCTGCTTGGTCTCGGCTGACACATCTGGTTATAGGTAATTTAGGCATTAGTATGCTACCACTCTCTAATAGTACACAGAAAGTAGGCCACAAGCAATTGGATGGTAGATATAGGGCTGGCACTCCCGCTAGGCGAACTAGGCAGCTGCCTGTGTGCACTGTTGCCTAGTGGGGTGCAGCCAGATGCTGACTTCCCCACTAGCCTGGCCGGGGAACACGAGGGACTGGGGCGCTGACTGGCTCTCCATAGAAAGCAGCAGCCCTGGAGGACAGCTGTTATGGCTGTTGCAGAGGAGGTCAGCAGCAGCTCAGCCTGTGAGGAGGGCGTTAGCATGGAGGCAGACACAAGGACAGCTAGGGAGGTGGAGGAGGTGGGCACGAGAACAGCTGGGGAGGTGAAGGAGGCGGGCATGAGGACAGCTGGGAAGGTGAAGGAGGCAGTCAAGAGAACAGCAGAGGAGGCAGCCACGAGGACAGCTGGGGAGGGAGAGGAGGTAGGCACCATATCTCCGGATGTAGCCACTGCCCTGGAGAGTCTGCTCTCTGATCCTGTTTTAGTCACCCATATGCTCCCTAGGCAAGACTAATGACACCCCACACCCCCCCCCCCCGTTGTTTTGTTAGGAGCTTCATTGGGGGGCTTTGGTGGATTAGCAGGGGGAACCTGCGCTGTACACCCCCTGTGCATGCCAATGCACAGCAGGTAAAAGTGTCTGCCGTCACTTCCGATACATGCTGCTCCACGTGACACATTTTGTCACAAAAGTACACTTCTTCCAGAGCACAGGCACCATGATGCCTCAACGCTTAATTACCATTACATATAACCAAGCCTCGCTGCCATCTGCATTGCTTCAATGGCAACTCGAAGACCAAATCTCATTTTAGATAAAGATGAGGAAGGTCCAAGACTCGCTCACATCAAGATCAAACAAAGACAGGAACCAAAGAATGTATCCCATCAAAAGTCCCGACTAACAGGAAGCAAAGGTCACAGTAAAGAGGCGGTTGCATGTTACAAAAATGCCAAAAATTTAACAATAAAAGTAAAATTAAAAAAATACACCACCAAACAATGAAGTGGCAACAAGACAATAGGTTACACATATATATAAATACAAACATTTCACATGATAAATAACATAACCTGTTACTCTGTTAAATACACTATCATTTATAAAACCCCTTTAAGGGATCCACCTTCTAAAACCAGATCTGTACATCACATTTAAAAAGGAAGAGAAAAACATGATCAGGAGTTATCTATAAAGGCCTTAAAGCGGTTGTCTCCCCTCCGGGAAAAAAAAAACACCTGCAAGGCAAAGGCATAATGAGCTAGTATGCATCGCATACTAGCTCATTATGAAGTACTTACCTCAGAACGAAGCTCCCGCAGGTCTGCCCAGTCCCCGAGGAGGGAGCTGTCATGTTCCCTCCGTGGATCCTTCCGGGTACGCGGCTCCGGCACTGTGAGTGTCCGGAGCCGGGAGACATCACTCCCACGCATGCGCGGGAGCCTGTCTTTTACAGTGCACTTTCCGGCAGGGTCTGGCGCTATGCGCCAGGCCTTCACCTGGGCATCACTGCGCATGCACCTGCTGACGTCAGCGGCGCTTGCAGTGAGAATATGTCCTAAACCGTACAACCGCTTTAATATCCCAATCAACGTTAAGCCCATGAGGAGTGTAAGATTTTAAAAGATAGATCCATTTGGTCTCTAGCTTAAATATGTCTCTTTTTTTTAACACTTCCCCTCCAATGAGACACAAATTTATCTATACCCATGAAAATTGTTCCCGAAGAGTCCCTATTATGCACTATGATTTTTAAAACCCTTCTTCGCCACTTTAGCCCCAGGAGGATTTACCCCCTTAAAGATCAGAGCACTTTTTACAATTTGGCACTGCGCTGCTTTAACCACTTGCCGACCACCTTGCGTAGATAAACAGCAGCAAAGTGTCTCCGCTGCGCAAATCGGCATATATAAACGGCAATTCGTGCTGCCGCAGTTGCGGGCATGCTCGCACTGCCGGCAATGTGCTCTTGCGCCCGCCGCACGCTTCGTGAGTGTGGCCGGGGGTCAGGCGGACATTGAGATCACCTAATACAGAGGCAGACCGGGGAACCGCCAATGTAAACATGGTGGTTTTCCATTCTGTCAGGGGACATATGACACATCTACTGATCCCTATAATCGGGATCAGTTAGATCTGTCATGTCCCTGCCAGCCCAGCCCCCACACAGTTAGAACATACATAGGGAACACACTTAACCCCTTGATTGCCCCCTACAGTTTAACCCCTTCCCTGCCAGTGACATTTATACAGTAATCAGTGGCTATTTTTAGCTCTGATCACTGTATAAATGTCAATAGTCCCAAAATAAGTGTCAAAAGTGTCCGATCTGTCCGCCGCAATATCACAATCCAGATCACAGATCACCTCCATTACCAGTTTAAAAAAAATAATAATAAAAGCACCATAAATCATTTCTCATAGTTTGTAGACACGATAACTTTTGTGCAAACCAATCAATAAACGTTTTTTGCGATTTTATTTACCAAAAATCTAGAAGAATACATTTTGTCCTAAACTGATGAATAAATTTGTTTTTTTATATATTTTTTTGGATATGTATTATAGCAAAAAGTAAAAAATATTGTCTTTTTTTCAAAATTGTTGCTCTTTGTTTATAGCGCAAAAAATAAAAAACGCAGAGGTGATCAAATACCACCAAAAGAAAGCTCTTTTTTTGTGGGAAAAAAAGAATGTCAATGTGTCAGTTACAGGGTTCAGTAGATCTGTCATATGTCCCCTGACAGAACGGGAAACCGCCGTGTTTACATTGGCGATTCCCTGTTCTGCCTCTGTGTTAGGCGATCGCGGGTCTCCAGCGGACATTGAGTCTGCCCGGGCCGCGGCCACATTAACGCAGCGTGCATCAGGCACGAGAGCGCGTCGCCGGTGGCACTCGCCCGCCTGCAACTGCAGCTGTGCGAATCACCATTAATATACGGTGATTTGCGCCGCAGAGCCATTTTACCGATGTTTATCTAAGGCGGTCGGCAAGTGGTTAAAGCAGAGCAGTGCCAAATTCTAAAAGCTGCTCTGGTCATGAAGGGGGTAAATCTTTCCGGGCTGAAGTGGTTAAATGGTAATTGCACGGTCATGCAATGATGTACCCAAACAAAATTTGTGTCCCATTTTCCCACAAATAGAGATTTCTTTTGGTGGTATCTGGTCACCTCTGCATTTTTTATTTTTTGAGATATAAACGAAAAAAGACCAAAAATTTGGAAAAAAAAATATTTTCTACTTTTTGTTAAAAAAAAAATATAGTGTAATAAACTCAATTTTAGTCATACATTTTGGCCAAAATGCATTCAGCCACATGTCTCGGGTAAAAAAAAAAAAAATCAATAAGCGTATATTTATTGGTTTGCGCAAAAGTTATAGCGTCTACAAACTAGGGTACATTTTCTGGAATTTACGCAGCTTTTAGTTTATGACTGCCTATCTCATTTCTTGAGGTGCTATAATGGAAGGGCAGTACAACCCCCCCCCCCCCCAAATTACACAAAGTTGTCACTGAAATGATATATTGCTCACAGATGCCATTGGTATGTTTGCAATTACAACCCAAAATACATTCTGCTGCTTCTCCTGAGTATGGGGATACCCCATGTGTGAGACTTTTTGGGAGCCTAGCTGCGTACAGAACCCCAATAACCAATCACCGTCTTTTGGATTTCTATGGGCATAAACTTTTGATTTCACGCCACACTACCTATCACAGTTTTGGAGGCCATGAAATGCCCAGATAGCACAACACCCCCCCCAAATTACCCCATTTTGGAAAGTAGACACACCAAGCCATTTGCTGAGAGGCATGTCGAGTCCAGGGATACCACATATGTGAGACTTTTTGGCAGTCTAGCTGCATACAGGACCCCGAAAACCAATCACCACCTTCAGGCTTTCTAAGGACGTAAGATTTTGATTTCACTTTTCACTACTTATCACAGTTTTGGAGGTCATGAAATGCCCAGATAACACAACCCCCCCCCCCCCCCCCAAATGACCCCCTTTTGGAAAGTAGACACCCCAAGCTATGTGCTGAGAGGCACGTTGAGTATTATGCAGATCTCATTTTTTGTCATAAAGTTTTGAAAATTGAAAAAATAAAAAAAATAAAAATTTCCTTTTCTTTCTTCATTTTCCCAAACAAATGAGAGCTGCAAAATACTCACCATGCCTCTTAGTAAATATCATGGGGTGTCTACTTTCCAAAATGGGGTCATTTGGGGGGGTTGTGACATCTTGACATTTCAGGTCCTCCGAAACTGTGAGGTAGTGAGGAAGTGAAATCACCATTTTACGCCCTTAGAAATCCTGAAGGCAGTGATTGGTTTTTGGGGTCCTGTACACGGATAGGATCCCAAAAAGTCCACATATGTGGTATCCTCGTACTCAGGAGAAGGAGCAGAATGTATTTTGGGGTGTAATTCTACATATACCCATGGCATGTTTGAGCAATCTATCATTTAGTGGCAACTATGTGCAAAAAAAAAATGTCAATTTTCCCAAAACTTGTGACAAAATATAAAATATTCCATCGGCTCAACATGCCTCTCAGCAAATAGCTTGGGGTGTCTACTTTCCAAAAAGGGGTAATTTCGGGGGGAGGGGTGTTTGAACTGTCCTAGCATTTTATGCCCAACATCACTTACTCTTCTAACCACTTGAACCATCAAATCCTTTCTGACACTTTTTGTTTACATGAAAAAATATATTTTTTTTGCTTGAAAATTACTTTGAACCCCCAAAGATTATATATATATTTTTTAAAGCAGAGGCCCTATAGATTAACATGTTGGGTGCTGCAAAAAAAAATTTCACAAAGTATTTGTGCAGCAATTTTTCAAACACAATTTCTTTGGGAAAAATCACTTTTTTGAATTTTAATGCACAAAAACACACTATATTGCCCAAATCTTTGGTGAAATATAAAAGATGATCTTGTGCCGAGTACATAGACACCAAACATGACATGCTTTAAAATTACGCACACCTGCTCAGTGGCAACAAACTATATATATTGTTAAAAGCCTTTACAGGTTACCACTTTAGATTTACAGAGGAGGTCTACTGCTAGAATTACTGCCCTTGATGTGATGTTCACGGTGATACCTCACATGCATGGTGCAATCACTGTTTACATACGACACGAGACCGACACTTGCGTTCACCTTTGCGCACATGCATGGGGAGACAGGGGTGCATTTTTTTTAATTATTCATTTTTCTTTTTTTAATCATTTTTATTGTTATCACAGGAAATTTAAATGTCCCCTATGATAGCAATATGTAGTGACAGGTACTCTTTTTTTTTTTTTTTAAAGTGGGGTCTATTAGACTCTAGATCTCTCTTTAGCCCTTAAAGCATCTGACCACACCAAGATCAGTGTGATAAGATGCTTTTCCAATTTCCCAATGGCGCTGTTTATATCCGGTGAAACTGAAGTCATGAAATGCTTGTAGCTTCCGGTTTCTTAGGCCATAGAGATGATTGGAGCCACTTTAGTCTTCGATCAGCTCTATGGTCAGCTGGCGGAATCACAAGCTGCATTCTCGAGTTCCCCAGTGGGACAGGAGAGCCAAAGAAACCATAGAAGAAGTGTGGGGGGGGGGGGACGTTCCCTCCCACTGCTTGTAAAAGAAGTACTTTGCTGGTCCTTGTTGGGCATATATTTTAGCCACTTAAGCCCTGGAGCCTTTTTTACACTTGTTGTTTACAAATTAAAAACAGCTTTTTTGCTAGAAAATTACTTAGAACCCCCAAACATTATATATATTTTTCAAACACCCTAGAGAATAAAATAGCGATCGTTGCAATACTTTTTGTCACACAGTATTTGCGCAGCAGTCTTTCAAGCGTGATAGTTTTTGGGAAAAAAATATGACAACAGTAAAGTTAGCCCAATTTTTTTGTATATTGTGAAAGAGGATGTTACGCCTAGTAAATAGATACCATACATGTTACTGTTGAAAATTGCACACACTTGCGGAATGGCGACAAATTCCATTACTTAAAAATTTCCATAGGCGATGCTTTAAAATTTTTTATCGGTTACCAGGTCAGAGGTGTAGAGGAGCTCTTTAGCTAGAATTATTGCTCACATCACGATGATACCTCACATGTGTGGTTTGAACACCGTTTTCATATGCGACTTACGTATGCAGTTTCTTTGCTACGCGAGCTCGTGGGGATGGTAGCGCTTTAAAAAAATTGTTTTTTATTATTTATTTTATTTATTTATTTTTTTAGCACTGATCTGATCACTTTTATTGCTATCACAAGAAATGTAAACATCCCTTGTGATAGTAATATATGGTGACATATATTCTTTATGGAGGCATCGAGGGTCTAAAAGACCCCCAATCCCTCCTTTAAACTACACAGTATTCAGATCGCCAAAAACGGTGATTCTGAATACTGTCATTTTTTTAAAACTGGCGCCGTTAGCCGCCGTGTAAACTGGAAGTGACGTTGTGATGTCGCTTCCGGAATTTGATGAAGGAGACCCGATCGGAGCCGATTCAGGCTTCCTTCAGGTCTCCTCCTAGCTGACGGATACGCTGGATCTACGCTGGATCAGAGCTCCAGTCTACCGGAGGGATGGGAGGCTGGAGAAGAGTGGCGGAAGGCAGTTGGAGGGGGGGTATCTCCTCCCGTGGCCTAGAATAACAGCTGAGCGGTTCCCAAGCCAAAATGGCCATTATCACTGGATAGCCGACTGCCCACTCTAAAAAACTTTACCTGGTATAGCCTGTAGCTGCAGGCTATACCCCGATACCTCCACTTAAAGCAGCCGCCGTTTATAAACGCTGATTCGCGTTAAGTGGTTAATGTTCTTTTTTTTTCATGCAGCCTGTGAATGAAAAAAGAGAATCAATCAATCAGTGGTATGCCCACCATTAGAAAACTGCCCTGCATCCACTTCTAATGATGGGCATACATGCACCGTTCTAAAAATATATGCTGAGGCATAGGGGCAATCTGCCCCTATGCCCACCCCTACCCCTATGCTTTGGCATATATGCTATTTATTTTAACTGCGGTGGTGAAATCACCTCCTACAGCGCTGGAGTCGCTGATTTACGTATCGTGGGAGCAAACGCTATTGCTGTCAAGATGAATAAATCAGTGCTGTAGCATGCCTGCAATGCAAATAATGGTTAACAATAAAACACAGTAAACAGTAAAGTATAACCTGCAAACCATACCTGCAAAGCAAACATGATAAAACACAGTAATAATAAAGCATTACAGTTAAGAAAAAAACAGAGCAGAACAATAGAGCGAGAACAATAGAAAGAGAATAACAAAAAAAGACAACTATTTTTGGCTTTTTTATTTATTTATTTATTTGTTTTTTTTAACATTCTTTATTTATTTTTATTTTTTTACACTGTTATTTGTAACTGTAACTGTAAAGGTTCCAGGTCTCTAAAAATGCGATGGCATCTTTGGAGACCCTGTGAATGTGTGCCCTAGGATTATTCAGTGCTGTACCCTACGCTAATACTCCACTAGTGTGTGGTAGCGACGGGAACATGCAGAGACCAGGCTGGTCAGGACAGGAGGGACAATAAATGCGGGTATCACGCCTATATCCACGTTTCCTTCAGACACGACATCTTCTTTGGTGTGATCTTTGGGTAGAGGTACCACGGAGGACTTCTGGGAAGTGCCTCTTATGCAGCTGGCTCACTACATTTGGATTAGGAAGTTGGGGCACAGCACCATATTGAAACAGAAGGGCTGTGACGATCTCTTCCTGGAATTTTAGGAAAGATACAGTTCGTCCTGACGCTTTGTATAGCACATAAGCGTTCAGCAGAGCCAATTGAAATAGGTATACAGACACTTTTTTGTACCAGCATCTGGCTTTATGGGCAATTAAGTACGGCGCCAAAAACTTGTCATTGAAGTCCACCCCTCCCATATTAAGGTTGTATTCGTGGACACAGAGGGGCTTCCCAACAACACCA
Organism: Glandirana rugosa; assembly: GCA_018402905.1. NCBI lineage: Eukaryota > Metazoa > Chordata > Amphibia > Anura > Ranidae > Glandirana > Glandirana rugosa. Next base: position 188,326 of record BLSH010321721.1, on the reverse strand, counting down.
GTCGCCGTTGGAATTTGGACTGCCGTGTCTGCGTGAATCGAGGACAAAGTGAAAACATTCCGGTTGTCCCTCCACTTCACTGCAAGCAAATTATTACTTTTCAAGTAGGCTCTCTCGATCCATCTAAGCCGTTGGGGGAAGCCCCGGCGATTATATTGCATGGTGCCACATGCGCCTATTCCATGATCAAACAAGTGACTAAAAAGTGTCACGCTTGTGTAATAATTGTCCACATACAAGTGGTATCCCATTCCGAATAAGGGTGACACCAAGTCCCAAACAATCTTGCCAGTGCTCCCTATGTAGCCTGGGCAGTTGGGGTGCTCCACGTGACTGTCTTTTCCCTCGTAAACCATAAAACTTTATGTATAGCCTGTGGCCCTGTCACAGAGCTTACACATCTTGACCCCATATCTGGTACACTTGCTGGGGAGAAACTGTTTGAAAGTAAGACAGCCAGAAAATTTATTCAGGGACTTGTCTACGCAGACAACTTGATCGGGAATAAACAAGGCTGCAAATTGTTGGTTAAAGTGGTTTACGAGGGGCCGAATTTTGTGGAGCCTATCGTATTCAGGGTCACCCCAAGGACGACAGAGTTCATTGTCATTAAAATGCATGAACTGCAAGATGTGCTCGTATCTAGCCCTGGTCATGGAAGCAGAGAACACGGACATATGGTGAATTGGGTCAGTGGACCAATATGACCCCAACTCACTTTTTTTTACATATGCCCATGAGGGATAGGCCCAGAAAGGTCTTAAATTCTGGAACCGTAATAGGTTTCCAGTCTCTGGGGATTAATGGCGATGAATTGACCAGCATACAAATTGCTTTGGCTCACAATAGATCTATAGTGATCTTCTGTGAAAAACTGTGATTAAAAATCAAGGGACGTAAAATCAACTGTTTCCACCAGAATTCTGGGTTGGCAAGTGAATGGGGGAAGTATGGGAGCTGCAGAAGTGGTGGGTTGCCAATAAGGGTTAGCATATGCAGCGGGAAGGGCACTATTGGCTCTACAGGCCTGTCTTTGTCTTCTTGGTGTCTGCGGGACACTACTTGTGCTAGCCACCGCACCAGCTTTAACTGAATTTATGGGACTCCCCACATCACCAAGTGTTACTGCAGTGCTGGTTTGCCTACGACCAGGGTGTACTAGGCCACTGGTGCTTGCCAGTTCACCAGAAGGATGAGCGGCACTAGTACTGGCTCTCTGCTACATACGAGAGCCCTGCAGTTCTTGCACCTCAACATCAGAAGAACGGGGTCGGGTACGCCTGACCTTAGCAGGGACCACTACTCCGTCGTCAGAACTATCTGTCAGGGCGCTGCTGCTCTCTACGGGTTTGTATACTGAGCCTGAATCTGAAAGTGGAGCTTCCCCATCTCTCTCATCTGTCATGCTCAGTAACGTGTAGGCCTCTTTACTAGTGTACCTCTGTTCGGACATTTTGGCCTCTAAGTTTATATAGGTACACTAGTGTGACTCACAGGAAAAGAGCACCTGGTTGTCTGTTGAGCCTGCTTCAATTGCTACCAAAAAATTAACTGTTAGCGTTTGCTGGAATCAGGCGTGAATCTGCGAACGCTGCACTTATGTGTGCTGTGTTTTGTAAGTGACAGTGATCTATTGATCCTGCACTTGGGTGGGCTGGGTGGAAGGGCTAAACGCAGGTGCTAGTAGGTATCTGGGCTGATCCCACTAACACCATGTTTTTGGGAACACTAAACTACTGGGGACACTAACATAGTTCTGATCAGATCAAAGATATTGATCCGTTCAGACACTATACTAGTAACTGAGCTGTCTAGTAGTGTTGAGCGAACCCGGACTGTAACGTTCGGGTCCGTTCCGAACTTTCGAGTGTCCGGGGCACGGACCCGGACCCGGACATTTCAAAAATCGTTTGGGTTCGGTCCGGGGTTCTGCTATTTTACTCCACGTGTTGAGAAGCTGCAGGGCAGCCAATCAACAAGCGTTTCACTGGTTTGCCCTTAGAAGCCATCACAGCCATGCCTACTAATGGCATGGCTGTGATTGGCCAGTACATCATGTGACCCAGTCTCTTTATAAGCTGGAGTCACGTAGTGCTGCAGTCACATGCTCTTGGGTTAGTGTAGGGAAAGGAAGCTGACGGCGTGAGGGAGAGAATTGAGACACAACTAACCGACGGGACGTCGAAGAGTTGTGCACCTCATTTTATCGTCTTGGGGCCTGGCTTGGGTTTGCTAAAAACTTTACAGGCCCAGGCCCAGGCACGGGGCCTGTGAGCTTTCAAGCCTTGCCTGGGCTTGCAATGTCAGGCCCAAGCGAGTTGTGATGATCTGTCGAGTCAATGAT
>BLSH010321721.1:151204-180896 GCA_018402905.1 Glandirana rugosa | reverse complement strand
CCATCCATCCGTGCTCACCCACCCAGCCGTGCTCATCCACCCATCCATCCATCCATGCTTACCCACCCAGCCGTGCGCACTCACCCATCCATCCATGCTCACCCATCCATGCTCACCCATATATGCTCACCCATCCATCCATCCATGTTCACCCATCCATCCATGCTCACCCAGCCATCCATCCATGCTCACCCACCCAGCTGTGCTCACCCAGCCATCCATCCATGCTCACCCAGCCATCCATCCATGCTCACCCACCCAGCCGTGCTCACCCATCCATCCATCCATGCTCACCCAGCCATCCATCCATGCTCACCCACCCATCTGTGGCTCATCCATCCCCATCCATGGCTCATTTGTGCCTCATTCATGCTCATCCATACCACATCAGTTCTCATCCGTGACACATCCATGCCATTACAGTGCCCATCCGTGCCACTACACTGCCCATCCATGCCACTACAGTGCCCACCCATGCCACTACAGTTCCCACCCGTGCCACTACAGTGCCCATCCGTGCCACTCTACTGCTCATCCATGCCACTACCCTGCCCATCTGTGCCACTACAGTGCCTATCCATGCCACCACAGTGCCTCACAATAGTGTAAAAGATGGTCAAATTAGATTTTAAATGTATGCCCTTAGAACACCTGACGGTGCTCCTTGCATCTTGGGCCTCTGTATGTGGTCAGGCTGTGTAAAAGTGTCACACATGTGGTATCGCCATACTCGGGAGGAGTAACAGAATATATTTTGGGGTGTCATTTTTGCTATGTACATACTGTGTGTTAGAAATATTGTATAAATGGACAACTTTGTGTAAAAAAAAAAAATGCGTTTTCATTTTCTTTCCACATTTTCCAAAAACTTGTGGAAAAAATGACATGTTCAAAATACTCATTATGCCTCCCAGAATATACGTTGGGGTGTTTGCTTTCCAAAATGGGGTCATTTTTTGGGCGTTTCCATTGTCCTGGTGCTCCAGGACCTTCAAAAGTGCAAGAGGTAGTCAGGAAATTATATGTGTAATGTATGCTCCTAGAATGCCTGATGGCATTCCCTACATGTTGGGCCTCTGTATATGGCCAGGCTGTGTAAAAGACTCACACATGTGGTATTGCCATACTCAGGAGTAGTAGTGGAATGTATTTTAGGGTGTAATTTGTGGTATGCATATGCTGGGTGTGAGAAATAACCTGTTAACATATGACAATTTTGGAAAAAAAAATCTTCATTTTGCAAAGAATTGTGGGAAAAAAATTACAACTTCAAAAAATTCACCATAACCCTTACTGAATGCCTTGGGATGTCTACTTTTCAAGAAGGGGTAATTTGGGGGGTATTTGTACTTTCCTGGCTTGTTAGGGTCTCAGGAAATGAGATAGGCCGTCAGTACATCAGGTGTGATCAATATTCAGTGATTGGCACCATAGCTTGTAGATTCTATAACTTTCACACGGACCAAATAATATACACTAATTTGTTTTGTTTTTTTACCAAAGATATGTAGCAGTATACATTTTGGCCAAAATTTATGAAGAAAAATTACTAATTTGCAAAATTGTATAACAGAAACGAAGAAAAATTAATTTTTTTACAAAATTTTCGTTTTTTTTAATTATAGCGCAAAAAAAGAAAAAAACACAGTGATGATTAAATACCACCAAAAGAAAGCCCTATTTGTGTGAAAAAAGGACGCAAATTTCATATGGGTACAGTATTGCATGTCTGAGTAATTGTCATTCAAAGTGTGAGAGCGCTGAATGCTGAAAATTGGTCTGGTTGTTAAGTGACACCAGTGCAGTGATCAGTGAAAAATCACAAGTGACACAGTGACAGTGAGTGAAAGGGTTAACTGGGGGGGGGTGATCAGGGGGCGATTGGGGGGTTAATTGTGTGCCTACGTGTACTGGTGTCAGTGTAGTGTTGTGTACTCACAGTACGATGTCTTCTCCTCTCATGCTGGAACTCAAAAGGGCTCCACGATGGGAGGTGACATCACTTCCTCTGCCTGTGTTTACATTACACAGGCAGAGGACGGAATGCCATTCGCCAGAACCAGTCATCAGGTCCAGACCAGAAATCATTGGTCTGGGCCTGGAGACTGATCGGTTCTGGAATGAATCTGATCATCGCGGGGACGGCGGGGGTGCGCGTGCGACCAGCATACCATGACGGCGGTTTACGCAGCCGAGCCAACCTGCTGGTTGGCAAGTGGTTAATGTTGTACATATGTTCATTAAGCCACATATTCAGTGCTTGAGTGGTTCTGCCCCTGTTGGTAGAAAGATCCTAAATGGAAAATGGTAACAAAGGAGATCCGGGGGTTGGGTTGAGGTCCTGTACAGGCAAGAGAGGAGACCCTCATTATAGGTCACCAGGGAGAAAACCCAAACCTCCTAATTTTGGCACCAGGAGACCAAGAGTTTCTCTAGGAGTTCACCCTCTAGGTCCCCATTCAGACCTTATAATAATGCACAGAAGAAGAAGTGGCAATCAGGATTACTCATATGAGTATAATGTTCCTGTTAACAACAGGCTTGACCCTATAAGTAGGAGAGAGGGTCCAAGATATGGTCATACACAAGGAAGATATCCCAACAGACAGTTTAAAGGACTTAAAGGTCAATCATATTCACACAATTCAGGACCGAGACAATCCAATTATATGGATAACCCCACCAACGGTTATTTGGGGAGATCGGGGGGGGGCCACCCTTTTACACAGGGTCCAGACTTTGGGCAACCAAATTATTGGGGTTTTCCCCAACCAGGCCACAATCAGAAAGGAATGGGAGGTCAAAAAGCGGGACCAGAGGGGGGAGGAGAGTTCAGGCGAAAAGGAGTGCAAATGGAACGGGAATTTTTAATCTGGGTTCCAAGATGCTTTCAGTGGAAGAAATTATTTTGGATAAGGGATTAAAATTTGCCCCTCCATGTAAATTGAACAAATGGAGGTACATAAATATGTGTGTCAGATTAACATTAAGAGGTACATTAGTTCCAATCCTATCAAAGATAAGAGGTTGATTTCTACCGATATTCTAATTTCTCCAAGTCCTCATTGTTTAACCCACCCGAGGGGCTGGCATCCTCCATTAAGGGTTTTAGGGATGTGGTTTTGAGGGATATTAAAAAGGTAAAAGTTCATAATCCAAGAATGTCTTCACACTTAGAAAAGGGTATTAAAAAAGTGTGTGCTAGAGAGGATTTAGTAATTAGACCAACAGACAAAGGGGGGGTGGAGGGATAGTGGTTCTGCATAAATATGTTTATGAAGCTGAAATTAATAACATATTGGGTGATAAAGATACTTACATTCTCCTTAAAGTGGTTGTTAAGCCACTTTCACATCTTCATACCATCACCTCTGTGTTCTAATCTGGTGTGCCCATGTGTGAGTGATTTATAAAAAAAAAAAGCCTGCTATACCTCATTTCACAGCTCTTCTCAGTGATCACATGATTGGCTGGCTTTCTCCTCTCCCCGTCTAATAGATGCAGCGGGCAGGGCCGATATACCCCTGCTGTTGTCACTCAGGAGAGGAGGTGGAGAGAGAGAGAGCCGGCCGATCAAATGGTCGCTGAGAAGAGCTGTGAAATGAGGTATAGCAGGCTTTTTTTTTTATAAATCACTCACACAGGGGGACAAAGGATTAGAACACAGAGGGGATGGTATGAAGATGTGTAGATTATTTGAGCAGCAGGAGTTGAGGGGGCGGGCACTGTCACGAGCTGACAGGCAGGGAGGGAGGGGGGAGAGAGCATAGAGGAGACAGATAGCAGGTGCGGGTGATAGAGGCACGTATGCTGACAATGGTGCCAGGGCTCAGCAGCCCTGATCAGGCATGTACTGGCCATCAGGACTACCGGGAGTTTCCCAGTGGGACGATTTCAGTGACAGCATGTCAAAGTAATGGCTGCATGGCTCGCGCAACCATTAATTTGAACACCGCTGTACTGCCTATAAGAGCAGGGCCGCCATCAGGGGGGGACAGCCGATACAACTGTAAGGGGCCCCGAAGCCTGAAAAGCCAGAGGGCCCGGCCGGGCTAGGAGAAGGTGAAGGGGAGCTGTGTGTTGTGCAATACAAGAATGAACTTGGCAGCTTCTGTTGCTCTGTGTCATTGAGCTCAGACATCAAGCTCTTTACTGCCACATCTGGCTACCATGTGCATGTGCACCCCTCATGTGAGCTGCCTGTACTGTGTCATGTAGTGTGATCAGCTGCAGCTCTTGTGCGTCTCAGCAACATGTCAGCTTTGTGGAAACAAGAGCTGGGACTAGGTAGGAAGATCTCCTTTACAAGTAGGGTATGTGAAAGAAAGGAAGGGGGGCTGTTTGTGTACAGGGAGGGGCCAGAGCTATGTGTGTTTACAGATTTGTGTATGTGGGGGGCTGACATATATACAGGTGTGAGAGGTCTGACATATATACAGGTGTGAGGGGGCTGACATATATATACAGGTGTGAGGGGGGCTGACATGTATACAGGTGTGAGGGGGCTGACATATATACAGGTGTGATGGGCTGACATATATACAGGTGTATGGGGGCTGATATATATACAGGTGTGAAGGGGGGTTGAATTAAAGTGGGTGAGTCTGGATGAAGTCCAGGGCCAAATTTTTGTCCCAGTCCAGCCCTGGCCCTGATATATCGTGGTCAGTGTACAGAGGGGAGGGTATAGCCAGGCAGGATCAGCCAGGTATTATAGGTGTTGTTACAGGGGGCCAAATGCTTGTGCTGTATAAAATGCTTTAAAGGAATAGGATCTAGGTTTTTTTTGGTGGTTAACAAATGCTTTAAGAGAGATCCTGGTGTGGTATACAAGAAAGCACTGGAGAAAATTATTAATAGGGGATACAAATAAGGTTTGACTGAAAAAGGAGAAATCCTTTTTAGTTCCATCTGCTCCTTGTACACCAATCATTTATTACTTACCCAAGGTACATAAAAACCCTGTTTGTCCCCTGGGACGCCCCATTGTCAGTGGCATTTACACTGTGACATCACAGGTGGGTAAATATATTGGCACTTACCTTCAGTCATCAATCAAACTTATGCCCTCTTATGTTAAGGACACTAAACATGTTATTAACCTAAAAACTGTCCTTTTCAGGAAGGGTGGTGGTTGGTGACCGCTGATGTCACTTCTTTGTATACCATTATACCACACGATCTTGGGTTTGCAGCAGTTTCTTATTATTTGGAAAAAAATTCTGATTTGCCGTCCATTCAAAAGGAGTTTGTTAAAGATCTCCTTAAATTTGCGGCCCATAATTATTTTTGGTTTGGAGGTAGTTACTTTCTCCAAAATAGGGGAGTGGCCATGAGGGCCAAGTATGCCCCTAGCTTGGCTAATTTATTTATGGCCAAATGGGAGGAGGATGTCATCTATGTCCAACAGGGACGTGAAATGGTCCTATGGGCCCGTTATATAGATGATATCCTCCTTTTATGGAGCAGTGATCTTCCTTCCTTACGATTGTATATGGAAATGTTGAAGAAAAATTATTTTGAATAATGAAGCCAATCAAAGAGAAATACATTTCTTAGATTAAACAATTATAGCTGAGAATGGGAAGTTGACCACATCCACTTTTTTCAAAGTCATCAGCCGTGCCTTAAGGGAGTACCTTAGGGACAGTTAAATGGAATTGTACTAGGTCAGAGGAATTTGAAACCCAGGCCATGTTCTTAAGGAAAGATTTTTAGAGAAAGATTAGGATGCTGTATTTTTGAGTGATACTCTTGATTTGATGAGGGAATCAGATAGGAGTCTCCTGCTTTTGGAGAGATAACTTAGAGAACGATCTTCTCTCAGCAATATGTTAACAACATTATGAACAAGCTTTGGCTTATTTAGCAGAGTGACAGAATTTTAGGTTCCATGTTACCCCTGCAGACTGCAGGCCATTTTTAGAGGTGTCCCTTCCTTGAAATGTGACAAATGTTAGGTTTGCGATATCAACAAATGTAGGGACAGGAAGATAACTGGGTTTTCTTCTACTGCAACATCTACATTTTTCACTATTAAGTCCTTCATTACAAGCAAAAAAATGTATGTAATATATGTTACAATGCCCTTGCAGGCTACAATATGTGGGCAGAACCACTCGAGCGTGCGGCTCAATGAACATATTTACAACATTAAGAAGGGTTTTAACCACTTGCTTACTTGGCACTTAAACCCCCCTCCTGCCCAGACCAATTTTCGGCTTTCAGTGCAGTATTTTTTACTTTTTGCTATAATACAAATTAAAAAAAAAATCTAAAAAAAAATTATTCAGCGTTTGGAAAATAAATGTGACCATTTTTTTCCAATGATGAAGCTTCACTGTGTCCTTGGATAATCCTTAGCGCTTGATTATTGCTGGATTCCAGGTTAACCAGGGGTTAATACAGAGCAGCAGGGGTTATCAGAGGCAATAAACCAACTAACTCAATTGTCTCAGTGGAGTCTACAATTTTGCAAGGAAAACGCCCGGGTTTTTATGCAATCTATATTATCTCACTGGACTTTATATACATTTTTCACTTGGTATTTTTTTACTTGTATTTTGAATTGGATTTGAAAACTTTCTTTATAATATTTATTATACAGTGCAGCATGTTGATTATAAGATAAGATATGTATATTGTAACAAGGCAGGTCAACACAATGCATAAGGTAGACAACTGGATACATTTAAAGATGTTAACTAAGTAGGGTGAACACTGGCCTATAATATGACAATTAATTATACTGGGACAAGGCTAACCAAATTTTAACTGGTATAATTGGTGGAAAATATAACAGCAGTGACTATCCCAAAAAAGGTATCCTCAAGTGCACTCTGCACATACAACCCTTTTTAGGGGGTGTTTGTATCTGTTCCTAACATGGGGTATCCCTGGAGGTGGCTACAAAGTACCTGGTGCCTATTTGTATGCTGGCTATCATTGGGGCCCTTCTGTCAGGTGGTGCACATGAACCTGTCCCTTTAAGACACTCCAATGGATGGCTGATGAGCTGCTAAGCAGGGAGCAGTCTTTATAGGCATTATCTGTGAGCAGTAAGGGATTAAGCTAGGTAGATTTGCTCTCCACTTCTGGTATGTAATGGATTCAGTCCCACATGCTTGGTGGTCAGTTTTCCCAGAAGTCTCGGTCCTCCCGTTCAGGTCCTCACTGATGAAGAGTACACACTGCAATGAGTCTCTCCAGCTCAGGTCCCAGGACACATCGACCTTACAGTGGCCCAGTCCTTTGGCTCTCTGGGTACTCACAAGGGCTCATTCTCTTACTGGTGTAAGTGCACATTGATCCAATGTCTGCACAGCTCCAGAATCAGCGCATAGGCACTAACTGTGATTCAAGTCCAGGCTTGGTATACAATTTATGTGACTGTCTTGCAAGTAGCTGGCTTTGTAAGGGGCATAGAGGGTGCTCTGGATAGAAATATTGTCAAACAAGCTATTTAGAATTCTTGGTTGCAAGTGTATGATCTTAAGACCATCCAATAGCTATAGCTATAGATTGACATTGTGGTTATTTTTGTTTTTGACATCCCATCGAACAATAATAATATCTTGTGTGGTTTTGGATTTTGTATTTTGCATTATGCTTTTCGTATTTTATACACTTTTCATTCTAAATGTCTGTTATTATTTTTTGAATTCATATTTGCTTGCTGACAGTGTGCACCAAACTTAGAAATTACATACACTAATTGTAATCAATATCTTACAGTTTAAAATGGTTTAATGCTTTATTGTAGTTCAATATGTCTGTTACAACATTTGATTTGTCAGAAATATGTACATAATTTTCTTTGAATAAAAGACATTGAAACATAAATATCGTCAAATTGTCCATCATTCTGCGCACCTGTGACCTGATTAAGGTGTCCTCCTTAATTTGTCCAAAATGTTCATTTAGCGCCATTGGTGAATTAAAAAAAAAAATTCTTAAAATGTCCTTCATATTTTTTTTTTTTTTTTGCATGAACCAGAATGTGTGATCGTCCCCAAAAAGACAGCGATCATCATCAGCCTAAATTGAAGGAAGCATCTTCCAGACAAGGTCCCTAATGTCTGGAACAAACAGATAATGTACCACATCCTTTGCCTTTGAGCCACTCCAACATTTAATTTAATTCAGGCTGGTAAACGAAGACATGCAATGTACTCTAATACATTAATACAGGAAATTAACAGAAAAGGCAAAAATAATGAACTGATTTCTTTCACAAAATTCTATAAAAAGTTTGTATTTTGTGATGCCATCTGGTTCTGCCTAATAAAAGCCACTATATTTCAGTCTGTATTATAGTAAACCGGAAATATCTGTAATCCCTATCTTTTACAGTGAATGGTAGATGTTCATTACACAAAGAGGACCTGTAACGGTTACCAGCATTAGGGCCTGTCTACATTGGAAGGTAAGAGGGTCTGTTTGCTAAGATCTAGGAGTAACTTTTATTGCCTTTATTGTGATAGTTTTCTCATTAAAATCTCTATTTCACAAACATAAATATTGCATACGTGTGAAATAATTATTTTGTCACATGACATGGATACCTAAATCGAATTCCAACTCTTGCACACCCCCCACCCCACTCTGCACCTCAATGGGTAAATGCTCATTTTGGGTGATGGGTAATGTGAAACACCTACCTTATTCATCATTCCTGCAGGCTTCCTCCTCTTCATAAAACTGGTCCCCTGAAGCTGCTGCTCTTCACTACCCAACCAGTCGCAGCTCTCCTACGTCATCACGCACAATGCAAGTCCAGTGCATGATACTGGCGGCGCGCCTACATCCTGGGAAAATGAGCGCCGGCTGCTGGAGGAGCGAGGAATAGGATATTACTGTTTATTGAATTCTCCCTAGACAAAATGAGCATTTAACCTGTGCATTCAAGGGGTGGGGTGGATGGATGTACTATAACATCTTGGGTTCTAATGGGGGAATCTCTGAACTTGAGTTTCTGCATCTGCACACCTACTGTGGAGATATAAAAGTCATGTACAAGGCTTAAAGCGGAACTAAAGTCTTAATTGAAAAACTGTAAGCAGGCAGGCATTTACATGCAATGTGTCTTCTGCAATAAAATAAAATTACCTGCCTGTAGTCAGGTAAAGGTAGGTAAAGGTCTCTTTAATGCTCCTTGTGGAATGCTTTGTAGGTATCCTTATAAAAGGTGGGTGGAGCATGGGCTCAGGGCTTGTCTAGCTTGGAGACAGAGAAGAAAGCTTAATTTTAAATTTAGCTTCTAATGGGAGAATGAGAAAAAATGGACATAAAGACAAAGAGGCTAGGGCAGTGGCCTGTAAGAAATGGAGAAAGATGGTGTGTCCCTTTGTTCTCCCCTCCGGAAGAACTGGTCAGCTGCAGGAGCTTGCACCCAAGGGAGTTAGAGAAAGACTGGTTTACATCTGCTGAAATCCACAAGTGATCCAATACCTAAACACATAGATCTTAAGTCAATATTTGAAAAATACTACTGCCACTATTTGGACTGTTCTGTTCTATTTGCTGATTTAAGCAAGGAATAAGTTTAATTGCAACTACAACCCTCCGTGTGAGGGCCTAATGAGTGAAGTGCTGTCATGAAACCACAGCAAACATTCATATCTTATCTGTTGCCTACCTTGCTGCATGTGTCCAGTTAAAGGCCTCCCTCACCTGTGTGCTTTAGTAGGCCATCCTCAGCTGGTCTCCACTCCAGGTCCTAATTGAGAACAGGATATAACACTTGGCAGTGCAAGCCTGCATTGCTGATCAACGTTTGTCCATGTCTTATTCCGTGTACCGATCTTTGGCTTGTCTGACTATCATTGCCTGCCTGATATCCAGATCTTTGTCTTGTTCTCTGTTTCTCCTGTCTGATGTGTGACCCTGACCCTTTGCTATTACCTCTGACTATTCTTGCTGTTCCTGTGCTGCCGCTTCCTCTCTTCCACCTGTAGCCAGCCGAGCGTGAGCTAGGGGACCCCAAGGGCCGTGACCTGGATCCAGTTTCAGCCAAATTCATCCTCACCACTAGAGGCAATGGGGCACACCCACTGGCTCTTAGAGTTCACGCCTTGGGGAAACCGATGCACTAGCTCCCTGTGTTTTAGTGTCTGTGTTCCAGGGGCCCCTCTTCCCGTATCAGCCGGAACTAATTAGCAGCAGTCAGCTATAGGTTCACAACCTTAGAGGTGTGCTTTGCAACCCTTGGTGCGATTCGCACTCCAGCGTTGCACACCTGTCACCTGACCCCAGGCTTTGTGACAGGTGCCTATTACAGCCAATACCTGGGAATGGAGTTTTGTGTTTTACTAGTGCATTTGGTTGGCCCTGGAGTTGTTGGTGAAGGGGGAAAAGGAGTCCTCCCACCTGACGAACCCCTCATGCAGTACACATCAGGTCGCCCGGGCCACCATGTCTCATGGGCCCTAGGTGGTCCACTGGAATTCTGGAGCCTCCCTCTGATCCATGTGTCAAACATGGGCTTGTGTGTAAGGCTGTCATCTGTGTATGATACAGTGTGGGATTTAGGTTGAGTAACATATGCTGCCCTGGAACCTGTATGCTGAGGCAATGACCCAGCCGTGTGTAATGGCCACGTGGAAACAAGCCGGATACTGCCCACATGGCCCTTTGCAGTTATCTGTAAGATGTACACTGAGCTGCGCATGCTTGACTCAGTTTATATTCCAACACAATACCTGTGTACTGTATAACAGATGGTAGGGATTTTAGGGGAACAATTTCAAAAACATTGCTTAAAATGTTTAACAAAACTCTACTCTTCCAAAGATAACATTCATTTACAGAGGCCTTAAAATGTTACATCTCACATATTAGGTAGTATCAAGAGTACCATAAATTCATAAAAATGAATAAAACATCCAATTATTCTTAAGCACCCCATATAGCGCGCCAGTGCATCTTATACAAATAGTATCATGCCCACATTACTGACGCGTTTTGAGACTTGCTTTTATTCAGTGGAAATCTAATGGACCTTTATGATGAAATTGAAAAAATGTCAAACCTGGACCAATATGCAGCGTAATGCACATATGTAAACCCATATCCTGATGTGACAGGATGTTGTTACTATGATTTGGTTTGTTTTTTATTTTTTTCAGTGCCTGTGTTTGTCTTCTGGCCTTCCCTTTCTCCGATTGGACATATGTGGCTTGGGCTCTGAGAAAGAAGGTCCTCCCTCGAAACGCGTCAGCCAGTACGCCATACCGTCCCGTCTACCGGTCATCCTGGGTCCCGCCTTGGATTTTTACAGAATTGTCTGTTGTTGCGGAATACCTCATATGATTATTTTATACGGTGGTATGGGAGTATAACCATTGCTGTTTTTAACTTCTATTAAATATCTTTGGTAATGCACAAGGTCGTGGCGCCCTCCTTTTCCATTTGTATATTTCCGTTTTAAGAGCACCCATTGTTCTGAGGAAGGCTGCAAGACTCCATAAATAGCAGCTTGTACCACACGTCCAAAGGCTGAGCACCTGAGCGCAGGAGAATTTTTGGTTTTGGTTCTCCGATTGGCTCCTACCAGATTGAGCAGACATGGAGTATGATGTTTTTAAATTATGATCACAGGCCATTTCCTCACATATCTTTTGTTATCATTTGTTTATTATCCTTCTTTATAAGTAGGTATATTTGTCACATCAGGATATGGGTTTTGTGAGCTGCAACATTTTTGCTTTTGGCCACACTGCTGACACCTCCATGCCCCTAGCATGTGACTGAACATTAAAGGAGCAAAAGTCTGATTAGGTCACCTCTTTACTTACTTTGCTCTCTCATTGGTAATTAATTCTGAAATGTACTGCTCAACAGCTCAATACAGCCAAAAAACACCACTATTTTCAATTGCGGATTTGACAATGAGTCAGCAGCATGATAATGCTGATTTATGGAGGAGAGATGACACATGAAGCTGCACCAGGAAATCAGGCTGTTTCCTGTCTGGCTGTACAGTGTGGCAGAGGTAGGTGAAACAGCTTTCATATATATATATATATATATATATATATATATATATATATATATATATATTATACTCTGAATTCAGCTCTTTGGAGTTCCTCATTAGCAGAGGGAAATTTGACACAGGAAGCATGAAAGGAAGTTATAAAATTACCAAAAATAGAACTTGGCAAAAATATGTTGCTTTTTAAAAAGCTCCTTCCGGTAAATATTACGTAGGCTTTAGTTGAAAACTATCTTCTTTCGGCAATCATAAGTCCCATTTCATGAAGATGGTTCCTTTTTATCTCCAGTAGCTTTTCTATTCCTATGGATCATTACTTCTGTTTTCTGTGTAACGCTGCCTACGCACTCGCTGCTGTACATGACAGCGCACGCTCTAACACTTAGTGACTCTCAGTGCGCCTGCAGCCTAGTGGTATTTAACAGAGAGGGAAGTAAATAATGAAAATGGTTTCTCCAGTATTGCATTGATCTCTGTAATTGTCTCATATTTCACAGGTCTGGGGATTAAGCTGCAATTTATAAATCTGGGTTTCCTGAAATAGACGAATCTCCCATAACTACTCCACAACAAACACAGAGACCTGCCTGGCTGTAGCTGACATCTTTGGTCGGTCTGCATATATATTAACAATTTTCTTTGTATTCAAAAGGGGCATTCTTCATGGTAACTGTGACAAACTGACACGGAACAGCGGCTTTTGGAGGGGACTGCAGGCTAGCCTCTTACCTACTGACTATGGGCCCTGGCTTTTATTGGAACACTACTCTTTGTGAGGTGTATGCATGGGGGACACTTGGAGTGGTCTTGTTGATGATATCAAGTTCACGTCTCCCCAAAACATACAGACTCTGGAAATCTAGGCCCGGGATCCCTGTTTAGGACCTAGCTGTCCCATTACCAGCAATACTGGTTCACACTGTGAGACTCATAGCAGATGTTAATGTCACCGGCTCAAGCCACCTGTCTTTCATCTATTGTTAATCGTGCTGATTAACTCACCTATTGTCTGCTAGTTTTGTGTCCCCTCCGCCTATGCTGGGTTAAGTGACTACTTAATTAGCAGTGTATATATATTCTGTGTGAGTTTCAATAAAGAGTCATTCCTTTGGTTTTTACCTCACATCTTGTCTGTGTATGATGTCTGGGGTAAAAAGAGCTGGTATTAGCTCTCGGTCAGCTTGGAACAGTTTGGAGGGCAGGGGGCACAGTTTGGCAGACGGAAGCACCTAGTCAGGGTGCCCAAGCGGTTCCATCACAGCAACTATAACCAGAGGGACTAAGAATGTACATACTATTATTATTATTATTACTATAACACATCTCCTGTATGAAGGATTGCTGAAACTTGATGACATCAGAACATGCTGTTTATACTGGCTGAAGGATTTTTTTTGGGTTGACTTGTGATTGGGCAGATGTTGGCACCAAGTTAACCCAGTCCCAACCCACTTACCTGCCTATGTAGCCACCATTTTGGAGACGTGTCTCCTGGCCAGAGGCCCGCTCACGCATTCCCGACCTGAGGCCTAACATTTGAAATAAAGGAATGTCTACACACAGATGCATTTTTAGCACTTTACTGCAACTTTGTGTTTCTTCCTGAACACTTTAGACATACTACCGAAACCTTCAGTTTAGAATGCAATGAACAGGAATAGACATTCAGTAACAATCTTTATAGTGCGAGTATCCCCACAGGGTGGGTCGGGTCCCATTTCTGGTCACAGGGCTCTCCTTCTCCCACAATGCAAATCAGGCAGCAATTGCTGCGATCCCAGGACAGCACTCACCTGCCTGCAGCTCACAGGGGATCATGTAAGGTTGCAGATCCTGCAGTCCTGAAGCAGGGGCCGGGCTCTTAGTGATCCAGTCAGTGGCTGAGCTGTGTGTTGGTGAATCTCTGACTCCCGGGCCGGCCCGACTGGCCCTGCTGTAGCCTGCAGGTGAATCTCTGAATCTCGAGCCTGCCCAGCTGACCCTGCTGTAGCCTGTAGTTCATAAAAGGTGCCGCTGTGACATCTTGAACCATGTGCCCGGCCGCCTGCCCCCTCTCTGAGCCCAGGCCGGCTTCGGAATGGCGCATGCGCCGTTACGAAGCCTGGCGTATCCAATTTTTTTATGACCAGCCACCATCCGTAACGGACATTTATGGACAGTCTGATTTTTACAAACTGTCCGTAAATTTACAGATGGTTGGCAACCCTGAGTGCAGAGCACAATTCACATATTTTAGCCATGTTCCCTTGTTAACTCCTAGGAAGCAGCACAGAGTTGGGACCACTTGCTCCCATATACTAAATCCTCAAGCTTATCCTATCTTCTACCGAGTCACAGGATCCGCAGTTGAGGGTCAGGGGTGACAATGTCCTTCAATTAGTATACCAGTTTCATTCCAGTGTCTCTTCTATACTTTGCCCAGCTGGACATGCTCCCTGATGACATCTTATTCCTAAGCTTTAGCTACTTCTCACATAAGAGGACCCCCAAGGCCATACACACCTTACAGGACTTGCAGAAGAAGAACGGGGTAGACAGGGTGACTCCAGATAGTCCTCACAAGATCTGTACACCTCGCCTAGGAACTAAGCCCTGGAAAGGACCCTTTAAATAAGTTCTGTGTGGGTCTACATCTTGGCAGGTCTGTGGTGTCCTGCTTCCATACCTTGACTCTCTTGGCTCCACCCTCACCTGGCAGTTATATAGACTCTAGCCCTGCCTGACATTGTGACTAGTGCACCTAGAGGGATGGGACAAAGTACTACATGTGCTTTGTCTCATGGAGAACTCATTAATGTACAACAATAGTAATAATTCTTAAACAAGAACATAAAATGCCAAAATAAAGACTCAGAAGGATATACTTTCACAACAAAGCCTACTAAGGGTTGAGTGAATCAATCCATGCACAGAACACTTCCTGGTAAGTAGCACATCGATATGAGCAAATCTTGGGACTGATTTTTGGTTCCAAGTTAGCTGACATCTCTGCGCATCCCCTTTGATGCTCTAGAAAGGAAATCAGTGTTGTCCCACCATCTAGCGCAGCAGATAAATGGAGAACGAAGAGCATATCAGCTGTAGGTGTGTACTAAGGATTGTATACAGTAGCTGTACGTTTACAAGTAGGAAATGTCACAATACTGTAATCTAATAAATGGATTTCACACTTAAAGCTCTAAACTTCATCCTAAACTTAGGAATGAGCAAAGAGAACAGCCATTCCTTCAGTTATACATAGACTGCTCTGCTGTAAAACATCAAAACAAACACAGCAGAATGAATCTGGCAGGCTGCTTAATTTTAGCCACCAGAAATAGAATGAGAATAACTATCGGATTGTGCACACTTAGCTGACAGCAATCCTCAATTTTGAGACAGTTCCTGATTTTGAAGATTTCTTATTGTAAATGTTTGTACCTGGAAATGTGTTGGTTTTACTACTGACCAGGTAAACATCAATGAAATCTTTCTATCTTTATCCACTGAGGGACACAAAAATAGTGTAAATCATAGATGTGTGGGCTATATGCAGTTGCCCCTAGGAGATACTGGCAAAAAGAAAAACCGTTGAAGGCTAGCCCAATTTAACCCCACCCCTAACGGTTATGCTAGTGTCCTAGGAGGTTGGGCGCTTTCTCCTTAGCTCTGCTGAAAAATCTATCTCTATTTATTCTTTTCTATCAACACCCTCAGTTCTTTGTGGATGTTGGGAATAAACTTTTTCATGCTGCTTGAGCTGGTCTATACACAGCAGCCATCTGGATTAACTAATCATCAGTGCAGTCTTGGAGGCTGTACCCAGACATTGCTGGACCAAAGATTGCAGGCCTGCCTGTACAATGACCCTTGCACACTGAACTCTGTTTTTGGTGCTCCCCAGACACCTAGTGTATTGGTTTGTAAGCCGCAGGATCTTTACAGGTCCAGAACCATATCAAAGCTTCTGGTGTGAACCAATTTTTGAAGACTCGCTCTGTGAGTAGGCCCATAGATGGGGTAAAGATATACTAGGTTGAGACCTTCGGGCATTGGGTTCTGTATTGTGGTGCTTTCCAGACCTGTGGGTACTGGTCATTTAGCCACAGAGCTCTTTCCAATTGTAGAGCAGTGGTACAACCCCTGGTGTAGTCTCTAGATAGAGGCAGTTAGTTTCCAACCCTTTCCGGACCACAGTCCTTTCAGACGATGTCCCAATGGATCCCATCTTAAAAGAGATTCTTGTAACTCAGCTTAAGATCCCCATTATTTACGGTTTCTAATGCGTATGTATAAAGCCCTTCGCTTAAGCTGTGCTGGCTTCTAAGTTAGTGTCTCACATGGCTGCTATGTCTGTCCAGATTCACAGGGCACTGTGGCTATGTGCTGGGGATGTAGATGGTACGTTTCAACAAAACCTTATTAGATTGCATTTTCAGGACAGACATCTTTTTGATGATAGAGTGGTATGCACAAATGTGCTGATTCTCATTCTGTACATCTGCTTCTTTATAGGAGATCTGTTATATCGTAAAAAGATTTCGGCCTACAGATGGCACCTGTAAACTGTACCATAGGTGATCAAAATCTTTCTCTCGTGTAACCCAGTGTACATGGTCCTGAATTATGTAGTCTCTTCTCACTCTGGGCCTTTGTCCATCTATGTCCCCTAGAGCCTGGTTTGGGGTATAGTCCCAATTCTTTTGCTATGGAGTCTATTTGATTTTAGAATTACCACACTTTTGGGATGCTTATATCTCCTAAGACCTATCTTTCTCAACAAGGATTTCTCAACCTACATGGTCGATAGACATCAACCGGCTTGACCTTCCTGAGCATTTGAGTCTTTGTTACAGCAGTCACTATTACATCCACAATAGTGTTCCTAACTTCATAATCTTATTGAGTTTTATTTCGGTGTCCTAGTTTCTGAAAGTTTCCTGTTATACTAAATGTCATCGCCTCTCTTGAGTATAACAAACTCTATCCCATTCTCCCCCTAAGGGATTGAGAGATTTATGGGAACTCCATTATCTTCACTTTTGTGCTGTCCCTCAGTGGTTGTTTGTTTTCTTATTCTGAATTTCAGATATGGTCCTTTATCAAACAAATCTAATTTGCTTATGCTGGTTTCTGCATAGGATGGGAACTCTCTCTTTTCCTCTCCTTCATCTCAAAACCTTTTCTATTAGGATGTTTGCTTCAGTATTTACATTGACTCCCTTTGACTCCCTCCTTTCAAGAAGCATCCCAAAACGCCACCTATTATTACTACTCAAGCCAGTGTCCTAATGCCAGACAATGTTGGTCGTCTAATAGAGTATACACTATGCTATTCATGACTCAAACTCTTGTTTGCAGATCCCTGCACCTGAACTTCCTTCCTCATTTTGTGAGGGTTCTGTTATTTCTTTCTTTCTTTTATTTGCTTTCAAATAAATATCCATTTAATTAGTTCTGTACTTCCCTGGAAGATCAACAGACACAGCAATGTATTACCTATATATAACATAGGAAGTAGGGTGCACAAAAATGGCAGCAGGTGCTCTGGACTGATGAGTCAAAATTTGAAATATTTGCCTGTAGCAGGAGGCAGTTTGTTGACGAAGGGCTGGAGAGCAGCACAATAACGAGTGTCTGCAGGCAACAATGAAGCATGGTGGAGGCTGCTTGCATGTTTGGAGCTGCATTTCTGCAAATGGAGTTAAAGATTTGGTTGAGATCAATGTCTTCATGCTGAAAAATATAGGCAGATACTTATCTATCATGTCATACCATCAGGGAGGCATGCGACTGGCTCCCAAACATATTCTGCAGCAGGACAACAACCTGTACAAACATACAGCCAAAGTCATTAATATAACTATCTAGAATAACTAGAATAAAAAGGATTCCTAGAAATGGTGGCTTGGCCCCTACAAAGCCATGATCATTGAGTCTCTCTGGGATTACATGAAAAGACAGAAAGATTTGAAGCAGACTGCATCCACAGAAGATCTGTGGTTAGTTCTTCAAGATGTTTGGAACAACCTACTTGCCAAGTTCCCTTAAAAACTGTGTGCAAGTGTACCTAGAAGAATTGAAGAATCAATGCTGTTTTGAAGGCAAATAGGGGGTCACACCAAATATTGATTTGATTTGCATTTCTCTTTTGTTCATTTACTTTCTATTGTGATCCAAGATTTTTAGCCATCTTGTTAGTTTAAATTCTTTATACAAGTGACAGGCTCACTTTAGGTAAAACAATCATATTCATATTGTATAAATAGTTGGCAACAATTTTAAATATTGCAGGAACATATTACCACTTAATGTGATGACCAGCAGTCAAACTAACTAAATGTAAAAAAAATCAGTTAATCCAGGAGATTTGTGTTTGGCTATATTTGCTAAGTATGGTATACAAAATAATTGTGGAACATCACAATAAGATTTGAAAACCAAAGTCCATCCAAGTTATGGGTAGATGCTGGTGAGGCAAAACACCTCTTATGGGGTTAAAGTATACATGAACTCTTACCTTGTAAAACAACCCATTCAGTTTAAAATAGAAATGCAAGGTAAAACATTTGTGTGTAAATATACACTATATTACCAAAAGTATTTTGACCCCTGCCTTTACAGGGACATGAACTTTAATGGCATCCCAGTCTTAGTTTGTAGGGTTCAATATTGAGTTGGCCCAACCTTTGCAGCTATAACAGCTTCAACTCTTCTGGGACGGCTGTCCACAAGGTTTTGGAGTGTCTATGGGAATGTTTGACCATTCTTCCAGAAGCGCATTTGTGAGGTCAGGCACTGATGTGGACGAGAAGGACTGTCTCGCAGTCTCCGCTCGAATTCATCCCAAAGGTGTTGTATCGGGTTGAGGTCAGGACTCTGTGCAGGCCAGTCAAGTTCCTCCACCCCAAACTCATTCATCCATGTCTTTATGGACCTTGATTTGTGCACTGGTGAGCAATCATGTTGGAACAGGAAGGGGCAATCATGTTGGAACAGGAAGGGGCCATCCCCAAACTGTTCCCACAAAGTTGGGAGCATGAATTTGTCCAAAATGTCTTGGTATGCTGATGCCTTAAGAGTTCCCTTCACTTGAACTAAGGTGCCAAGCTCAACCCCGAAAACAACCCCACACCATAACCCCCCTCCCCCAAATGATTTGGACCAGCGCACAAAGCAAGGTCCGTGTAAAGGCAGGGGTCCCAATACTTTTGGTAATATATAGTGTATATTTACATACAAATGTTTGGCTTGAATTTCTATTAAACTGAATGGGTTGTTTTACAAATATACTTTAACCCCATAAGAGGTGTTTCGGCTCATCAGCATCCACCCATAACTTGGATGGACTTTGGTTTTCAAATCTTATTTTGATGGTCCACAATTATTTCTAAGGCTACTTTCACACTGGGCATTTTTGGGTGCTTTTGGGCTAAAAATAGCACCCTTATAGCGCCTGACAAACTCAGTGCTTTCACACTGGGGAGGTACGCTTGCAGGATGTTACAAAAAGTCCTGAAAGCAGAATCTTTGGGACAGTGCGGTGAGCGGTGTTTACACCGCTCCTCCACCGCCCCTGCCATTGAAATCGACGATATGCGCTTCCGAATCGGCAGCACTCCGCCTCGGAAGCGCAGTGCACTGGCACTTTTAACCCCTTTTTAACCCCTTGTGGGGAGTTAAAAGCTCCACACTCCTGCCTGCATAGTGGAGCCATAGCGCCGCTATAACAGCAGAAAATCGCAGCTGAAACTATTGGCGCTTTGCCGCTACCGCCCGCCCGCTCGCTCCAGTGTGAAAGTAGACTTATACCATCTTTAGCAAGTGTACAGGGGCGACTTGTGAATGGGCAATTGTGGTCGCCTAACAAGTCGCTTCCATGCAGTACAATGGAACCATTCTAATAGGAGGCTTACACCCGAGGGTCCTTAAGGAACTCAGCCAAGTTATTGCCAGACCATTGTACCTAATCTTTAAGAGCAGTTTTCTGACTGGTATAATACCAACTGATTGGAGGAAAGCCAACATAGCACCAATATATAAAAAAAGGGCCAAGATATATCTCTGGGAACTATAGACCAGTTAGCTTAACATCAATAATTTGCAAGCTCTTGGAGGGAATAATAAGGGATTATATACAAGATTATTGTAATGAAAACAGTATCATTAGCAGTAATCAACATGGTTTCATGAAGAATCATTCTTGCCAAACCAATCTATTAACCTTCTATGAGGAGGTGAGCTGCCATCTTGATAAAGGAAGGCCTGTAGACCTGATGTATCTAGATTTTGCAAAAGCATTTGATACAGTTCCCCACAAACGTTTACAGTACAAACTAAGGTCTCTCAACATGGATCAAAAGGTGAGTACCTGGATTGAAAACTGGTTACAAGGGAGAGTCCAGAGGGTGGTGATAAATGGGAAGTACTCAGAATGGTCTGGTGTAGAAAGTGGGGTTCCCCAAGGTTCTGTCCTGGGACCAATCCTATTCAATTTATTCATAAACTATCTGGAGGACGGGATAAACAGCTCAATCTCAATCTCAATATTTACGGATGATACCAAGCTAAGCAGGGCAATAATTTCTCCACAGGATGTGGAAACCTCACAAGAAGATCTGAACAAATTAATGGGGTGGGCAGACAAGTGGCAAATGAGATTTAACATAGAAAAATGTAAAATAATGCATTTGGGTACCAAGAACATGAACGCAAACTACTCACTAGGGGGAGAGCCTCTGGGGAATCTAGGATGGAAACGCACCTAGGGGCCCTAGTGGAGAACAGGCTCAGCAGGGGCATGCAATGCCAAGCTGCTGCAAGCAAAGCAAACAAAATGTTGGCATGCATCAAGTAAGGGATCAATTTCAGGGATAAATCAATAATTCTCCCACTATACAAGTCTCTGGTGAGGCCGCACCTGGAATATGCCATCCAGTTCTGGGCACCAGTCCTCAGGAAGGATATCTTGGAACTGGAAAGGGTTCAGAGAAGGGCAACAAAGCTAATTAAGGGATTGGAGGACTTTAGCTATGAGGAAAGATTACAAGCACTGAACTTATTCTCTCTGGAGAAGAGACGCTTGAGAGGGGATATGATTTCGATGTACAAATACTGTACTGGTGAACCCACAATAGGGGCAAAGGTATTCAGCGCAAGGGAGCACACAAAGACACGCGGCCATTCACTAAAGTTAGAAGAAAGGCGGTTTAACCTTAAACTGCGTAGAGGGTTCTTAACGGTAAGAGCAGTGAGGATGTGGAATTCTTTTCCACAAGCATTGGTTTCTGCTGGGAGTATAGATAATTTCAAAAGACTATTAGATGCACACCTAAGGGACCACAACATTGAGAGATATACAATGTAATGCTGACATAAAAACACACACATAGGTTGGACTTGATGGACTTGTGTCTTTTTTCAACCTCGCTGACTATGTAACTATGTATAAAAAAATTTATGCTAACAAGATGGCTAAAAAATTGGCACCAATGTTTTTGCATGCATGCACTGTATAAATCTTCCAAATAGTTTTGGTATCCATGATCTTTTTTGTTTACAAACTGTAGTTTTATTAGAGTATAGGCAATATACAATATATGACAAGATACAATAAAGTAAAGGTATCCATGATCTTAAAGCGGTAGTAAACCCATCCATTTAACAGTTTAAAAACCAGTTCCATTTCCGACATGTGCCGGTAATATAACACTCCAATTGGTTGTGCTCTAAACCAAACTGTCAAACCATCCAATGGCTGGTGTCATAGCTGATCACATGTGCAGCATCATGGAAGTTGTAGATTAAACAGAGGCCAATATGGCAGCTTCCTTGGCTGAAAATAATAAGAGGGTTTACTGCCACTTTAAATTACCTATCCAAATTTCTTTAGGCTTCAAAATCTTGGAGTGAAGCCCCTATGTTCTTTATTCAACAATTTGGTAAAAGAGCCTCTGTTGACCTCTACCAGTGCCTATATTGGCCACAATGTTGAGAAAACCTTTCTCCTTTCTAATACAATTAAAAAACAAAACTGAAGACAGAGGCTCAATCAAAAATTTGCATTTTTGCAAATGATATGTCAGAGTTGGGTGTCTGGTAGAGCAATGTGTCCAAAATGTAAGCACTTTTATTTTGAATATACTGCATGTATTCCTGTAAATGTATGCAAATGTATGTAGAATGACACTAAATAGGTTGTTTGTCAAGCTCAAGGATCAACTTGAACTCAATGAAAAGTGCTGATTAATTTTATAAGAGATCTGTAGCTCTGTGAAGTCAACATCTTAGCACAAAAACATTCTTGAATCCTTTTATAATTAAGGATGACATGTAGTATGTGGGAAGACAAGGGGACAATCTAAAATGATGAGGGAGGAATGTTTTGATCAGCTCAACAATCCCAGCCTCCACTTTTACATTCCTTGTGGTTTTGATTCACACGTGCAATCACTGGTTAAATCCTCTGAATAGATGGACCATGAAATTGTTGTTCATAGTGGGAACCTACAGCTAGTTGCAAACTAGTGTCACACAACTTTGCTAAGGTTAATAAATTACCCTCAATATGAGTTTACAAAATACTTTTTCCTGTGCCACCTATAACTTAGCATGCATGTTTTAGACATTTAAAGCGGTTGTCTACCCAATTTTTGTACTTTTACCTACAGGTAAGCCTATAATAAGGCTTACCTGTAGGTAAAATGAATATCCCCTAAACCTGTATGGTTTAGGAGATATTCCCTCCCTAAAACTCTGCGGCGTTACGGCGCATGTGCCGTGTATGTCCTGG
This sequence comes from Glandirana rugosa, assembly GCA_018402905.1. Taxonomy (NCBI): domain Eukaryota; kingdom Metazoa; phylum Chordata; class Amphibia; order Anura; family Ranidae; genus Glandirana; species Glandirana rugosa. The sequence goes on along the minus strand of BLSH010321721.1, from coordinate 158,130 downwards.
CAAAGGCCTAGCAATAGGGCCGGACTTTGCTGGAAAGACGGGTCCCGCACGCATGCGCAGGAGTGACGTCTTGCGGCTCCGGCCAGTCACAGCGCCGGAGCCGCATACCTGGAAGCAACATCCGAGGGAAGATGTCCGCTCCCTCAGAGGGGACCCAGCAGCCCGGTCGGATCTTCGTTTCAAGGTAAGTATTTCACAATGAGCTAGTATGCGCTGCATACTAGCTCATTATGCTATCGTCTTGCAGGCTTTTATTTATTTTTTTTAATGGGTAGACAACCGCTGTAAAACCCAGACAGATTACACATTTTTTGTATAAAGGACTAATACACCCAAACTTCAAGTGATTGTAAATGATTACCTTGTAAAGCAACCTATTCAGTATAAAATAGAAATGAAAGGCAAAACATTTGTATATAGATATAAAAAAAATCATTATAACCTTTTTTCCCATATTCATACATGATCACATTCCCTCTGTTCTCAGCTGAATAAGAGCTGGAGGGAGGAGAAGCAGCAGCACACTGAGCTTCCTAATGAATGGCTGTGCAGCAGGGACATGTCAGGACAAGTCTGATCATTGAATGAGTTCCCAGCACAGCTAGAGAACTGATTGCGGTGTGCTCTCCTGCTTTTAATCGGGAAGCAGAGGGACTGGCAAGAACACCAGGGATTTCACACAAAGGAAGCAATACAAAGAGAACAGGATACTTTCTCATACAAGTACATAGTACAGCAGGCACATATCAGGATAATGAAGCGTTGGGGTAACAAACGCTTTGAGCTGGCTTTATAGAACCAGATCAGGGCTTTTCTCAGTAAGTGGACATTCTCTAGATTACTTCCTGGGTGAATGATTTGTCAGCTATCATATTGAAAGAACCCACACTGCGTCCTGGAGCAAAGCTCAGTAATCTCTGGTCAGTGGATGATCATCATGCAATGGGGACTTCTTTATTCATTTCCATAGTCTGGCTTGAATTTAACCACTTCAGCCCCGGAAGAATTTTGCACTTTAGGACCAGAGCACTTTTTGCAATTCAGCGCTGCGTCGCTTTAACTGACAATTGCGCGGTCGTGCAACGTTGTACCCAAACAAAATTTGCGTCCTTTTTTTCCCACAAATAGAGCTTTCTTGTGGTGATATTTGATCGCCTCTGCATCATTTCTTATTGCCGCTATAAACAAAAGAAGAGCGACCATTTTGCAAAAAAACCCAAATTTCTTACTTTTTGCTAAAATTCAAATCCAAAAAAAATGTAAAAAAACATTTTTTTTCACAGTTTTTGGCCGATTTATATAATTCCTCATATTTGCGATAAAAAAAAATCGCAATTGGTGTTTATTGATTGGTTTGCGCAAAAGTGGCCGCGTTTACGGATGATGAGAATTCATTTCTGGGGTTTTTTTTTTTTACTAGTAATGGCGGCGATCTGCGATTTTTAGCGGTACTGCGATATTGGGGCGGACATGTCGGAACATTTTGACACTTTTTTGGGACCAATGACATTTATTCAGCGATCAGAAATTTAAATGTCCACTGATTACTGTATAAATGTCATTGGCAGTGAAGGGGTTAACCTGCAGGGGGAGATCTAGGGGTTAACTGTGTTCCCTGGGTGTGTTCTTACTGTGGGGGGGTTGGGCTACAATGGGCATGAGAGATCTAACTGATCCCAGGGATCAGTAGATCACTCATGCCCCTACTAACAGAGCGGGGAACCGCCGTGTTTACATCGGTGGTTCCCCGTTCTTTCCCTGTGGCCGCTCATCGCAGCTCGCCGGCAGACATCGGGTCTGCCCGAGCCGCGGGCACACTCCTCAGGAGTGCGGCGGGGTGCGTGCGCGCGCCCCCTAGTGGCTGATTGCAGATCGCTGTCTTTTTACGGCGATTCGCGCTCACCATCCCGACTGCGGTCGGGAACTGGTTAAAGTAGTTCTACTTGCAAATCAAACTTTCAAAATATGATGTTAGAAAAAGTTCATGTATAATTTTGCAAGCTTCAGCCGTGGACCCCCTCCCCTTCCTAACTTTTCTAATTGCCCCACTTCCTGTGTGTTCTGTTTTTTTTGTTGTTGGAAGAGAGTTGATGTTATATTCAAGGTGTCACAAACCTCCTCCATGTTTGGAGGATTTATTTGTATAGTCTGTTTATAATTATGTGCATTTTTCTTATCACTGAATCTCAATAAAGGAGAGATACCTTATCTTTGGAGGAGAAGTGTTATCATATAAAGCCTAGTACATACGAGCCAAATATCGGGTGGCATTCGGTTCAATAGAAAATGGCTGACATTTGGCCCATGCGTACTGGAGTCGGTCCGCAAGAAGCTGGCAGAAACAGCAAGACCGAAAAAGGTCTGCCGATTGGCTCCCAGTCAGTGCTCTCAGCCAATGGCTGAGAGCACTGACCAGAGTGTTCTGGCGGGGAAGGGGGTGTCCCCCTGTTGGAACACAATATCGCAGCAGGGGAGATGGCTGTACTAACGTTGGATAGTTAGTACAGAGTCTCTCCCTGAAATGTGTTTTTTTCAGCAGGGCTGAACGAAAAACAAAAACGACTAGTATGTATGAGGCTTTAAGCCAGTGATAGCGAACCTTGGCACCCCAGATGTTTTGGAATTGCATTTCTCATGATGCTCATGCTCAACTACACCCCAGAGTGCATGAGCATCATGGGAAATGTAGTTCCAAAACATCTGGGGTGCCAAGGTTCGCCATCACTGCTTTAGGCTGTTCGTTTGATTTGGAATACAAACCTTTCCTCCTATTCTCATCACCATTACACAGAAAGGAGGTGCTTTGTAATTCACAGAAGGTAGATAGGAAAACTGATATTTTTTGGAGATTTGATGAACAGGAAGTTACAAGGATACTAGATTCCTGTAAGGAAGAACAGTACTTCCTGTACTTGCAGAAAATGTACTTAGGCAAGCCATAGATTAAATCTTTACACAACGGGCAGGGAGCCTTCCCTCCCGGCAGAACACAATGATTACTGCTAGCGGCTATAGCTTCAGGTAGTTATTGCATGCTTAAAATCTGACAGGCTGGCTGTACAATCAGCCTGCCCATAGATGTATCGAATCTGGACCGGTCCCTGCTGAAATGGGCAAAATTCAATCCATCTATGACCAGCTTTAGTCTGAAAAAAGTAATGCAGCCTCCATATCCAAGGACCAGAAACATGCAAAATATTACATTTTTGTACGGATATCTATAGCCAGATATTACATGTTTGGGTTTAGCTATCCTTTATAACTGTGCATCCAGTGTGCATTGTTATTTGAAACCCACACAGAATATTGCACGAGCTGGCTGTTCCAGGATTATAGCCATGACATAAACTAATTGCCAAATGGCTGGGTTAATAAATGGTCTTTTTTTTCTACTCACAACAAAATGAATGTTGGGCAGACATGAAAATGAGAGCAAAAGCATCTGTCAACAATTAGCTTAGTGAGAAGGGATGTAAAAGAGAAAACACATCTCACCTCGACGGCCTCTAATATTTTCTATAAAACATCAAGGATGCACAGATTTGAGGGTCATTGGTCTGGAAATGGTTAAAGCAGGACCTGGGGGAAGGCTTCTCAAACCATGGTAGCTTCACCATCTGAGGTCTTTGGCTCCCAGTGGCATTAAAGCCCAACTGATGTCTCACGCTTTTTTATCTCTTTACAGTAAAACCTTGGATTGAGAGGAACTTGAGAGTTTGAGAGTGTTTTGCAAGACAAGCAAAATTTTTAAATACATTTTGACTTGATAAAAGAGTGATTTCTTGATATACAAGTAGCATCATGTCACAACTGAGTATAAAAGAGAAGAGAGGCGCTTCTAAGTGTAGCAATATAGTTACATTTAATGAAGGTACAGCATTTAGCAACTCACATGGTTGATGATTAAAACAGGCACATCTAAGTATGCTGGCATCCAGGGTAAAGCTGTCCACATAGACCGTCCTCCGCACCGCCATGACGTCATCCCTTCCACACTGCGCCCCACAAGCGCTTCAAGCCTCACTTTCAGATCGCTCTTCTGCAGGGTAGTCTTCCCAGTCACGATTGCAGACTGACAGCGGTGAGAGCCGGCAGTGTAGAGGATGTGGACAGTATGCCGGCATACTTGGATGTGCCTCTTTTAATCATCAACCATGTGAGTTGCGAAATGTTGTACCTTCATTAACCATATTGCTACACTTAGAGGCGCCTCTCTTCTCTTTTATACTCTGTAGCTCCTGCTGGATTTTGCTTCTAATCCCCTTGTGGAGGCCGCCATTTGGGGATGGGCATATTATGGTTGCACAACATCACATTGCTATAATCTTTTTATATGGACTATAAACTGAAGGGCTTATGAATAAATGGTTGTGGAACGAATCATCTGAGTTTCCATTATTTCTTATGGGGAAATTCGCTTTGATATACAAGTGCTTTGGATTACAAGCATGCTTCCGAAACAGATTATGCTTGCATTCCAAGGTTTTACTGTATAGTCACGCTCCTCCCCCTGATTTGTGACTGATATTAGTTTGCAAATGTCGGAAAATACAAGTTTCCAGCTACCGCAGAGAGCACAGGACAGCACTGCATTTCTGGCAGGATCAACAGGTATTTTCCTTTGCAGGTTAACAGATATAACAAAACACATTCAATGTGGTATATTTAATAGACCAAAAGGGAGCAAATAGAAGTTTATATACTTTAAGGCAAAATTAGGTGTTAGGCTACTTCATTGTAGCAGGCCTCTTGTTGTCCCTATGAATTGAAAACCTGGGTTTTATGATATATTCCCACATCATGTAATTGCCTTTATTAGATGTTCAAACAACATTCCCAGACTATCCCTTTACCACTATAAAGCTATATAAATATATATTTTAATAAATGCTTTTATTGCAGCTATTATTAAGCGAAACACTGATCCTTACTTATTTTAATGGGAAGCAAGTCTATTTCTGCTCAGGTCTGATGAATCATGCTCGGAGTAAAGAGTAAACACACAACATCAGTGGGAGACTTCCCGAGTCCATTTCCATTGCCGACTGATATTCATCCAAGTCCTCATGACACTGTGAACTCTACAATTATCCTTAATCCAGGAGAGTAGAACCAATGCATACCACAGACTTCATTTCCTGGGCCAGGCTTGTGACTTTAGGGGTATGTTACTTAAGGAAAATATATGTATTCCATATTTAAAATGCTATTAAAATATAATTTACCATTTTTAAAGTTAATTTCAATTTTAATAATTGAATGATCATATATCTTATAATTCCTATAGATTGTAGGCGCATATGGACAGGGTTACATCTCCTATCTAATATTGTTAGTGCTGTTTATGGCTATGCTAATTGTATGCACTTGTTGCTGAAAATATTTTAGGCCTCTTTCACAAGGCCATTCCGATCAGGCCTGCCTGTCAATTTTCAGGCAGATCTGATCAGAAGATCCTTTCATACCTATAGGCAGTTGGGTGTAAACAGACTCATGCCTGTTTACACCATTGTTTCTCAAGTTCAGTCCTCAAGGCGCATCAGCAGGTCATGTTTTCAGGCTCTTCATTATTTTGCACAGGTGATTTGATCAGTTTCACTGCCTTAGTAATTACCATAGCCATTTCATCTGAGGGAAATCCTGAAAACATGACCTGTTGGTGCACCTTGAGGATAGCAATTGAGAAACACTGGTTTACACCCACCTACCTCCCGGTCTCATCAGGTCTGCTAAAAAAAAAAAAATGGAAGGAGATTTGTCCTCTTCTGTTTAGGTGGAGCGGATGGGAGGGTAGTAGGTTGTAAACAGACAGTGGAGTTCATGTATTCCCCCTGCTGTTTGGAATGGAATCCACCAAATGTGAAAAGCACAAATGCTATTGTTTAGAAAGATGTTTCAATTGCTAAACAATTAGGTTGACAACACAAAGTAAGGATTGTTTGGGCCAAATTCAGTTAGGGCCTGTGTGGATGGGCTTTGGGCTTGTGTTGATGGCATCAGTTTGAGATCATTTAGAATCCATTGACAGCTGCATTTGACCTGCAGTTGACTTCCTTCTGATCTGCATAATGCCTGCTTCAAATGAGTTTTACATTCTTGTATTGGAATGAAAAAATTGTTTCAAACGACCAAAAACCCTTAAAGTTTCCCCCTTGGCCAATCAGTTTAATTAATTATTTTATTGACTATCAATACAATTCTCTAATTGAAAAACTCCCTAAAACAGATATTCATATTGTATGGTGAACAATACCTTATACAATGCCAAATGAAAAAAGGGATTTTATTAAAACTTACCGTAAAATCCTTTTCTCAGAGTTCACTGACAGACGCAGCTCTCCATTGACTTTGTGGGGTTTTATGTTCGTCCAACTAGGAGTTAACTAGGCAGGGAAAAGAATCAGCTGGCCCCTCCCCTGGGGGCCGTCCTATCTTCCTACATCAAACCCCCTCACAGTATAGCTCTTCAGTTCGTACTCAAGCCGTACCAAAACAGAGCCCAGAGGGGTGGGTGCTGCGTCTGTCAGTGAAAGGGATTTTACGGTAAGTTTTAATAAAATCCCTTTTTCTCCTTACGTTCACTGACAGACGCAGCTCTCCATTGACTTTGTGGGGACGTCCCCAAGCTCTGTCAGAAAAGAGGGGTGGGTAAACGCAAACAACAGTACCCAACTGAACCTCTGAGGAGGCGCCAGTCGCGCCTACACTGCCGCCTGCAGAACTTTGCGGCCAAAAGCAGCATCCGACAAACGTAGAAGCCTACGACGAAAACCGGCGTTTCAAGACGTCCGCCGTCACATCCGCGCTGACCGCGGAGGAGTCTCCAAGTCAACCCATGACAACAAACGCAAATGGGTGGGGAGAAAAGACTGTCTCGAACCCCTGCAGGGGTGTTTCAGTTACCTCTCGACGCAGACAGTCACTTG